>LPNX010499863.1:187879-464583 GCA_001517045.1 Pseudotsuga menziesii | reverse complement strand
GGTAATTAATGCTCCTTGATGTCAATTAAACTTAGGATAGTGGTTTAACTAGGCCAATTTGACTGAAAGAGTGTGTATGATGGTAGATGTCTCCAACAGAGAGGTCAAGGAAGTACAAAATACTAAAGGGTAGTCAAGGAGTCATTTTAAAATGTATAAATAGGTGTAGAGGATAGTTTATAAGGTAATTTTTCACTAGCACCTACATGTTGTTATTTGTATGAAGAATTACTTATTTTATGAATAAAGGAAAACCAATTTTGCTGGAGGAAGGGTTGTACAAGTTTCAAATGGATTGTGTGGAGCGCTAAATCCTGAACTATTTATGTTTTAGTCTACTATACAACTGTGATATCGTTCTAACTTAATGAACTATTTCTGCATATATGAATGATTTTACTTTATGTTTGAAATCCTGTGCATATAATGAGTAATGAATGTTTTAATGGTACAGAGCTATCTTTTTTTATATTATTTATGTTGTAATTATGTATGTATAATTTGAACAGCTACCTGTAGGATTCCATATGCAGTGTTATAGCACATTACTCTATTAGATACAATCTCTGCTCCCTGTGGGGATAGGTTAGATAGATTTGTTTAGAATAGATTACATTAGTTTTTTTGCTTTCGTAGAAGTGATTGTGGGGCAAGAGAGGTAAGTCGGGAGGTAAGAACCTACGCATCTCTAGTGAGGTTCTTGTTCATCGGTCACTTGCATTTAGTTTAGGAACTTGCATTTCATCCTAAATTATAAAATTTCATAAACGGTGGATCAGGTCGCAGCCAGTAAAACAGACTTAATACGTTCTTTTAATTCTACGATAGTAGGGCCGCTAACTAGACGAATTCCCCATACCAAACAGTAAATGATTTAGTTGGGAATGATTATTGGGTAGAATTCATACAGTCGGTACCTGGGATTTTCCAGGCATCAACAATTTTTTCACCAGAAGGAGGGCCGCCAGTGCATGGCTGGAAGAGTAAATCTATTTACTAGAAACTATTCCATTGGTGATATCTCTGAAACTAAGTTTCCTGAAGATTTCATTTCTGAAGAAAGAGTAAGTTCTGAAGAAGAAGTTTCGAAACATTTATACATTGTTCCATTTGAAGAAGTTAATCACTTAAGGAGACATACCTGTTCTTATGTAAAGAAACTTGGAGGATTGAAAGCAATTTCGGCATTGCCAAGAAGGCGAGCTTCCAGGAAAGCACCTACTTACACCAAAGATTCGATATTGGTAGAAAGTTTGGAAGAGTTGGTATATTTTTCCATACAAGATATTGTCCAACCACTTGATCAGTTGGGACCAGATTCTCCTATTTTTCAGTCTCCATTGCAGTCACATGTTCAGTCTCCACCCCAAACTCCACGTTGAATTATGGCTAACGTTAATCAACCAAATCCACCAGCCTAGAGAACCAGAATGCCACTCAACCTAGCTCCTCCTTTGTATGATCTACCTAAGCATCCTGAAAAGGAATTACCAAAGTTTGACCTCGGGAAAGGCATTTCCGCAGAAGACCATCTGTAAAATTTCTATTTAGCTATGGAACTTTTGGTTGTTGACCACGAAGATGTAGTGTGTAGGATTTTTCTGCATACCTTTGAAGCTAAAACCTCTACTTGGTATTTCAGATTACAAGAAAATTCAATAACAGATTGGAATACTTTTGAAAGGGTGTTTAAAAGGAAGTTTGGTAGTCAAGGAACCATCGCTACCCTCACAAAATAATTACTCTCCCTAAGGATGGATAAAAAGAAAAAAGTTCAAGATTTCAATCAAAGGTTTGATGCTCATCTTAGGAATTTTAGTGCTACAACAAAGCAAGCAAAATAAACTCTAATAGAATATTATGCTTCAACACTAAGTCCTTCTATAGCAATGTTTGTTAAAAGAGCAGTGAAACATTCATTGGTTGAGAATTATGAGAAATCCAATAAAGTAGAAGCCGAACTTGACAGCATAAACAAACACACTGCAGAACCAGAGGTAAATTCTTTTAGTGGTAAAAAACCTCTGTTGTTAACTAGACCTAAGGAAGAACACTCAATTGAATTAGAAAATGTGGTCAAGATGGTACAAAAGTTATCAAATAATATTGTAGATCTGGAAAAAGATAAAGAAGCTAGTTCATCAAAGA
Source organism: Pseudotsuga menziesii (assembly GCA_001517045.1). Lineage (NCBI taxonomy): Eukaryota > Viridiplantae > Streptophyta > Pinopsida > Pinales > Pinaceae > Pseudotsuga > Pseudotsuga menziesii. The sequence goes on along the minus strand of LPNX010499863.1, from coordinate 462,435 downwards.
AACAGTTCAAACCTTATTTCAAGTAAAGAGAAGAAAATGGAACATCTCAACCACCTGTACATAATTCTTTTGTTTTGAATTTCACTAAATTAGTAATTGATCACTTACGCACCTTCCATCAAGAACTTCATTTTGAAAAATGTTTCCCACAATGGATAAATTCAATGACTCTAGTTATGAATCAAATATTAGATGTATAATTAGTAGAACCTGAGGTGGAAGGGGAAAAAACCAATGAACCAGAAGAAACACATGAAACCACAATGGTCTTATGGGACTGTGCACCCACACTAGGACTAAATGAAGAGGAGCCTACTGAAGAGATCCAACTTTCATCAGTTAATGTTACAACCAGAAGTAAAGGACCAGTTTTGGATTAAAAATTAATACTGCCTAAAATTAAGAAGATATAAGAAAATGTGAAAAATATTAGCAATACTACCCAAACAACATCTAAGTCTGATCTGGTCAACATAAAAGATAAAGTTCTAGCAGTCATTAATCCTGTAAAGATAGTGGAGAATACAACAGAAAGCAGTAAGAAGGGTCTAGTAGAATACGATATGGGGTATGACATAGTAGAAGACATTAAGAAAACGAAAGCGGATATTTATTTATTTGAACTATGTAATCTAACCTAGCAAAGAAAAAATCTTCTAGAGGATTTTGACTCACAACCCAGTAGATCCCAAGATGACATTCAATCTGATAAAGAAATTAATGAAGCTAGCATTGGAGGGAAGTCAAAATATGAAACTTTGCCATCCTTATCATCTTTTGATATTTTCAATCATAATGTGCATAATTTTTTGGTGGATTATGGGGCTTCATCTAATGTCATGCCTCTATTGGTATGTAAAAATATTAATGGTCAACCTACACCATCCTCATGTAATATCATTCAATTGGACAGATATGTAGTCAATGTAATAGGAGAAATGAAAAATGTGTTGATTCGGTTATTTGCAGATGAGAGAGTTTGCCTGTTTATAGAAGTTATGGTGGTAAATATACCAGAGTCCTATGGTTTGATATTGAGTAGGGTTTGGTCTGCAAAACTGAATGGGTAATTTGCAACTGATTAGTCGCACATGTGGCTGCCATATAATAACAGTCAAAATCATATTAAGGTAATGAGGGAACCACACATGAAACACAATGTAACTCAATTGGAGGGAAAGAATGAACCTATAAACTTTATATCTCCAGTCTTAGGTAACTAATTTTTAGAGATTGAACTTGGGAATTATCAAGTTGAATAATCAAGTCATGAGTCAAACACACAGTCTGAACTCTTTCACTTTTCACAGACTATTGATATTGATTGTAATATAGTAGGCTTAGTTTATAACATAGAAAGTAACACTAATCAGGTAGATTTAGAAGATAGATTTTGGTTTTTGTACTTTGATGGTTCCAAAACACAAGAGGGATCAGGAGCCGGTTGTGTCCTAATTGACTCAGAAAAGAAAAAATGTTTTCTCTCATCAACTAGAGTTTGAATGTACGAATAACACTGCTAAGTATCATAAGCTCTAGTCCAGGGGCTGAGAAAATCCATTGAACTAAACGTTAAAAACTTAAAAAAATTTGGTGAATCCAAAATAGTAGTCAGGAAGGTTAGAGACACGATACATTTCTTGTCACCACACCTGAAAGGGTATCAATCTGAGGTCTAGAATATGATTTCACATTTCAATGCTTTCAATATAAATTCAATTCCTAGATTACAGGATGTTGTAGCAAATTTCTTAGTTGTTTCTGCATCTAGGTTAGTGCCTACTAATAATAAATGTGCTATTGAACTCATTTTCAGGCCAGCAGTACCAGATAATGTTACAAACATGAGGGTCTTCGATGATGACGAGGAAATTATTGATTTCCTGACAAATGAGGAAAAATTTCAAAGATTATATTATTGATGATGAAGAACATCAAGCAAATATGCAAAACAAAGAAGTAACTGGCGGGAATTTTATGCCCAAAGGAGTGAGAACACTAGAAGGAATGTTTGACTTGCATTGAAAGTTCAAAAAACCATGCAATGCCAAGACAAACAGTTCATCTATGCAATATGAACTGATCAATTTAGGGACAGAAGCTGAACCCAAGTATGTGAACTTGGGAAAGTGTTGCTCACCCAGAGAAAGGAACAGGTTTATCAATGTGTTTCAACAATACAAAGATATATTTGCTTGGACATATGAAGACCTGAAAACATATGCCACACGTATCATTCAGCATGTTATTCCCATTAAAGTGAGCGTGAAACCATTCCAGCAACAACTAAGAAAAATGCATCCAAAACTGGAACCTTTAATCCAAAGTGAAGTAAAGAAATTACTTGATGCTATGATTATTTTCAGATTCATACATTCAGGAATGGGCAGCCAAACTGGTCCCAGTAAGGAAAAAGTCAGGTGAAATAAGATTATGTGTCGACTTCAGAAATATGAACTGGGCTTCAGATAAATATAACTATCTGGTTCCACCAATGGAATAGATCCTCCAAATGGTATGAGGTTCTAAATTATTCTCCTTATTAGATTGGTTTTCTGGCTATAACTAAGTATTGGTAGTTGAGCAAGACAGGCTAAAAACTACTTTTCGAATGAAGTGGGGAACATTTGCTTACAGAAAGAATTCCCTTCGATCTCATCAATGTTGGAGCTATGTTTCAAAGGGAAATGGATATCTCTTTTTAGGGTTTGATCAGCCACATTGTAGTGGTATATCTAGATGATGTAACAGTTTTCTCAAAGAAATGGAAGATCATGTTTTTCATTTAAAACAGATCTTTTATTGCTGTAGAAAGTATGGCATCTCTTTGAATCCAAAGAAAAGAATATTCGTGATATTATAAGGAAAACAATTAGGACATATCATTTCAAAAAAGGGAATCTCCATAGACCCAAAAAGAATAGAAGTAATATCATGTATTCCCTTACCCCATAACAAGAACAGTATGCAATCATTTATGGGTACTATAAACTTTGTTCGAAGGTTTGTTCCTAACTTTGCGCAATTGTAAAAACTTTGCAGAAAATGGTGAAGAAGAGTGTGCAATTTAAATGGACCAATGTAGAGAAGGTTTCCTTTAATGACATCAAAGCAGCAATAGTTCACGCACCTTCCCTAAGAAGTCCTGATTTTGAAAAGAATTTTATTATGTACACTTTCGCCTATGACAACTCACTTGCAACAATGCTGACACAAAAGGGAGAATTGGGAGATGAGTACCCAATATCATTTATGAGCATTGGGTTACAAGGGGCTGAATTGAACTATCCTGATGTAGATAAACAATCATATGTGGTCTTTAAAGAAAAGAAACAATTCAGAACTTACATTTTAAAAAATAGAAATAAAGTAATAGTCCCTCATCCTACTGTCAAAACCCTCTTCGTACAAAAAGAGTTGGGTGAACAAAGAGGGAATTGGGTGACGGAATTACAGGAATATGATTTAGAGTTCAAACCAGCCAACATTATCAAAGGCCAAGGTCTATGCAGGTTAATTGCAGAAATTCATAATGAGGAAGACTATGATTTGGAAAATGAAGCAAAGTTAAATATGATGGATGTGTGTCCTATTTTTACTGCTCTTGAATATTGGTATAGAGACCCAGTACATTACCTTCAACAAGGATATTTACCAGAGAATTGGAATTCTAATCAACGAAGGGCACTTTGTCTAAAGTAAACTTCATACCAAATCATTGATGGAGTTCTATTCAGGAATAACTATGATGGAGTACTTCTAAGATGCCTTGAGAAAAGGCAAAGGTTAAAATGGGTGATCGGTGGAAAGGTTAACATACAAACTAGATCTACGGTCGAGGAGAGAAATGAATAGGATCGATGACGAATGTGGAGTCTACTGGGAGAACTTGCAAGGTTGAAGATGGAATGAATATTAGCAAAAATATTAGCAGGTGACCTTAATTGATGGTCAGCATAAAGGTGAATAAGATAAATGGTGCATACATCATCCGTTGGGGAAATTTGCCCACTGAAAGTAAAGGTCGATGAGCAGCATAAAATAAAGGTAGGGGTTAAAGGCTAAGATAATCAATGGTTTGCGATGGAGATGCAAGTAAATCAATGATAAATAGACTATCCGCTAGAGGAAGATGCACGACAGAAAAATAGGTTATTGTGCACCGAAATAAAGGATGTAAGATCAACGGTCCAAGATAAGAGGTGGATTAGATCTATGGTTAAGAGGAGATCATCTCCCATAACTTACATGGAGATTAAAGAATATTTCCCCAGTGGAATTTATACCGCCTTCCACGTGGAGGGTGGAGGATTGTTCTGCTAGGAGAAAAAGGGTAAGCGAAACCACTCTTTCTAATTCTGAAACCACCATTCCAAGAAAATTATAAAAGAATGGGGGCACGTTTTTGGAGGTTATTTGTATTTTTATGCATTGGAAGAAGAAAGCATGTATGTGTGGACTAAGACAATTTGGACAACCACCTTTCTAGCCATCAATCAGCCAAGTAGGCACATTTTCACCCGCGTATTATTATTTCAAAATGAATAGCAGAGGTGGAATTGAGACACAGGCCTTAGAATTTTAGAAACTATAGGAGGTATTTGAAGACAAGGATGGTGACGTTTTTCATACCATTATGTCCTTTTGTCCATTCCACCAACTAAAAACCAAGTTACAAGCTTTCAAAGACCAAGGCACTGACCTATACGGTATCTATCGGTACCATTTCCACCATTTCTTCCTGGACCAAACCCTGAATTTCCCCAACTTCGTCGACTAGTGTGCATCGAATTACTCTTCTTTTGAGAGAGAGTAATAATGGGTGTTGGTAGGACCAAAATACCCTGCCCTATAAATGCCCTTGTTTTCTGAGATTCCCTTGCAGTCCTACCTTTATTCACCCTGAACAAAGAAGAATTTGTGGAAGAAATCCTAATTCAATAATTTATACATGCTACCATTGAGGAAAAAGAACAATTTTTCTCTAAGTGATTTAGAACTCATGTGCCCCTTATAAACCAACCCTTTCGTTTGGATATCAGCTTTTTCAATGAAGAATCCCAATTAGTCATTTCAATGTTGAGTGAGTTTTTAGGTTTAGATGCAGACAGATTTGTCCCTGAGTTACTAATGAGTCTACTATTCAAAATGAATATGAGTCAATCATAGTCACAGTCGCATCAACTTACTTTCCTTAAATATGATGAATTCCTGGCTGAGAACATCCATTCTTAGCTAGAGAATTTCCACGCTACCAGACATTTCATATTTCAATCATACCTGGTTAGAATGTTTCTATTTTTTAATGAGGAAAATATGCAACTTCCAGAGATGATGATTACTGTAGAAATCAACAATGATTTTTTCAAATACATGAACTTTTTTATGGAAGAGATTTATAGAGTAATGTTTCAAAATAGATTTCCTAGAGTATTGCCAGAGATGTAGGAGGCTTTGCAATTTGATCCTGATAGAAGAGTAGGGGACTGGTTTTTACTATAAGAATACTATAATCAGAGTTTCTAGTTTCGTCCATGAACCATATATCTTACTTGCATTCCTAATCCCTAGAGTTTTTTCTTTGGAATTCATAAGACATAAGCTAAATGCAGATAATGAGCATTTTATAAGTTTTAAAAAAACTTATGAGATTAATTTTCCCTGGAAAGTTGGGCCATTTATTATCAAGAATAGGGTTGCACACCCTGTAGTTGAGGGTCTTCTATAGGAAATGAATTTTAAGAAAGCTACTCTAGACAATTATGACCCACATCATACCATCTCACAAAGGATTCAACTGAATAAGAGTAGTGCATTTGAACATCAGGTGGTGGAAGGATTAGCTGAAAAATCTAATTGGATGGATTATCAAACAAAAATGAAGGATGTAGAGGCTTTACAAGAAAATTCATCTGCTATAATGAAATCAACAACAATAATAATTCCAACCCCAAGAAAAGTAGAAATAACTGGTAAAAGAACTCATTCAAAGGCTATGGAGACTAAAGAAGAAAATTCAAAAACACCTAAAAGGAAAATGATTGAATCAGAAGGAGAAATGGTAGAGGTAGTTGTCACGTACCCATACCCCTTCAATATGTGGAATTAAAATTTCATCGAAAGCCTTTACTACTCATCGAAATACATGGCATGGTCATGACCACATATAAATATTTCCAACACTGTCACGCTCCCTCCCATCCTCTATGGATCATTTCGATGGTCTGCAAGGAAATATCTCAGAGGAGATCGGACGAAGGAGAGAAAACGCGACGAAAATCAATGATCCCAAATGATCCCACAGACTGGAACCAAATCAACGGTTCAGAATCCACCCGCAAAAATCAACGATTAGGAAAGCCCGAGTTGTGGGGTCGGAAGTTACAAAATTTGCGATCTAACTTCCTGTAACCCGCATCCTGCATCCCACATCGGAAACAGATTGACGGCAGACAACCATCCCATGAATATCGATGGTGCGAAAACTTTGAATTGTGGGATTGGGAATTATGGGAATCACAACACCACAATTCTGCATCCCGCATATCGCAAGTTACGGAGAGGAAGTTGTGGAAGGGAAATCTGTGAAACGACATTCCGCATCCTGCATCCCGCAAACCTGCAAATTTGTGCAAAGGAGGATTTCTAACAGGAAACTCAGCTTTTCCACTAAATTCTTAGATCGTTCTGATCATTCAAGCCATTATCGATATAGCCAAGCTACCCTGCAACTTAGTTCAAAATGCATTGATGGGAAAACATACATAGATGCCTATAATTGCATTTATTCAAAGGAACAATTCATCAATTCAACATAGCAACATGTTCATCACATTCCATCAAGCAATTTGCAAAACAAGAAATATAATTGCATAGAATAACATAGACAAGAACACTTATCTTGAACAGAACTTGTCCCGCATCTAGCTATGTCACTGCAACATTCCTCCCAACCATAGGCCAACATGCTCCTTAGTCTCTCAGCAACACTACCACCCTCAAGTTGGGCATGATTTCCTCAAGGATTAAGGGAACACTAGCAGACTCATACCTAGCCAAGGTGTAATAAAACTCAGCCAATCCAACACAGTTGGGTTTATCAGGTTGTAAGGGAAAGCATCCCAACATATGGGTTTCATAGGCCACTCTGCCAAGCCATCTCATGGTTGGGTTTCACAGACTGTTCACAGTCAAGCCAACCTTCACCTTAAGGACCAGTCAAGCCAACATATGCCATTTATCATACTATTCACAGTCAAGCCATCTTACTACTGGGTTTATCAGGATAACTATCCAAGCCAACATTAGCGGTTGGGTTTATCAGATTGTCCAGCCAAATTTTACTCACCAGGTCAAATGCAACAAGACACATCCAAGCCAATAGATGGTTTTATCAAGATACCATCCAATACATCTTTCCCATTGGGTTTATCAGGCTTCTAAGGCAATGGGTAGGAAGAAATACTAAGCTAGTGATCTCATCTCCAGAGCTAAGAACACCTTCACAAGACTTATCTGGCCTGGATTCCCTACTACCTACACACCCAACACAAGGAAGTTTCCCCTTCTCTACTCCACAGTCCCTCGGGCTACACCTTCCCTTCCAGTTCTCTTCAGGATGTCATAGCAGGTTTATTAAGCTCGTTCTATGTCTCTCCAATTCCTCAGTCTTGTACATAGCTCAGACCCGAACCAAGGTGCACAACACAGCAACCACAGGGAGACTCCACAACACAAGCTTACTCTGGAACATGAGTAACAGGGTCTCATACACTCTATAGTTTAGGACAATGCTGCAACACAATAATCACAGTATTTCTAAGGGAAAGACACTCATAGAACGTGAAGGATACACACAAGAAGAGTTTCACTGCTACCACAATGTCACTCTTTCCATAAAATGAAGATGGTGGTGAATGATGAATGTTGAATGAACCAGAACGTCCCGCAACTCTCAAAAGTGAGAGTAAATCCAAAACATGAACGCATGGGTCATAGTTGGCATACGATTCCAGTGTTTTCTTGTCCATGCAAGCAAAGCACAACATCCCAAAACTGGGTGCTCTACCCAATTCAAAATTGCCCATATTCTTTCCCTTCCAAGCAATAACTACCTCAACCACCTTATGGCAGAATAAATGGTTGAGAAGAGAAGACAAGAAAGAGGGTAGTTGATAGTTCTGATGGTTTCTCCCCATGACACATGGATTTTCCCCAAACTGGCTCAAGGTTAACATTCCCACCCCTGTATCCTTAGGAAAATCATGCCCCCATATCATTATTCGTTGCATTGACATAGCTGGTTGTGGGTTTTCATTAATTTGCATATTTACATGATCTTTACAAGCGTGCTCGACTTAGCACAGAAACCATAGGCATCAACCATGATCACCTATATACCAAACATTAATCAATGACAGGGCCTTGGCCTTGAGCTCCTAGTCATGATTCGATAAAATATTTACATCATATACATTAATGCAACGGGGACAAAACCGGGGTGTTACATTCCCCTCCCCCTTCAATAGAACTGTCCTCAGTGCTTACAAAATTTGAACAAAATGCTACATTGGCATCGCCTCAGTGCTTACAAAATTTGAACAAAAATGGATGTGCCAATCGCATGGCATCCTCCAACTCCCACGTAGCCTCTTCAGGACCGTAGTGCTCCCATTGCACCTTTACCTATCCTATGGCTCGATTCCGGAGCATGGTGACCTTCCTATCGAGGATGTGCATTGGTTCGATTCAGAACTCTCCCTTGGGTTCACCTAAATCACATCCCAATTTATCACATGGTTAGGGTCATGTATATAATTCTTAAGCAAGGAAACATGAAAAACATTATGAGCCCTAGTGCTAGCAGGCAATGCAAGTCTATATGCAACTAGCCCTATTCTTTTAAGCACTTCAAACGGCCCACAATATCTGGGTGACAGCTTGGCACAACTCCCAAGCTTTAAGGAACTCTTCTTTGCCCTCACTCTGAGGTAAACACGATCCCCAATACTGAATTCTCTGTTCATGCTATGCTTATCAGCAAATATTTTCTGTCTGTCCTGGGCTGCCTTCAGATTTTGCCTTATCTTTACAACCTCCTGGCCCATCTCCTTGAGCAATTCTGAACCAAGCACAACCATGTTCACTGGATTATCCCAAGTCACTGGTGTACTACACCTCCTGCCATACAAAGATTCATATGGACTCATCCCCAAGGATGCTTGCTATCCATTGTTATAAGCAAACTCTACTAGGTGTAAATAATCTTCCCACTTTGTTGGTTTGTCCATCACATACATGCGAAGCATGTATTCCATCACTTGATTTACCCTCTCGGTCTGCCCATCAGTCATAGGATGGTAAGCAGTGTTGAAGTTCAACTTTGTACCCAAATCTACAAACAACCTCTTCTGAAAATTGGAAGTGAACTTGACATCTCTGTCAGACACTATTGCCTTTGGCAATCCATGCTATTTGAAAATCTCCTTCATGAAGGTCTTTGCAATGTCATCAAACTTATGCATCGACTTAACCGGTATAAAATGTGTTGTCTTCATCAACTTTTCCNAATCCTGTAATAAAATCCATGGAAATAACTTCCCATTTCCATTTTGGAACTGGCAAAGGCTGCAACAAACCTGCAGGGTGTTGATGCTCAACCTTTACCTGCTGACATTTCATGCACCTTGAAATATATTCAGCCATGTCCCTTTTCATTCCTGGCCAAAAGTACTACTTTCTGGCTATAGCAATTGTCCTCTGATATCCTGGATGACCAAAATATGGAGCTTGATGGATCTCATCCATAACCATTCTCCTCAAATCTGCTACTTTTGGAATGTAAATTCTGCATTTATAAGTAATAAGTCCATCTTCTTCCAATTTATATCCCTCATATCTCTTCTCAAGACTTTGCTGCTGCAATTTTCCTTTTACTTGCACATACAATTCATCTTCAGCAATATGATTAACAATATGTTGCCTCAAATCTGATTGGAAAATACTAAGAGATGCCACATGCATTTCCTACACCTTCCTGCTGAGTGCATCAACTACCTTATTCTCTTTCCCCTTTATGTGTTTGATTTAAAAATAAAACTCACATAAAAACTCCAGCCATATAGCTTGCCTAGCATTTAGAGTAGGCTGATCAAATAAATACTTCAGACCACAATGGTCTGTCCTTAACTCAAATCTCTTGCCCATCAAGTAATGCCTCCACATCTTGAGAGCATGTACTATGGCTACAAGTTCCAGATCATGAGTAGCGTATTTCTTCTCATGATCCTTCAAATATCTGGATTCATAACATATCACATGGTTGTCTTGCATAAGGAATCCTCCAAGCCCCTGACCACATGCATTAGTACACACCACGAAATCTTTCTCTCGATCTACAACTTTCAAAACCGATGCACTGGTGAGAAGATTCTTCAATCGTTGGAAGCTTTCTTCACACCTCACTGTCCATTCAAACTTTATGCCCTTCTTTTGCAAAGAAGTAATGGCATGTGCAACCTTGGAGAATCCTTTAATGAATCTCCTGTAATATCCTGCAAGTCCCATAAAAGATCTCACATCTGTCACAATTGTTGGAGTAGGCCAATTAATAATGGCTTCAATCTTATCAAGTTCCACAGATATACCTCCTCTAAGATAATGTGACCCAAATATTGAATTCTGTCTCTATAGAAGTCACACTTGCTCAGCTTTGCATACAACTGATGCTCCCTAAGCAATTGCAATGTCAATCTCAAATGCTCTTCATGTTCTTCCTCATTCTTGGAGTAAACAAGAATGTCATAAAGGAAAACAAGAACAACCTTGTCCAAATACCTGTTGAAGACACTATTCATAAGGCACATAAATGTAGCTAGTGCATTTGTGAGACCAAATGGTAACATTACAAAGTCATAATGTCCATACCTTGTTCTGAAGGTTGTCTTATGAATGTATTCATCCTTGATTCTCACCTGATGGTAATCCGACCTCAAGTCAATCTTGGAAAATACCCTTGCTCCTCTCATTTGATCAAAGAGGTCATCAATCCTAGGCAAAGGATACTTGTTCTTTGATTTTTTTCAATTGTCTGTAATCAATACACAATCTGAGTGTACCATATTTCTTCTTTACAAACAGAACTGGTACTCCCCAAGGAGACATGCTAGGTCTGATATACTTCTTTTCCAACAACTCTTGCAGTTGCATCTTCAGCTCTAGCATTTCTAGTGTACTCATTCTGTAGAGTGTCTTGGACACTGACGCTGCTCCTAGCACAAGTTCAATCGTGAAATCAATGTCCGTCTTTGGAGGAAGCCCTGGAATCTCATCAGGTTACACATCCCTGAATTCTTGCAACACGTGAAAGTCCTCCAACCTAGGAGTTTCATTCTCTAGTGCCTCCAAAATATGAGCTGCATATAACTAGCAACCTTTCCTACATAACTTCTTCAAGTGCATTGCTGAAACCTTCCTCATAGAAATCACCTTTGGAATTCCTTTCACAATCCTTGAGTTGTCTTCTTCATCCAAGCACTCAAAAGCCTTATTGTAATAGTCAAGCTTTACTATGTGAGCTTCTAACCAATCCATTCCAATGAGAACATCATAGGAACCAAGGGGTAGAACATTCAGATCTACACAGGTGACCAATCCATTCATCACTAATTGACACTTCTCTACCACTTCACTAACCTTTCTCTTAGTTCCAGTGGCTAGCTGAACTAACCAAGATTTTCTATGCTTTACTTTCTTAAAGGCACAAATCTCCACTACTCTAGGAGTAATGTAACTGTGAGTAGAACCAGGATCAATCAAGATAGAAACATATTGCTCAACAATCTTACCTGCAACTTCAACCACATTTGACTGGTGATCTTCCTGGCGGTCCTCCAGTGCTGCATAAATTATAGGGATGGCCCTTGCTACTTAACCTACTACTTCTGCCTCTTGAATGTTGTAAGTTGGCCTTGCACTCTCATTATCAAGTGGGAAATTCATGCGCATGTGGGGTCCTCCACATCTCCAACATTGGAGTGGTTCTCTGATCTGTTATGGATCTCTTGGCTTTTCTCCCACCACTCTAGATGGCTGCTTTTCCACTTGGGATGGCTGCTTCTGCTAATTTCTGAGGCTAGAAGGTTTGAAACCTTTCTTCCTTTGGTCAAACTTCTCATTATTCCTGTATTTCCATGACTTATGGTAATCAAGTTTTCCTTTGCTTTGCTCATAGCAGTACTTAGCCTTCCTAATTGCTTCTTCAAGATTTCTAGGCTCATAAAACTCAATTCTATCTTTGTAAGACTGAGGAAATCTGCTCAGGAAACGCTAAATTTTCACATTTTCATCTTTGATGTACCTGACATGTCTCAACAGTTCTAGGAACCTCTTCACATACTCTTCCATGGTCTGTTGTCCCAACCTCAGCTCATGGAATTCTTTGATCTTGTCATCATAGTACTAGTCAGAGAGGTATTTATGCTTGAAATACTTTTGGAACTGTTTCCACTTAATTCTTCTTTCATTAATCCTCCTTACTTGCTTGAAGTGCTCCCACCAAATGGATTCCCTTCCATTCAAACTGAATATGGAAACCCTTACCTTCATGTTCCCCAAATAATCATGAACTTGAAAGTACTTCTTTATCCCAAGAAGCCAAGCTTCAACTTCTTGTCCAGTCTTTACCTCGCCATCAAACGTAGGAGGTTTATCCTTCTTAAATTCATTGCGAGAGCGATCCCTATGGTGCCTCTTTCTCTTTCCCTTGTGAGAAGAAGAGATTAAATCCCCACTTGCTTCTTCTAAGTTAGACGATCTACTAGTAGTCCTTATTCTTCTTTTGGTACTGCTCTTACTGCCTTCAGGTTTTACTGTACCCTATCCAATGTCTATCTTTCTTTGCAAGTATGTCAAACTCTGCAACATAGCAGCATTCAACTGATGCTGCTCTTCCTAAGCTTTAATCAGGCTTCTCATGGTGGCTACAATGTCTGTCGGCATCTCTTGGAATCTCCTTCCATTAGAATCTATGTCATCATTTCCAACTCAGACATTTTCCCCCATGGCATCTCACACACGCTCGTAGGAGTCCCAAGCATCATATCCGTCATGGGTTGTCATGGCTGCACCACAACTTACCTTTCCAAAATATACTATGACTCTACAAAATGTGTTATCAACACCATTTGTTAGACACATAGTAATTCAAAATCAAAACCATTTACTTACTGTCACCTGGCCTATCTACGCCCAATTCTGTAACCGATAGCTCTGGTTAACTAATTCTTGGCCCATCCAGGCCCAATGCTGCAACCCACAACTCAGATACCGCACTGTAGTGTACTACAAGTTGGTATTAGAGGGTATTCTTGACTGTTTTCCAGCCCTTCCAGGCCCAATGCTGCAACCTGTAGCTCCGATTCCACACTGTAATGTACCCATACCCCTTCAATATGCGGAATTAAAATTTCATCGAAATACTGCTCATCGAAATACAGGGCATGGTTGTGACCACATCTCAACATTTCCAACACTGTCATGCTCCCTCCCATCCTCCATGGATTAGTTTGACGATCTGCAAGGAAATATCTCAGAGGAGATCGAACAACAAAGAGAAAACGCGATGGAAATCAACAATCCCAAACGATCCTGCAGACTAGAACCAAATCAACGATTTAGAATCCACCCGCAAAAATCAACAGTTCAGAAATCCCGAGTTGTGGGGTTGGAAGTTACGAAATTTGCAATCTCACTTCCTGCAACCCACATCCTACATCCCGCATCGAAAACAAATCGATGGCGAACAACCATCCCGCGAAGATTAACGGTGCAGAAACTTTGACTTGTGGGATTGGGAATTGTGGAAATCATGACACCGTGATTCTGCATCCCGCATCCCACATCCCGCAAGTTGCGGAGAGGAAGATGCGGAAGGGAAATCTGCGAAACTCCATTCCGCATCTTGCATCCTGTAAACCTACAAATTTGTGCAAAGGAGGATTTCTAATAGGAAACTCAGCTTTTCCACTGAATTCTTAGATCAGTTTGACCATTCAGGACATTGCCGATTTGGCCAATCTACCCTGCAACTTAGTTCAAAATGCATTGATGGGAAAACGTACATAGATGCCTATAATTGCAGTTATTGAAAGGAACAATGCATCAATTCAACACATCAACATGTTCATCACATTCCATCAAGCAATTTTCAAAACAAGAAATATAAGTGTAGAGAATAACATAGACAAGAACACTTATCTTGAATGGAACTTGTCCTGCATCCAGCTATGTTGTTGCAATGTTTCTCCCAACCATAGTCCAGTGTGCTCCTTAGTCTCTCAGCAACACTGCCACCCTCAAGCTGGGCATGATTTCCTCAAGGAATAAGGGAACACTAGCAAACTCATACATAGCCAAGGTGCAATAACACTCAGCCAAGCCAACACAGTTGGGTTTATCAGGATGTAAGGGAAAACATCCCAACATATGGGTTTCACAGGCCACTCTGCCAAGCCATCTCACGGTTGGGTTTCACAGACTATTCACAATCAAGCCAACCTTCACCTTAAGGACCAGTCAAGCCAACAGATGGGTTTATTAGATTGTTCACAGTCAAGCCATCTTACTGTTGGGTTTATTGGGATAACTAGCCAAGCCAGCATCCGCGGTTGGGTTTATCAAACTGGCCACCCAAAGTTTACTCACCAGGTCAAATGCAACAAGACACAGCCAATCCAACAGATGGGTTTATCAAGCTACTAGCCAAGCCATATTTCCCATTGGGTTTATCATGCTTCTAAGGCAATGGGAAGGAAGAACTGCTAAGCTAGGGAGCTCATCTATAGAGCTAAGAACACCTTCACAAGACCTATCTAGACTGGATTCCCTACTGCCTACACACCCAACACAAGGAAGTGTCCCCTTATCTGCTCCATTGTCCCTCGGGCTACACCTTCCCTTCCAGTGCTCTTCAGGATGTGCATAGCAGATTTACCAGCCACTCTTATCTTATTGTGAGGTTCCACACTAGGTTTATCAAGCTCATTCTACATCTCTCCCATTCCTTAGTCTTGTACATAGCTCAGACCCGAACTAGGGTACACAACACAGCAACCATAGTGAGACTCCACAACACAGGCTTACTCTGGAACACGAGTAAGAAGGTCTCATACACTCTGTAGTTTAGGACAGCGTTGCAACACAACAATCACAGTCTTTCCAAGGGAAAGACACTCATAGAACGCAAAGGATACACACAGGAAGAGTTTCACTGCTACCACAATGTCACTCTTTCTGGAAAACGAAGATGGTGGTGAATGATGAATGTTGAATGAACCAGCATGTCCTGCAGCTCTCAAAAGTGAGAGTAAATCCAAAATGTGAATGAATGGGTCAGAACTGGCATACGGTTCTGGTGTTTTCTTATCCATGCAAGCAAAACACGACATCCCAAAACTGGGTGCTCCTCCCAATTCGAAATTTCCCATACAATTCCCCTTCCAAGCAGTAACTACCTCAACCACCTTTTGGCAGAATAAATGCTTGAGAATAGAAGACAAGAAAGAGGGTAGTTGATAGTTCTGATGGGTTCTCCCCATGACACATGTCTTTTCCCCAAACTGGCTCAAGGTCAACATTCCCACCCCCTTATCTTTAGGAAATCATGCCCCCATCTCATTATTCATTGCATTGACATAGCTAGCTATGGGTTTTCATTAATTTGCATATGTACATGATGTTTACAAACGTGCTCAACTTAGCACAGAAACCATAGGCATCAACCATGATCACCTATATACCAAACATTAATCAATGACAGGGCCTTGGCCTTGACCTCCTGGTCATGATTCGATATAATATTCACATCATATACATTAATGCAACAGGGTAAAAACTAGGGTGTTACATTACTTGAGGCTGAAAGTAAAATAAATAAAGAAAATGACAAAGTCCCAGCTTCTGAAATACAAGAGTATCAATTCTCAGAAGTACAAGAAGCATCTAGTGACAAATTCAGATCCAAAACTAACTTGTATGATAAATATAAGAAAGACAAGAATATTTCTACAAACGAATCCTTGAAACTGTATTCAGAAGTCAAGAACATTTCAAATAAATATTTTTCATTGGTTATTGTTAAATACCATGCCATAAATACTTTAAATATAGCACTAGCCACTAGAAACAAAATTGTTGAGAGGAGATTGAATTTGGAAGACATCCCAGTTTCTGATATGATTCATTTGCATAAAAAGACTAGGGAAGTCATTTATAGTGACCTGATGAAAGCCACTCTGAAGGTATCCAAGTTGCAGTACACATTGTCTAAAATAGAAAATCAACTTAGACAAGAGAAGGTGGAGAACAAAGTGCACCAGTAGTAGATTAAAAATCTTCAGGGAGATCTGCTGACCATGGATAGTGAAGTTGATAAAGTGAAAGTAAGACAAAATATTTTGGCAGATAAGGAAAACACTATCCAATTACATAAAAATAAATTGAAAATCCCAACAACTCAGTTAATTCAGGCCTATGAATTAAAAGAGTTGGAAAAAGAAAAGGAATTACTATCTCAAGAATTGAATGACCACAAAGAAAAATTGTTGAAGCTTGTTGAAGAATAGAATCAATGGGAAAATAAAGAGGTTTCCTTATTGCAAAGATGGATGTGTTAAATGAGAATCAATTGATTTTGGAAAGGGAAAAGGGAGATAAAAATGAAATAGAAATAATACCAACAACACAGCCAAGTACTGAAACAAATACTGAGGCAATTGTACAAGCTATGTCACAAGTTAGCCTGAGGGATAAAAAAATAATTGGTTTAAAGAGTCAAAATCAGAATTTGGTTGATGTAGTTAAGAAGAAAGAAGAAGAAGGAAATTACTGGAGGATAAAAATAAAGAATTGTTGGACAAAAATGATAAATTAATGAAGCAGCTATTAGGACAATTACTAGTGCAAGGAGCTAAACATCTCCTTTGGGATATGTTGATTTCTGAAGCCACCAAGATCATACCCTACTTGAATTTTATTTTGGATAAGGAGATGGTGATAAATGTTGTTAGGCAAAGTTGTATAGCTATAAAAGAAGCTTTGAAAAGGAAGTGAGTTGACACAACTAAAAACACAATAAATTTCCTTAATACTCTGTTTGAAGAGGAATTTAGGACAATGGGAATCAAAGATCGAATTGCAGTCATTACCTGGGCCAGAAAGATTGTAGGAAAGCACTAGCAGATTGAAATTGTGCAAGCAAAAAATGATGTAATGCTACATCAAGTTAAAACTTTCAAAGGTTCATTTGTGCCATTGTTTCAAAAAGGACTGCCTTCTTTTTGGGAAGAAGATGCCAAACTTGTTTCCCCAGCTAAGTATCATGCATTACTAGTCAAATGTAGATTGGATCACAAAAATATTGAAGACATCACTCAATCTTTGTTAGGAAAAGTCATAATTGACAAGCTAGCAGTGGATTTTGAGTTGGTGAATATGTTTAGAACACTTGGTGCTCAGTTGCCACCTACATCCTATGTGGACCAGGTAGAATTGAGAGCACTAGAAAAGGAGATGGCCAATCTGGAGTTGCCATCTAGAGACCAATGGAAGACAATAGAAAATTTTGGCAAGATGAAATATAAGTTACATCAGTGAAGAAATTCATCTCAAGGCCCAAGTTATTTTGAAGATATGAAAATTTTGAATAAGTTAATAAATTTTCAAGTAGTTAAGGAAATAAGTTTGTTAGAAGACAACTAACATATGTAATAAGGAAATTACAAATGCATATTTTTATCATGTATGTAGTGAGAAATCGGGGAGCAATTTTGATGTATTTAAGAACCATTTTGAAATGTAATGAGGGTTGAAACCCATGAGAAAGAACTGATTTTGTAAAAAATAGCTTCAAGATTAATAAAAATATTGCAGAGCCAAGCAAGTTTTCTACCAAATATTCTTGTGTTATTCATTTTATAGTGTGTACTATATTTCCTTTATGTGAATGTGTTTCATGTTTATCTTTTCCATTCTATTATATTTTCATGCTTGGATAAGTGTATATTGAATCTGAATTCATACGTTTATGCTCTCGTTCTTTAATTTCAAGCATTAACCAGTTTTTTCCTCTAAAGTTGACACTGGATTCATCCTTTGATGCCCATGTTAATGGATTGTTTTGTATTCTTCCTTACCACAATACAACCAGCATTTTGACTATAAAAGAGTGACTTTCATGCCTCTGTTAAGAATTCCATTGCAAAGCACTGTCATTAATTATTATTCATATTTGACTCCATGCCCAATGACCACCTATTTCATCCATTACTATCACAAAAAAATTATTTCTATGAGAAAAATATTTGGCATTTGTATTTATTTTATTGAGAGATCCTTCTCTGGTATGAAAGAAGACAGCTTTCCTCCTAAAGATTGGTTTTGTGGTTACCTTGGACTTTTCCTCCCACAACCAAGGATAAAATCCAAGTGATAACAATGTAATTGAACTTTTACATTCTTATGTCCATAACACATGTTCCACTTTTAATTGAATAGTGTATTTGAACTTTTTTTCAAATGATAAAAAAAGTGTTTTGTTACTAATTTATGTTTAGAGCTTTATTTCTTTTTATTTTGAATGGGGTTTTGAATATTTATCTTATAGTTTAGTATTCTTTTTAGAGGATTTTGTTTGTGTTTTTTGTATTTTTATGAATTATGGGAATGAGTAATTTATGGAGATTATCTATGCCTGCTAAAATTCTCGTAATAGTCTAATGTCTTAGTGAGAATTTGAATCTATATGAAATTTACTATTCTTCAACCGAGTTGTTGACATGTTGACCAATTTCAAGGAAAATGGAAAGTACCCTCAAACGAAATTTTACATAAACCATATATATATGACACTAACTTTTAAATTATTTCATTCAATATTATAGGACTATTCAATATTAATCTATGGATGATCCTTCTCGTATGGTATCTACACCAAGGACGTTGCAATGTGCTGAGCTTTTGTGTCCTATTTCAATCAGGTGGTAGAAATGGTTGGGAATCCACTTCATCAAGTTGTAATAGTATAATTGGATTACTTCAAGGTGCTCTCCTATGACCAACTTGTTGATTACGAATACACATTTATATTAAAATTGAACCAAATGATTGTTAATTTGAAAGACAACTTGCCATTTCATCACATGGCCTTTGATCTAAGTTTCATTGGCTCTAAAATATGTATGGCCAATAAATAAAGTATAGTAAGCACCTGTTGATTATTATGACCTACTAATACCAAAAAGGTTACACCGAGTTTACTATGATGACCCACTAATACCNTTTGTATTAGAAAACAAAATAAATTTATTTTATCAAATTTTGATGAAAGTTTATAATGAATAATACTACACAACTCCACTTTCCTTTAGGATTTGCTCCAGTCTAGGATTTCACGTGTTACTAATAGTTACAGAATGTAAATTATATATGATTAACATGCCAAAAAGGTTCCACATTTTGAAGTTCATAATGAATAATATTACACAACTCCACTTTCCTTTAGGATTTGCTCTAGTGTAGGCTTTCACTTGTAATAACAGTCAAGGAATCCGAACAGTACATGATAACGTCCCGAAAGGGTTCCACATTTTTCTGGTTTATAATGGTAGTAAGGGTTCCATATTTTGTTGGTTCGTAATGTTTGTATGAATTACTTTTGAGTTTTTTGTGTGATTGTTGACTTTAAACTCTCTATTATTATTGTTATTGAAAGGTAATGTTATTAATAAATATTCAATAATGAAGGGAAAAATTTTAAACAAAACATTATGTCAAGGGGAAGATAAAAGTTCACAATGTCAAAAAAATTTAGTCTGAAGGGAAGAGATGAAATGGAATTCCAACACTGATGGAAACATACATTCTGCAGATGTAATTTTATTTACCTAATTAAATTATGTTTTCTTCCTTTGCAAAAAAAAATAAAAAATATCAAACATAATTATATATATATATATATATATATATATATATATATATATATTATCGCAATAAAAAGAAATTATTTTAAACAAATGCCTGGAACAATCATTGTCAACATTATGTGCTCCCTCTTTATTGGCATCCATATGAATGTTATTGTTAATAATAAAAACGGGCCACCCCAAGTAATTAGATCTCGTCTCTCCAAATGGATTGACACCGTCTGCTGCCAATGAAAGCCTAATATTACGAGATTCTTCTTTAAACTTTCACCATATTTCCTCTATCTTCAAAAATACATATCTTTATGTAGGCATGCGAAGAACAACATCTTTGCTTATGTTCTCTGCATGGTACTCCATAAACTTTTATATGTTTATACACCGGAACAATTCGTGCAAATGTGGAATAATGGGAATATGACGAAGAACCTTGCAATGCACCTTTTTTATTAATTAATCAATTCGATATCTACTCTTTTGACGTTTTGGGCATTCTTCTTTCGATGCATATTTTTTATAATACGGAAAATGATCATGGCATGCATGAATATCTTGATAATCCATTCCAATATCTTTCATTATGGAATGTATACCTTGGTATGTGCGAGGTAAAACATTCCACGGTGGTAACATAAATTATCCTAACAATCTACAACATAAAAAATCAGTACTGGTAGTAAAGAATATTAATTGTACATATTGCATCCAAATTTTACATATGAACTACCCAAAAAAAAAGAGGAAAGAAGACTACCTTTATCATCATTTACTAAATGTGATGAAACATATTACATACCTTAGGAGCCATGTGATGCAATTGGTTGACAAATAATTCATAACATTTAAGTTCACCAACAACAACATAGTAGAGAGAAGACTTGTTTCGTATCCTTCATAAAGAGGTTGGCTTTCCTTCTCAAGTACATGTATATCAAAAACACCATCAATCTTGTCATCATCATCCATTTCAGCGTTAAATGTCTCCTGGATCAATTTATTTGTCCATTATTCTTAAATATTGTTATTAGCATCATCGTCTTCTTCCATAAGATCATTATTAACTTGATCTTTAATATTCGCTCCACATTCTAGAATAACGTGTAAAACCACTTCTTCCTCCATGGGCAGTGCCCTTGGGGGGCATTCCTTTATAATTGCAAACAATAAAGTAATATTAGTGTATATAAAAAATATTAAAATGACACAAACATTTAAAACTACAATCAATATAAAGGCATACATTGAATAACTTATTACCAAGGGACATTATTCATGTTGGAATTACTGAATATTTTCGCATTAATGTCAACATGAAGACAATGATTGATGTCAACATGAAAACATTGAACAAGGTGTAGAAGTTTTTGGAAGTCGATGGAATTAAGACAAGGTTATCAATATCATGGGAAAGAAGATTTTGTTTACCAAGAAGACAAGACCAAGAAGTCAGTTACGACATCAAGGGTGGGGACATATTGATTGCACATGAAATTTATGATGTTTGGTTCACAAGGCAGGAAGTATAAAAAAATCAATTTAGAATACCTAAGGATACCTAAGGAATCTTTAGTCGAGGAAAACTTGAGTACATGGGTGTTTTTTATTCTCTAAGGAATACATCTGTCAATTTCTACCCCAATCCAAACAAATATGTGCATTTAGCATGCATTTTGGTGGCTTAGGCATGCATTTCCTGTAGACCATTGTCTAAAGGCAGATTTGACCATTTGAGGAAATCGGTGTGCATTTTCTTGACCACAACGATCATTTGGAATTGGAATAACATTACTTGAGTAAAAACAAGTATAATGAGGTTTGTTAGAGCTCTTGGATTGTATTCTTATGCTCTTAGTGGGAATAATTGTGAGGCGGATTGCTACTAGCCCTACAAACATAGGATTAGATCATTTTATGACTTTGTCTGCCATTTTTCTGTAAATGGTGTGCATTTTGAGTTAAGGAAAGGTTGACATATAATGAAATAATATCTATTAATATTGTTGGAATCATTGGCATGACTCCATTTGCATCATGTGTGCAATTTTGTGAAGACAGTGAAGAAAGAGACCACTTGTGCATTCAGGATTCGAAGGACAAACAGACAGCCTTATAAAGCATACTGAAGGAGATCAAATGGATAATAAATCATGCATTGTCTTGAACTGAATGGAACAAAATAAATACCTCATGTAACCATAAAAGAGACCTATTCCAAAGAATGGAAAGATTATATTAGGCCAATCCTAAAACAGTCCTAATGAACAGTTGTGAGCAAAAGACAATTAGGTCGAGTGTAAATGATTAACAAGGCATATAAACAAGAGACACAAACTTTCAATTTTAAGTGTCCTTGTTCTTGAATGTGAGAATGTCTTGGGTGCGATGTTGCAGGAAAAGAAGTCTACAAGGACGGAAATGTGATAAAGAAGACTTGGAATGAACAACAATGATCAAGGGTGATCGGTAGGTTGATCTAAAGAGAATAAGTACACTTATTCCATATTAAATTATGTGGGATATGTGACATAGTCTAGTTTCATATACTATATGATGTATAGTCAATTATTCGACGAAACGACATGGCCATTGAGTGTTCAACGAACATCGTGTAGTTTAAAATAATAATAATACAAAAAGTTAAAATCCAACCTTTTTTCGATTTATGCTCTATCGTCAGAATCTGTCGTCGTATTTTCCTCCCAAACGTAGTAGTGACTATTGGGTTCCTAAGAGAATATTCTACCAAAGAATGTAATTTCAAAATAGTGTTAGGGGTTATCACAAACATCTAGGAAAAATGGATTTGAAATGGATGGATAGAATAAAACATGCCCTAAAATAAAAATCAAGCGTTCATAAGAAAATAAAACCAAATTATATAATGATAGGTGAAATACTTTGCTTATGCATAGTTAACGAAAATTAATTACATCCAACTTGACTAGTGAAAGGGGCCAATGTATAATTGTTTGCAAATCATGCTTGCGTCTCAAATAAATTGACATAATCATATTGACAAAATACCTCATAGGTTATTTCAAAAATTATATATATTCGTTATTCTTATTGTTCTTCATCATAATCAAAATCAAAATCATCAGGATCTAAATTGATGAAAAGATTGGCCATAGCAACGTCATCTTATTCAACTTCTTTTTCTTGTGCATATAACTATTCATGATCTGCCCCATCTTTAAATTCTTCATCAATGAAATCTACCCACTCTTGATCTGCATCACCTTCAACGTCTTCTTCAACTTCTTGGTTTGACACATCTATCCGGTCCTTGACATCATATTCATGATCTTCTTCGTTATCAAATTCTTCCCATACAATATATTTTATAGGCCTTCCTCTAGGATCATACTTAACTGCGTATCACCGGACTTTCTTTATTTGGCACTTGTGACTAGAAGACTTGCTCACACTAACTTTGAAGGAAAGAAAGATATGTACCCGACTCAAGTAGCATTGTATTAATCATGATAAATCCATTATTATGCTCAATAACAGTCCTATCAAGATCATTCATTCATTCGTAACATGTACCAACAAACCTCGAAGAGAACTACTTTGAAGGATTCAAAGTCTAACTTAAGTGTATCTTTTAAGTAACCATCGTATATATTTTCATATACTTTTGGCTTCCTGTTAGTGCTAGAGGAAACATTGGTAACCTAAAAACTACAATTATTCTACAATTAGAGGTTTTCTTCTTATCATCCAACTATTTGATGAGAAATTTGATGTCATTGAACAACATAGCCTTGTAGTGTTTCACCTGTAACAATAAATATGTTGATCGATATGTTACAAATGCAATATTGTCAACTAATAAATGTGTTTAGACCAACGGTTGCTTAAAATTTTGAGAACCAAATTATACTAGCACATCTAATGTACATAACAAAAAAATGTGGATAATGATCACCTATTTATTCTTTGCACCATTCATTAAATCAATTTCCCTTTGCGTAAGATTGATACCTTGAGATTGATGAGATGTTTTAATCAACTCCACCACTCCATCCCAAGAACCATAAACTTGTGTACATTGTTCTATCGTTGACTTCATCCAATCAAGATTATATGCAAGGTATAAACGTAGTGCATACCACTCTTGAGTAGTTGTATGACAAAAAAACAATTGAATAATTAGGTACCCATAGTTCTTCATAAAATGATGGATGGAAAAAATTTATAGGATTAAAGTAGGAAATTGAAAAAATATAATCTACATTATTATATAAGTTGATATGATGTATTGTTTCATTACCTTTGACTTTCCTCATTCTACCATTTCCCAACAAAAACTCCCCTTCATATTTTTTCTTGGAATGAGTGTCACAAATGTGAGGCACCATTAATATGTGGTGATGCTACTTCAGAAAGATACTCACTAATATACATCATGGATTGATATACCATATATCCCTCAACCATAGAACCCTTGGGACATGATCTTTGTCTAACAAAATCTTTCAATGCCTTCAACTGCCTCTCCACCATCCACAATGACTTTGTTTATACAAGACCGCATAGTTCATTTTCCTCAACTTGGTGTATGAGGTATTGTTCTTGTGCATCAAAAATGAACAGAGGAATATACTTTTGCAATTCACACATTAGCTGAGGAATTTCTCTTTTCCAATACCTTATATATTCTTTATGGATTTATTTGGATGGCAACCACCGAAACATGTTGACTCAAGTTAAATATCTTGTGTATGAATGTTTCATATGATCATAATATGGGTGGAGTATCACCCAAAACACATCGATCATTTATAAATCTTTACACGGTGAAATCCATAAACTTGCACACAACAACTTAAATATGAAGGGATATTGAAAATAATAGTAAATATAAGTTTTCCATGCAAGTAGATCACATATATGCAAGTTGTGTAGCTAACCTATTGATTATAAATTATGAGATATTATCATGTGTACTTGCCGAGATCATATATAACTTGTTTTATGTTGTTGTTGAATCTATCTGGGAAAGAAAGAGGCAGAACAAACTAAAATATAGAAGGACTTATACTAGAAGGACTCGTTATTTTATTCATAAATTCAAAACAACAACCAATTTTTAGAAAAAGGGAAGATTAATTTACCAAATTACCTTAACAAATGTACGTAAATTGTGAGTTTTTACTCCGCCAAATTCTCCTTTCTTCATTAAATTATTCTTTATGTTTACAGAAAAACCAATGGGAAAATTAATTTTTTTAATGACGTCTTTTACAACATTGCTTTCTTTCTCTATAAATAACCATGGAATATTGCCTAGTTGTCCATCATTGGAATAATGAATCAAATATCCCATTGCATGATTGCATTCTAGAACGTCGCTAAAAACTTTGTTTATTTTAACTTTGTTACTCCTTCCATCTAAGATTCTCCATAATGTTTATGTAATTTTCTTCACGATATTCATTGTATCAAGTAACTGTGCAACTTGTAAGATCTCATAGTAGGGAAACCAACTAAATTGGATGGAGTACCCTTTCATTCCTCATGCAGGAAGGTCATTAATGCGTTTATGACCTTTAAGGAACATAAATGAACGAAATTAAATCATGTTAATACATGTGATAAGAAATCCAATTGCTTACTATTGACAACGATTCTTATTATACTCCATTTTCCATAGTTGAGGTGGCATTCTTAAGTGCTTTCTCCTAGTCTCTTCCTTCCCATTAAAAACATATTTATTAGTAGTTCAATAACGATGGTCCTTGAGGAGGCCATGCCTATACTCATCAAACACATCCTTTCCTAATATTTTAGAGAGTCGAGATATCACTTTGGGACTACGCACTAGACATGCAAATTTACCCTTTGTTTGAAGACCTACAATATGTGAAATTATGTTAATACTAGTATTATACAAAGCAATTATTCAAAAAATGCATGAATCATTGATAAAAATAAATATTATTAAACTGAAATCCTTTAATACTAATTACCAGAAAAATGTGTTAGCCCCAACATCATGAATTGTTCATGTAAGTATTCCATGGAATTCAAATTTTCTTTGACGTATTGGTTTGGAGATGGCATACATAGTGATTCCAACTCATAACTTTAGAATTTCATCAATAAGAGTCTATCTAACAAACAACAAAAGTACAACTAAAATTATATGTATTTGAAAACAATATTATTAATTTGAACAAATACTTAAAACAATAATTGCCAACAATGTGTGCTCCCACTTTATTGACATATGGGAGGAAGGTTATCGGTTATAAAAAAAATAGGACACGCTTATTAAATGGATATCATCTCACCAAATGGATTGACACCATCAGTTGCCAATGAAACCCTGACATTGTGAGGTTCTTATTTAAAAATTGGCAATATTTCTTTGATGTCCCTAAATGCAGTACCATTTACAATCATTTGCATGACACCATATTCACTTCTATTTTGTGCAAGGAAATCCATAAATTGTGCCATGTTTTTTAACCTAAACAATTGTTGTAAACATGGGATTATGGGAATATGACGAAGAACCTTGCGGGACACCTTATTTGTTACTTAATCAATTCAATTTCTACTAATTCCGCATTGAAGGCATTCTAAATTTTCTGCATGTTGTCCATAATATATAATATGGTCGTCATGGCATGCATCAATGGCTTCATACTCCATTCCTAAGTCTTTCTTAATGAGAGGCAATTCTTGGTATGTGCAAGGTAAATGCTTTAATTATGGTAGGAGAATATCACCTATAAATATACATCATTCAAACAAAAATTTAAAGTAATGAATATTGCTCATCAATTTTGCATCAACCTTTTTACAATATAATAACACATAAAAATAGAAAGAAAGAAAAATGGTATTCAACATATATGAATAATTATATTGTGTACCTTAGGATCTGTGTGAGGCAAGTGTTATATAAATCATTCAAAACTTTCAATTTCGCCAACAATAAAATCGCAAACAGAATATTTATCTTTGAGCCTTCAGATAAGGGTTTATCTGTCTTCTCAATGAGAGGTACATCTTTAACATATCCATTAATGTTATCATTCATTGGTGAAGCATGAAATGTGTCATTCATCAATCTAATTATCCTGTCCTTGTGGATTATATCAATATCATCATTTTCCTCTGCCATAGGATTAACTTCATGATATCCATTATATGCTCCATGTTGATCTCCATCAGCTTGTTTACCAATATTTATAGTACAATCTAGCACATCCTGCTCGTTGTCTAATCCAATCCTAGGATGCTTTGTCTTTGTAATTAAAAATTACAATCAAATATTTTTAGTATATATAAATCAAATATTAAAACAATAAATTAAAACTTCTAAATTAAATTAATCAAAATAAAAATTAAACTTGTAACAAAGAAATCCATTTAGTATATCTTACCATTGGATGAAATTCACTCCCCCCTTCAAATTTCCCCTATTCCCAACAATTATTTCTAGTAGTAGACCATAAAAAAAAATTATTCATTCCCTTGCCCACTTTACAACCTACTACTGTAGCAGTCCAATTATTTTATGTGCAAAACTGTCGGAAGTTTAAAAATAGTTGGCTAGGTCAACAAGGCATCTAGCTGACCATTTCAAATTAAAACAGCCCTATGGATATGTCACTATTCTGACCTATTAACATCATAACACCGATGTTTTCAAGACGTATCAAAATTGTGACATAGGTCAAGAGTAAATTCAAAAATTCAAAGGAATTTGTGACAACATTTATGATTTCCATCGTTATTGTAAAAAAATGTTGAAATTCGAACCCAAATGTAATAGTTATCAAAAACTTATATGAGTGTCATGACTCTTTTTCCCTTTGAAAACCTGCAAAATGGAAAGAAAAAAATTATCTCTTTAAGGCTCACGAATGTTCTCTAATACGACTTAGTATATATCTTAGATATGAACATGCAATTACAAAAGAGATATCATAAATGACTAAGCCTTTATCTATAAAAATCCTTTAATATAGGGAAACACCTTATAGTTGATCCTTTCATGGAAGTTTCCACTTCTATTCACTTGCCTCTCAAGGTTGGGAGACCTTTCTAAAGAAAAGGTCTAAGTACAATATTCTTCCACAACCCTCATAAGGAGGAATCCATCCTTACGTATAGATTAAAACAAAATCCTAACCAATAAAACTTCGTAGATACGTAATGGGCCTTATTTTATAATAGCAAACATATTGAACCTAGTACACCTTACATTAAATAGTGTCATCCACTATTATTCCTCTAAATGGGTCCTTCAACCCCTCATTACACCACTAGGAAGTATCATAACATCAAGGTTGGATGGTCGAGAAGGAAATTGAGTTCACAAAGAACTTAACTTTGAATATGTTGCATATCAACCTAGAAGCACGAAAATACAAGTCTTTATACTCTAAAATATACAAAATATTTTTTAGTGAATATCCTACTTCATTGCATTAAGAGACAGAATTCCAAGAAGAGATTAATATCCTAAGATGGTACCAAGAACTATTAGTATGGGATCAAGTAGCCAATTGAAAGATTAAAAATCCTAAATAACATGGTGGAAATAGATTTCTAGTTTACCATAGAGGAAGGATACATGGTGGAAATTGCAGTAAAATATAACCATTATTTTGGCACCACAAAACATGAATTCAAGGTTGGGCCAAGAGGAAAACCATTGGATGAGATACCATTGTGGATTAAGATGTTGGTCATACAGAAAAGGTTGATGTAGTTGTGACCTTATAGTATGGAAGCATAAGTCTCTCTCACTAGGGGGTGGGGATAACAAGAAGGATGAGGTGATCCAACAAAAGAAAAGAAGAATGGATCCAAAGGCCCAAAGAAAATTGAGAGAATATAGGTATGAAAAATGAAGTATGTTGTGTGAGGAAATTTGGAAGGTCTAGTTTGATAATATGTTGTGTGAGCCAATTTGGAAGGTATAGGTTGATCGTACTAAGAAAGGGTAGGAAACATGGGAGAAACCAGCATCCAAGTAATCAAGAATTAAAGAATAGAGACACAAACAAAATATATTATAGAAAGAATCGCATAAAAATGCACACATAAGGAAAAGGGACATTACAAGAAGATAGTGTGCAAGAGGCTACATCCCTATCATGGTACTAGAGGAGAGGAATATAATGTTGGATCCCAATGGATGATTAGATATAATGAAGGTACAAATGAGGATGAAAATGACTTTTAATTAGAAAATACATTCAAAGTGATGTTGAAGACAATTTGAATGAGGATAAAGATGCTTTAATAGTCGTAAGAATGTTGCAAAAAATGAGTCTAGAGGATTCCTTTGGATCTAGAGAATAAATTGTAGGGGTAAGTTGGTATAATACTCTCTTTGAAACACCCTTTGTGTGCACATTCATTATAGAAGGAGAGAGTTTTCTAGACTCGAAAGTGAGAGCTATAATACAATAGAGGATAGAAGGAACATGACCAAGAAGAGGGAGCACTGTAGAGAGAAACTTAAGTTTCTTAATGTCAGGAACCATGAATGAGGATGTGATAAGACTTCTTGTGCTCCAAAATATTGTGAAGGATGATGTATAAAATCACTATTACATAAGAAAGGCCATATGGACAGTGAACAAGATTATAGGCAATGTTGTGAATATCATACAATTGGAGATTGCATTCAAGGATCGTGCACTTCATTGGTACATGAAGTATAAGTCCATTACCCATCAAAACAAGACAGGGACCTATGAAAATATGAAGAGGGATGTGATTAAGCAATTCCATAAGCTCAAATAAGAACAGCAATGTACAACAAAACTAAAATAAATCAAGCAAAAAGTAGGAGAAAGTAGCAGGGACTTTTACTAGAGGTTCTGTTGAGGCCTGGAAATTCGCAGGAGACAACAGAAAGGGATTCTCCCCAATCAGCGTTCCCAACTAGCCGGCTGACTGTTTGATATAGGGAATCTGTCCGGTTCGCAGTCCGGCTACCGTGAGTCAAGTAACAAAAAACAAAGTTTTACCGGTTGCGGCCCGGTCCACCGAGTTTTTGTATTTTAACTTAAGATATGAAATGCACATGCCTAACTAAGTGCAAGGTGATTAGGCTGCAAGGGGCGGTCATGATGTGATGCGCAGGTTCTTACCTCTCGTCTTAGAACCACTGGAAACCAAATCATATACACTGAGAAACAAACTAATTATCTAATCTATCCTTATGGAGCAAGCCATCAATTTTAAGCGAGTAATTCGTTTGTTGCACATGCAGTAAGAAGGGTTACAGTTAGCTGATACTCCTTTCAAACACATGGACAATCACAAATATTTAACAACCAGGTAGCCAATTGCTGTATGAATACCAATATTACTCGCATGGAAAGATCATGAAAATACCAAAGAACATTCAATAAGAACGTAGGTTCAGGAAATTAAACATTCTCACAGTAAATGAAAAGCAGCTGAAAACGAAACAGTTCCTTTTCAACATCATTCATTGAAACGCATTGATACATTCCATTTCACTTTCTCCAACCAGGTAAATTTGCAATTTCCTTTCGCAAAACGAAGTAGTTCCTCTTACAAGCAAACATTACAATTTTTTCCAGGGGAAAAATCCCCTGTTCAGTCAGGCTTCCCCTTATTTAAACTACAACTCCTGCCTTCTGGGTTGCCCTCAGCGTGTGACCTTTCAGCGTCCTTGACGATTCAGTTTCTTCTCTGGTCGTTGCGTTCTCCCAATCATTTTCCATAGGCGTTTACCTTCTGACCGTAACTGTTGAAACTGCCTCCTTGTTGTCTCTGTCATTTGTTTGTTTTGTCCTTTTCCTCGCTCTGAATTGCTTCAGCGATCTATGGAATTCTCCCTGCAGACAACATTGGTGTATTATCCACTCAACTGAAATATTGGGCATTGAAAATTTCTAACCATAATAATAAATTCACAAGGGGCTAGCCTGGTTCATCCGGGCAAGAACTCGTGGCAACACTAAATCGGTGGTCGGGCGATACTTGGATCGGGCGGGAACAGACTTCTGCATCGGATGGGGAAAGGCTTCAGGAGCCGCAACGACGGAGGAGCATAAGAACCAGGTAAGTGACAATACGGGCGATAAAAGCAACCGGACGCCGGAGAGGAGGGTATCGGAGGCTATATTTCTCTACCACCCGCAACGGCGGATGATGCAAAAGCTGAGTGACGCGGATGGGAGAAAAGAGCAGTGAGTCGGACGTCGGGTGAAACTCTAATCGGGAGCTGACTCTATCCTCCCGGCCGCAACGGTGGGCAATCAGAAACTTAGTTGCAAGCGATCGAAACAAACGAATCGGGCGTCGGACAAAACTCCAATCGGGCGGAAGTTTGATCCGGGAGCCGCAACAGCGGGTGAGTTGAGGTTCAGCATCTTCCGAAAGAGGTCCGATACAAAGTGAAAACCAACAGCGTTAAGGATCAATTACAGCCACAAACATTTTTCTTTGCTAAGGCAACATTTTCATGTTCTATGAGTATTAAACAGACCACACGACCCGAACTAAACTGAACGAGGCAGACAAAATAGTGGGTATTAAACCTCAAGACAAACAGATATGTTCGAGGGGCCAAGCCTTTAACAATCAATCCAAGCAAAATGATGAGGAGGGGTCCCAGAGTTTAAGTGAAAAATCGGGGAGGAAAAGTTGTGGCAGCAACAGGTTCAATGAGAAGTTGGGAAAGATAAGCTTCATGATTGATGAATGTTAGGATTATTAATCCTCCCTTGTCCAAATTTGGTCATATGTCTAAATTGGGAGTCATGTCTAAATCAGGAGTCCATCCAGTCTATTTATAGTCATTAGCACCATTGGGTCAACTTGACCTAATTGGGGCACATGTTTCAGTTACTAAAGTGTGGGGAACACTAATTGAGGCTCACTGCAAATAATTGCACTTGATTGCATTAGTTTAGGAGCCTCCTAGACCAATCCCTACAATTTAGGAAGCCACTGGGAGTGCCGAAACCAACCAAGGTCAGTTCACTTCAGTTAATGACTGGTCGAGCTAAGTTAGGAGTCAGTTACATTCAGTTCTAGTCCTCTACATTCAATTAGCGCTAGGTTTACTTGACTGAACACATGTGGGGTGCATTTCTCACCTACCACTGTCAGTTAACCTTAGTCAACACTGAATGTAACACTTGAGTTGTGTTTTAGAGCTCCGATGAACTCCGGTTATGGTTTAGACAAGGTCAGTTAACTATTGAGTCCTCTGATAGTGATTTAGACAAGGTCTTGGTTACCTACAGTCAAGTAGAGTATAATCAATTCAAACTTCCTCATGTGGATTCGAATTGCTTGTGGCTATTAAATCCATTGTACTTCATTGTAATTATCTATCTAATTACTCTTTGATTAATGAAAAGCATTCACAGCTGCAAGCCATTTTTGCACTGTTTCATTCTTCAATAACTGAGTAAATTATGTGATCTATCATGTGAGTTGTTTGTTTGTCTACAGATCTATGTGCTCAATTTAATATGGTATCAGAGCCTCAGCGGACAAGGCACTTCTCCTCCTCAGATCTCCTACTAGATCATTTTTTTTTTTTTGCAGGTACAACTTCGAAATGATTTCATCTTTGATGAGACAAGGTTGGATAGAACCTTTGGAATGATTTATGAGGATCATAGTAGCACTTTGGAGAACACATCCAGCACCATAAGCATCCTTGATCCAAAAATCTTGGCCTCCACTATCTCTGATGAAGTTGTTCAAGATGAAGAAGCAGAAACTTCTACACAGTCAATTCGAATTGAAGACAGTCTCCATGCAATGACTCCTTCTCCTGATGCTCCGGAAGTTCATGAGATCTCTGATATCTCATCTTCTCATATTACTGAAACAGAAGAAGACATTCGAATCTCTGATATTGAAGAAAAATTCTGCTGCACTTCCATGCAAACATTCACCAGTGATTTTCCTTTAAATTCTGTGCAAAATTTACCAGTAATTACTTCCAAAAGTGAAGAGAAATTTGATTTTTCTCCCTCTAATGTTGCTGCTGGTGTGAAAATATGTGATACCTTGGATATTTTGGAATAAATATCAGATTACTAGAGTGATCCATTCGCTCCCAATGATCTATATTTTCCAGCAAATTCCTGCAGGTTTGCATGCACCAAAATTCAGAATTTTGAAGAAGAAGAAAGCTGTGCATCCGCCGTCTCGGTTAACCATTTATTTGAATCTGATATTAACCTTATTGGATATGATGTGATATTATTTATATCTGATCTGATATTTCTTGGTTTAATATATCAAATTCATAATCTTTCAGTACCACTTGTAGCTGTTCTCATCAACGATGTGAAGAAACAAGTACCGCAAGTCTCCTACAAAACTGTTGCTGGGGATTTGATTCCATTTCACAGTTTTGGATCTGTTTTGAACCTATTTAGATCTGATTTACTTTCTGATATGATATTATTTGGTTCATATTTTAAAATCCAAAATCCTTCAGTCATGCTTGTAGCTGCTCTCACCAATTCCGGTGTGAAAAATCAAGTACCGCACTTTCTCTTCAAAACTGTTGATGGGGATTTGGTGTTAGTTTCCTCATATGAGGTTGCTGATATTTTATTATGTGATTCATTATCTATTTCAGAAGCTATATCAGAATATGGAGCTCAATCAGTTTCTCTCAACAATCTCAGTGCTTCTTTACCATTGATCACATGCTCATCTCCTCACAGAACTAGTAAAGAGGAAGATTTTCTGCATCCGCCTGGACACCTGCTCCTAACACTTGGGGCTGTTCTTACCACTCATGTTTTTCTGTTCATGGATGCAACATATCAGTTTCTTGAGTGTTCCTCACATTCTCTGAATTCTCAAGAACCTTTTCTCACTTTTCAGTTGACTTCAGTTGCTCTACATGGGTCCAGTATTCATCCGGCAGCTGTCTATATTTCTGATTTAGTTGAGCATATCATTCTTCTTCCAAAGAGGAATATTCCTCTAGACATAATGATGGAGAGGTTCACATGCCAGGCCCCAGGATAACTGTACATAGAAGAACCAGATTGATCCTGATTCTACCTGCTTAATTAGAGGGGGTGATTTTTTCCCATGTGGTTTTTCCCCAGCACCTTGTTTTTGAGCAGTTACTTTACTTTACTTGATG
Organism: Pseudotsuga menziesii; assembly: GCA_001517045.1. Classification (NCBI taxonomy): domain Eukaryota; kingdom Viridiplantae; phylum Streptophyta; class Pinopsida; order Pinales; family Pinaceae; genus Pseudotsuga; species Pseudotsuga menziesii. Next base: position 428,319 of record LPNX010499863.1, on the reverse strand, counting down.
TAATGGGTGACCTATGGTCTTAGTTACCAGGGCCCACAGTTTTTCCAATTTAGCTTTTCAGGGGGGGTGTTAGGATTATTAATCCTCCCTTGTCCAAATTTGGTCATATGTCTAAATTAGGAGTCATGTCTAAATCGGGAGTCCATCCAGTCTATTTATAGTCATTAGCACCATTGGGTCAACTTGACCTAATTGGGGCACATGTTTCAGTTACTAAAGTGTGGGGAACACTAATTGAGGCTCACTGCCACTAATTGCACTTGATTGAATTAGTTTAGGAGCATCATAGACCAATCCCTACAATTTAGGAAGCCACTAGGAGTGTCGAAACCAACCAAGGTCAGTTCACTTTAGTTAATGACTGGTCAAGCTAAGTTAGGAGTCAGTTACATTCAGTTCTAGTCCTCTACATTCATTTAGCGCTAGGTTTACTTGACTGAACACATGTGGGGCGCATTTCTCACCTACCACTGTCAGTTAACCTTAGTCAACACTGAATGTAACACTTGAGTTGTGTTTTAGAGCTTCGATGAACTCCGGTTATGGTTTAGACAAGGTCAGTTAACTATTGAGTCCTCTGATAGTGATTTAGACAAGGTCTTGGTTACCTACAGTCAAGTAGAGTCTAATCAGTTCGAACTTCCTCATGTGGATTCGAATTGCTTGTGGCTATTAAAGCCATTGTACTTCATTGTAATTATCTATCTAATTACTCTTTGATTAATGAAAAGCATTCACAGCTGCAAGCCATTTTTGCATTGTTTCATTCTTCAATAACTGAGTAAATTGTGTGATCTATCATGTGAGTTGTGTGTTTGTCTACAGATCTATGTGCTCAATTTAATAATGAAGTCTAGCATAGAGAATGATTCACTGTCAAATTATTTCCCCACATATACATTCCCCTTACACAACAAAAAATCACCAACCAGTTAGAGGTGATGAAGATTGTGATATTGTTGGAAGCTACACTTGGCAGTGGGAAGACTTCATTAGGAATATCACAAATCCAATGCTATCATGTTGAGATCTTGGAAAAAATATAGGATATATCCAAGGGGAAGGCAGTTCCTGAAAATGTATGGTGCACTTGGTGTAGGATATAGGAACAACATTGGAATGAATCCCCATTAATGAGCAACTACACTAACATAGGTGCACCAAAACCATTTCTCGTGGGCATGTCAAACCCATTTCATACAGGATTTAAGCCGTATTGGTGTGAAATCTATATACTATGGGGACACAAGTCACCTTGTTGCCCTGTGCTATAAAAGTACGAAATGATGGAAAACACACCATTCTATGAATTTTGTAAATCCATAGGACATTATGTGAATAATTGCAAGTCGTTGTAGTTAATAAAGGATAAATTTACATACACCTACTAAATAAAAGGAACAAGGATTGTTAGAGAAAGAGGAAAAGGATAATTCTGAGGAAGGGGGTAAGGTGGACATGGAGGGATTGTAAGACTAGCATGTTAGGTTATGGATAAATCATCCATTTCATCTAACATTGTATAGAACCTCGGGAACTTTGCACCTATTCTTACTATATAGATCATCAATTGAAATATTGTCTAGATATGCTAAAGAACTAGGAGAAGAAGAGATTTCCTAGAGTGATAGAAGAGCTACACAAGGAGGAGAAACATTATATCCAATTACATGTCTCTACCTAAATAGGCGCAAATATTGGGTTTTGACACATAAGAAATAATGATGGCACAAACCAAGAAAGTTCCATTCACCCCGCCGAATTTTGGCATAGGCATGTCAAGGAAATTATTGGATGTCATAATGGAGACCCTTCAAAGCACACCTAAGTACAAGAAAGAAGTGCATCCTGGAATAATGGGAAAAATGACTCTGTCACTCAAGTGAGTGAAATTTAAAGTGTCATCTTAAAATGTTGAGTAATCACCAATTGTCTAAGAAGTTGGTAGACATTTTAGCTAAGTGGATAATGATGATAGAAAATGGCGAGCCCATTTCGGGTCCCCTTCTTGACTGATATATAAGACAGGTCCAAAAGATAAGAAGATGAAGGGGTAGGGAATTTAAAATGACAGAGGAATTAAAAGGGTATAAAATGAAGGATGCCATGTTGGGATTGGTATCTGATGTGAACAAGCTTCGAAAGAAATCTTGGGAGCTAATGGTGAGGTCAAAGCTAATTTGGTAAACCATCCAACTCAAGCTAGAAAACTAGTATATAATTTTCCCAATTGGAAGAGTTGAATATGTATAATTCGATATAAATGAGGTAATTATTGTAAATAACTTTGAGATGATAGAGATCATGGATGAGAAGGACCCTACCTAGCACTATTGGGGATAGACTGTGCCTTTGAAAATAATGCAATATTGAATTTGAAGCAAATAAAGATGGCATTCCAGCAAGGGAACCTTCACATAGTTTCTCATTTTGACCCCACTATAGGAGAAATATATACACAACTAGTCAATGATGACATACAAACTACAATGTTGGAGATTATTTAGATTATCACCATATACAAGCATGATTATATAAATTGAACAACTAAAGGAGAACCCAAGTGGAGGAGTATATGATCATCTAATACAAATTCAAAAGTTACCTTGGGTATATGGAAAATAAGAGATTGTGATATATCAAGCAAAAGATGCACATATGTAGAAAGTTTATGTGTTGGATAGGAATCAAACTGTGTGACCTCCTAAGATTTCATGGGAAAGGACTAACCATTATGGTTATAGATTGAATGGAAGAATGTGTTTCAAAGGAACAAAGAGTACAAGCAATGGACACATTTGTAAAAGGAACACATGTGTGTTGGTGGACGATGCACAAAGAAAAATATACCTTTGGGTGCAGGTGGTGGTAACCAGTATGTTACTAAGGTTCCAACCATCTCGCAAAGTAGAACTAGTAATAATATATAAAGGAATAGAGTACCTTGAAGAACACACATGGTTATGCAAAACGAGGTGGATTGAAAATATTTTTTAGTAGATGAATGGGTGTATAGGTTCATTCACATCCTTGATGTTGTTCTTGATATTTGGTCCATACCGGAAGGAACCAAAAGATAAGACAAACATTGGGAATGTTTGCAAAATTAACTATGCATCACATTCAAATTAACTTCAAATTAGCCTATATTGTTTAGGATCTTGAAGAAAATTAAGAACTTCGTCTTCCATGACAAAGTTGCACACATCAAGCCATTATAGAGGAGAGACTTCATGAATCATAAATAGTTAGAAAAGGTAAACGAACCTATACTCCATTGGAAAAATGAGTGAGGAGGATCCAACCGAGGAGGAGGAATTGGCTAACATACAATTTAAAGAATCAATTGGCGAAAGGGAAGTTAAAGGAAAGAAAACTAAAGAGAATACGCCCTATTCTAGACAACCCCTTAGAACAAAGAAATGGAATAACAAGCTAGATTCAGAACCGATGATGGTGATTATTAAAGAGTACTAGGACTAGGAGATTGTCTCCCAAGTAGTTGACCTACTAAAGGAATATGAAGTTTTGTCCCCTAAAATATTTGAGGAAATGAAAGGGGTTGCAGGTCCCTACAAGAAATGAATATTCAATTAAAACCTAACATGAAACATATAAGAAAGTGGCCATATAAATTGAACCCAAAGTATAAGGAGAAAGTTAGGTGGGAATTGGATAGAATGCTTAGTTGAAACATTATTTTCCTTGTGGAAGAATCAAATTGAATCACTCCTATGGTGATTGAAAATAAAAAGAGAGAATAAATAAGGATATGTGTGAACCTTGTATTACTTAATGAGGCATGTCTCCATGATGCATTTCTCACACCATTTACTAACAAGGTTTTAGAGAATGTGGCAGGAATAGAGGATTGGTCATTTACTAATGGATTCTTGGGATATCATCAAGTTAGAATTGTGGAATAAGATAGGAATTAGACCACTTTTGCCACTAAATAGGGATCTTTTGCTTACAATGTAATATCCTTTGGGGTAAATAATACACGTAGATTTTTCTCAAGGATTATGGCTTTTGTTCTCAAAGAGTTTATGAAAAAAAATTTGGATGTGTACTTAGATGATTGGATTGTGTTCAGTTTATTGAAAAATCATTTTCAAGTATTAACTTTAACGTTGGATAGATGCATGTAGTTGTAGATTTAACTAAACTTGGAGAAATGTATCTTCTACGCTCCCTCACTCTTGTTCCATGAGTTTGATTTTGTAGTGGTTAAACCTGGTAATAATGATGTAGGGATTGATCCTTTGTTGAGGTTGGAATCAAGGGAGAGTGGAGGAAATTGGGATGATGAACTACCTAACATGCATTTATTTCAGTGGAAGCAGTGCCAAATAAATTCAAAAAGATAATAGAATTATTAACTATTGGGAAAGTGCCAAATGATTAGGAATATGCATAATCACAACAATTTGTGACATGCATGGTCGATTATCAACTTATTGTAGGATAGATTTAAAATTCAGACATATATGGAATCCTACACATATGTGTGTTTGAGCATCAATGGGATGCAATCCTCTTTGAGGCACATGAAAGGATTAGAAGAGGACATAATGCAGTGAAAACAATAGCTAGGAAAGTTCTATGTGTAAGTTGTGGTGGCCTTATTTTCATTAGGATGAGAAGGAGTATTGCAAATGTTATGATTTTTATGAATGCATCGAGAAACCTTCCAGAATAAATGAGTTGTCCTCATTTCTAGTAGTGGTGCTGGAACCTTTTGAGAAATGTGAAATAAAATTTATAGGTACAATAAATCCCCTTGCATGGAGAATAGGTGTGTGTGTGATACATTATTATTGCAATGGAGTACCTAATGTTCTAGGTCGAAGCAACATTGATGAAAGATTTCATGGTGGAGACTATTGAGTACTTCATATTCGAGAACATAATCACCACTTTTGTATTTTGTAGAGTATTAATGAGTGGTCATGGCATGTATTTCATCAACAATATGATTAAAGTGACCAATAAAGAATTCATTATTCATCTTCATAAAACTACAACATATCATCATCCATTATTCATATTCATAAAACTACACCATATCATCCATAAGCAAATGGAATAGTTGAAGCTTTCAATAAAATCTTCAAAAATGCATTAGTAAAGATGTGTAGTGTTTGATTGAATTTATTGGGATGAGCATGTATTTGTAGTTTTATGGGATTACAATACTACAAGAAAAATAATCACAAATCACCTCGCGTTTTGTGTGGTCTATGGGAAGGAAGCAATGATGCCTCTAGATTTATGGTTATGACTAGCTTTCACATTGTAGCTTATACAAAAATGACTATATGATAAGTCCTTAAAAATGAATCTAAGGGATCTTTTAGAAATTGAAGAGGATCATTTGTGGGGAAATGAAGATAGAAAGCTTGGCATAACTACAATATTTAGACTAAGTAATAAAACCTAGATCATTTGTTTTTCTTTATAGCAGTAAGTTTTTGAAAAATACATGGAAGTTGAGGATGAGGTGGCTTATAATATTCAAGTAGAATACATTAAATATCTTGGTATTGTGAAACTAACCAAGTTGAATGTCCATCACATCAAGGAGTTATTAAATGGCAGTAGTTTGGAGCCATACTACGACTCGTTAGGGAACCATTGAAGGTTTGAATTAGAAAAACCCATGTACCATAGTAGCAATAAAAGATGATAGAGTAGGTGGTAGTTGAATAATTTTGGGGATAGGGACATGTTAATGAGTAGTGTAGCCATAATTGCACTTAGGGGAAGAAATAAGGGTTAGTTATTTATGGTTATCCACTAGAGGTCAAATAAATATAATAATAAATATAGTGAGTGGATGAGTCGATTGATGGGATGGTGTGAAAATTAAAGTAAAGGAATGGCGGGGTCATTATGATGTCAAAAAGTATGGGGAACCAAAATGGAAGATGTTGAGGAAAAAGGTAAGATGACAAAGCAATAGTTGTATTTGAAAACCCACAATAGATATTAATTGAAGGCTCTTTTTAATAGGACAGTTTAAGAAGGAATTAATGAGTAGATCCATTACACTAATTCTATAAGTTTGGAATGAAACACAAGCAAGGGAATTGTGTTCAATTTGCATTTCAAGCAGAAAGTTGCTTAAGAGTTACAGTTAGTGACAAAGGAGTGATGGGTGTGACCAAGATAATGAAGTGATGACTTCATATAGACAAAAGGCCCATCCAAAGAAAAAGGGACACAAAGAAGAAAATATGATGGCGATAAAATTACATGAGAAGGTAAATATCATGGAACCCTTATTGGGAAAGGTCACAATTATAGGGTTTTATGATTTTAACTTGTAGTTTCCAAATCTTTGGTTTAAAAACTAATCAGAGATCAAGACCCTATCGAATGGATATGAAAGACTGGTGTTGAAGGCTTGGGAAAGAAAATTGTACAATTTTGATATCATGTGTTTAGTCAACATGCCAAATTTTAGACACAAGACATCCATTTTGAGTTGTGAGAGAATTTTACATATGGTTGGTTGGATGTATTTTTTTTATGGCTCGACCACGTATATATAGTCAACCCTGGTATATTGCAAAGTGTACCATTACTTCCAAGAGTGGGTGTGGACATGGACGAAGTGATGACGACCCATTACAACAAAAGAAAAATATCAAAATCATGGTACACATGAAGGGTCCTGTGGTGTAATTATTTCAACAACCCATCATCCAAAGGTTATATTTTCAATTGAATTGTTAATGTGCAAGTTCATTCAAACATGATAGAAATACTAGAGTTCTTTGGGTGTTGTTCATGTTTCATAAAGGTGTGTACAAAGTATCAATATGACTAGATGATCAACGTCAAGCACTTGAAAATTCTTATTCATAGTTGACAAGAAGGCATTCTCTAATGGTTCTAGAGCATGTTTTCTTGAGTAGCATAGTGTATGAAGTATATTCCAAGATTCACATGGGATATGTAGAAGTACTTCTATTAGCTTCTACGTAAGAGGAAATTTCAAAAGTGTAGGTTGCATTCTAAGCACTACAGAATTAGAACACATAACCTTAGGAGAATTGAAGACAATACCTAATTTATAAGAGGTTCAATTGAAAAAGCAACTAGTAGTTACAGAAGGGATGTTACAATAGGCCAAGGTTGGAGTGAAAGGGATTTTGGGCCCCATCAATTCCAGTTATCAACTTAGGACACATCTACAAAATGTTTCCTGGATGCACAAAAAAGATGATCGTATTTGGGAATGGGAGGTGCAATATATTTTAGGCAAGAAAAAATCCATTTGAGAGTTGTTATTGATTGCATGCAAGGATGTCATGACAGAGATATCTACTTTAACCAAGCATATTTCTTCAACACAATTACAGAAACAACACTTGAAAAGAAAGTTAACATGATTTTAGGAACATGCATAAAAGACATATTTAGTTTTTGCAAACATTCAAACAAACACAATTGAGGCCATCCATCTTTGCGACAAAGTTAAGTTGATGAAAAAAACAACAACCATAGAATTTTTCAACAAGTTTCAACTAGAATTGGGCTTGACACTTTTGACATTATATGACAATATGGACAAGGATTATATTGAGTTTACAGATCATCCAAATTTGGAGCTTCCCTCCATGGATTATATTTTACAAAGATAGGACACATTATCTTGAGGGCAAGGCAATCATAGTGTTGGGGGAATTTTGGCACCCCATTCTGCATTTTGGTTGAGTGTGTTTCACTTTCAATCTACATGCATACTATTTAGTCCACACATTGTGTGCTGCATTGTGCACCTTTTTTTGACTTGCGCACCAAAATTATAAGTGTTCCTAGAGTTAGTGCACTTTCCTATATTTATAATAGAAAGTTGTGTGGCAGGTATTTAGAAATGTAACTAATTTGTAGCTATATTAATATGCATTTAAGGAAATAAAGTATGGGAGGAAGGGTTGGAGAGTAATTCTACCAAGACTCAAGATAATGTATGTCTGACAGAAAGTAAGAGAAACTTGAGTTAGGCCCTAGATCATTGCATGAACCTATTTCATGGAACGAATAAGAATAACTATGTGTCGGTTCCCTCCCCTTCTAAATTTATGTGTATAATGATGTGATTGTATAATGGAATGGATGTTGAATATTATGCATGGGCCATATTCTACTTTCTTTTTAATTAATCATTTTTCAATAATTCACATGGATGTCTCAAGTGAGATCTTGTTTAAGCATAAATATTAATTAATCTTACGTTTATGGGGTTTATTGTCGAGTTGAGTTCGGAAACCTCGTTCTTAAACCATTTGCAACAAAAACTAAAACCACTAGTTGATTGGTGCAAATTTCTATAGATTATATTGAAAAGTGAAAGAAAGAGAAGCTAGTGAATTTATGGGGAGATAATAATAAAAAAATGGGGTGAAATTGCTTCAATTTTGTTACTTGGTTGATGGTTGCATTTCTTAACTTTCAATAGAAGCACAAAGAATCTATCTAGTATGTGCATCATAGCAAAAAAGTAATAGAAGAACAAGTGGAGGAAATCAATGGTTGTGTAGGGCATGTGAAAAATGTTGAGTATTATAACAAAAACGGGAAGAATGTATATGTGGAGGATAATACATATATTATCAAAATGTGGTCTCTATAATGTATTATTAGACGAAAAGGAAAATATTTTTTGTTGGAAATAAGCATGGATTGCTATGGTGCAAGATTGATAGTAGGGTAATATTTTTATAGCATTGCAACGTGATCTTGTTAGTTTTGGTTTGGGGAGGGAGGGGCGAGAGACATATTAGTTGGTTGTATCTATCAAAGTTGAGGCAAGTATGGAGATGATATTATGGACAAATGTTAAAAAAGGTTTGAAATAATTGAAAGACAAATAACATAATAATTAATCCAACAAACATTGAAGACACTAATAATGTTGTTATATTCTTGGAGAGTTGTCCATAAGTGATCTATTGATAATATTGTCGTGTTTGCTTCTTTGGTTGTATGCAACATAAGGTTATAGCTTTGCATAAACAAGAGAATTTTTTTAATGAATTGTTGTTCTAGAACATCACAAAGTTAAAATTGCAAGTGATTGTTAGTTTTTCAACATTTAAGCTAGCATTATGTTAGGATCTTTTCATTGAGAGAATAACAAGCACAGTAATAACATAAGCACATCACAAGAGACAAGAGACACAAAGAGTTTTGATCAGGGAAACCATAAATGGAGAAAACCCCGCAACTTCCTCTAAGATAGTATCACCACAATATGTAAAACCCCAAAACAGTAAGATGCACTCCCAACAGCAGTAGCCTTCTTCTTCCCAAAGTATTTCCTTCTCCACTAGTGCGCCACACTTGAGAGAGCAAGTGATGTATATTACAAGTGATAAATAGAGAGACTCTCACTCTCTATTTATATTCATCCGTTCACTTGAATTGCATTTTCACACGTAGGCTCAACCTAACAATTACTACTCGAGCCTACACCTTAATTAGTGTATAATAACTCAAGTGTCCCGAAACTGTGGGGACTTACCTAATGACTTGATATGACTTGTTTACATTTTTAATCTTCCCGATCGGAACATCGAGGTATGATCACATGACTCAAATACATAATAGGAACATCCCGGAATAAACATCGGGTTACAATACATACGATACATAGAAGAATACATTCCGAAGTTACATATACATCAACACTCCCTCTTAACTAGGAAGGTATTCTTTCGACACAATTTTCAGCACTGGTCTTCTTCTCTGCATCAACTGGATCATCTTCATCTTCAAGTGATCTTCATCTTCAAGTCATCTCCATCTTCAAGTCATCTGGATCTGGATCATCTCTCGATCTGGATCATCATAGAACTAGATCTAGATCATCACTCGATCTAGATCATCATAGAACGTCATCACTGGATCTGGATCATCACTCAATCTGGATCATCATCACTGGACTGGATCTAGATCATCTCTCGATCTGGATCATCACTACTGGATCTGGATCATCTCTCAGAGTCATCATAACTGGATCTGGATCATAGCTCGATATGGATCTCCTCTGGTCATCATCATGTGTGTACTATCTCATCATAGGAAGTTCTACAGAGCCAGCCCTTTTTCATGCTGGTTGTAGGCCTATCCCACAGTAGGTCTTTGGCAGCCCTTATATCTGACCTACTCGTCAGAATGGCCAGCACTCACATCTGACATGGGAGGAATCTAATCCTTTAGCCATGAACAGAATGGCTCTGCCCTTACATTTGACCTGCTCATCAAAATGGCGGTAGCCCTTACATCTGTCCTACTCGACAGAATGGCCGGCACTCACATCTGACCTTCTCGTTAGAATGGCACTGCTCTTACATTTGACCTACTTGTCAAAATGGTGGTAGCCCTTACATCTATCCTACTCGACAGAATGGCCGGCACTCACATCTGACATGGAAGGAACTAAATCCTTTAGCCATGAACAGAATGGCACTGCCCTTACATCTTACCTGCTTGTCAGAATGGCGGTAGCCCTTACATCTGTCCTACTTGATAGAATGGCCGGCACTCACATCTGACATGGAAGGAACTAAATCCTTTAGCCATGAACAGAATGGCATTGCCCTTACATCTGACCTGCTCGTCAAAATGGCGGTAGCCCTTACATCTGTCCTACTCGACAGAATGGTCGGCACTCACATTTGACATGGAAGGAACTAAATCCTTTAGCCATGAACAGAATCGCACTGCCCTTACATCTGACCTGCTTGTCAGAATGGCGGTAGCCCTTACATCTGACCTAGAAGGAACCAATCCTCTCACCATGTCAAAATGGCTATGGGTCTCATCATTTTCTCTGGGAGGAAGCCTCGATCTGGAGAACATCAAGTCTCTCTCTGAAGTACTCGAACTTCAGTTTAGCCAATGGCTTCATCAATACATCAGCTATCTATTCCTCCGTCGCAACATACAGGAGCTTTACTACTCCTCTCTGCACCATATCCCTGATATAGTGTTACTTGATCTCGATATGCTTTGACTTGTCATGAAACACTGGATTCTTTGACAACTTCACGCAACTCTAGTTGTCACAATGTATACAAGTAGCATCCAACTGGAGATCAAATATATCAGACAGTAGCTTCCGCAGCCATACTGCCTCACAACTAGCTGAACAAGCTGCGACATACTCTGCTTCAGCTATACTTAGTGCCACACAGGATTGCTTCCCGCTAAACCAAGAGATCACACCTGATCCCATACTGAAGCAACATCCTGAAGTACTCTTCCTGTCGATGGCACTGCTTTCCCAATCTGAATCAACATAACCCTCCAGGTTAATCTTCTGATTCGCATCGTACTTGAGCCCATAATCAATTGTACCCCTGCATGCTTTGCAACCATCAGGTGAACATATCTCAATGTGTTCACAGCAAGGCAAGTATCTAGTCTCAGGTACATCAAGGACCCAATCATCTGACGATACATCATAGCATCAATCGTCTCTGATGAAGCATCACTTAATAGCTTCATGTTCGATGCCATAGGTGTGGTCATAGCCTAGCAGTCCATCATCCCAAACCTCTTTAGGATCTCTACCGCATACTTCCCTTGTCCAAGGAAGATTCCATCTGTACTCTGCCACACCTCCATACCTAGAAAGTAATGCGTCATCCCCAAGTCCTTCATCTCGAACTCAGCAGCAAGCTTTCTCTTCGTATCAGCAATCAACCCATCTGTACCTGTCACAAATAGATCATCTACATACAGTAGAAGCATCACTGGGTTGCCATCTTCAACCTTGTAGTAAAGGTTGGAGTCCACTTTACTCTCAGTAAAGCCTAGAGTCATCAGTAATCTGCCCATCCTATCGTACCATGTCGAACCTTAGATCTTCTGTAGTCACTCCCTCTAAAGCGAAGCATCATACTCCCTCTGTCTTTTGTGCTCTATGCACTGAAAACATTTTGTACCGGAGTGACAAGTAGCTTCCTATGATACTAATATTCTATGTGACCATCTAGTGTATAGACTTGCATCTTCAACCTTGTACCAAAGGTTAAGATCTTCATCAATCTCATCATGTATGTGTTTCAACTCTTACTGGCTGCAAATGTCTCTTCGTAGTCTAGGCCTTCCTTTCGTGATAAGTAGCAATGGATAATTTTTATAGCACCATGAGCTACTTACCTAACACATGCATATTAGTAGTATATTGTCGTTAATACAAACATCATATCATGCATGATACATCAACTGAATATAAACAAATGCATAACAAAACAATATCATGAAATGACAATTGAATACTTATCTTTATTTGTTTCGTGGGTAGACTCCTTCTTGATTCTTCAGCTTCATCGTCTTCTTCATTCATAATAGCATCGTTTCTTATCCAAAAGCTAAGGTGGATAAGAAGTTCTTCAAGAGTTGAGATCTTCATATTCCTCATTGATTGAGGGATCTTCTTTGGGTGGTAAGAGCTTGATCTTCAGTTGCTCCCATCTTCTCTTCTCGAGCTTCTTCTTCTTGTGAGTTCTCTTTCTAGAGTCTATTGAAAGTAATCACTTCCTTCTGGCACACATTCCTCACATGAATGAATCCTACGATCCTGGGAGGCCATTCAAGGTGGCCATCACCACTTCTACATTCTTCACTTCTTCTTTTACCGATTCAAGTTGTTCTTGATTTGAGAGACTCTTATGACTGCATGGTCTCTGCATTCTATATCTTCACATTCTTCAACTGGTTTCTTTAGGTCATATTCTGATTTTTGTTCTTCCCTTCAAATAGCTTGAAATTCTGGAATACCTTTAACAGCTTTGCTTGCAATAGGTAGTGCTCTGTAATGCACATGTGCAAGCCTTCTATGCCAAAGCTCATTTGGCTCTACTATGTCATGGATCAAGGCTTGTTCTGGATGGCCCTTCAATTTGTACAAGCCTCCTTCTTGTTTTCCAATCACTACCACATCATCGATAGTCTTTCCTTTTGGCCACATGATGACTTGACCATCTATGAATGCAACCTGTATTCCTTTTGCATCAATGCTGAAATGGAGAGAAGGTTCTTCTTGAGTCTCGGAACAAACAATACTTCTTTCATTGTTAGAGACTTACCAGAGTCTAGCTTGTATGAAGATTCCCCACTACCTTTTATTGGATATTGGTAGTCATCTCCTAGTTTCACCTTGTGAGGTGATTCATGTTCTGACAGTCTTACAAAGGATTCCTTGAATCTCGTCATATGTTTGAAAGCCCCACTGTCTATAAGCCAATCATCACTTCCATGAGTAATGTTACCTGTGAGAGCTGATATCAGAAATATTCATCCTCACTTGAAGAATCTTCACTTTCATATCTAGATCTCTTTCTGCATGGTTCATCATCCTCCGTACCATGAGCATGATGTCTTCTTTTGCCTTGACCAAGTTCTTCTTGTGAAAGGCTTCTAACCTCGTCTCCCTCTGAAACTGGAACCTCTATACTCATGTAGGTGTCCAATCCATTTTCTTCAGAAAGATCATATACTTCCAAGCTTGGAGGTTATCAACTTCCCCAAGCTTGTCACCAAGCTGATGTGATATATCATATTGAAATGAGAACCTCAAATGGAAATAGCAAAGGATTAGATCTTACCGATTTGAGGTGTCCGTCCTTGTCCCGGAGTTCGTTGATCTAGGGTTTGTCACAGAAACCCTAATTTTCAAAACTTGGAATATTTTAGATCTGATTGGATAAACAGATAGATCTCTTCAAATGGAGCTGTCCAATGTACTCCTTTTCTGAAAACAGTGGAGGGAATCTCCCGGAACAGGAAGCCCTAGATTTCCAATTTCTTCTGCAGAAATTCCTGTTACTGTTTCTATGATATCTCCAAAATTACAGATCCTCTATGTCTGAAATTTCTCACTGAGATAAAATTGCATGTCCCTGATCCAACACCATAGGTTTCATCAGAATTTGTTTCACCATTTTAGATTTATGAGTTGTTTCCCAAGGTGACCTGTTCCAGGACTGTTCAGAACAGCGAAGTTGTACGGCATGCCACGTGTCACTGGTTCATCTTCTGAGTCTGATATTCATACCACCAAAATAAAATTCCGTGCCATTTCTATAACATCTTCAGGAATTCAATTTGGACCTCTGTAGCTTAAGATATTGCAGATCTCCCCAGATGTCCTGTTTAGGGCTGAATTCTGGAAGAGGCTGGAACCCTAACTTGGAGAGATCATATCTCCTGGAGTACAGTGAATATGAGTCTGATTTTTGGACACACGCTTCATCATGATTTTATCTTCGGCCCCTGCAATTTTCATATTTTGATACTTCGTCAAACTCTAAATATAGCGACTGTACCAAAACTTAGCAGTTTTAGTATTAGGGTTTTTCCTAGCTCAGGGTCAAACTAGGGTTTGACTTTCCTGGAGTTTCACCCAACCAAATTTATTGATACAGGTATCTAAACTTCGGTTTTGATGAGGAGAACAATCCTATGCAAGTCTCACTCAAAAATTCATCTTATGTAAAAAGCCCTAATTTCCGCATCGAAGACTGAAAATGCTCGGAATCAAATTCCGCTTCGACAGAAAGATGCGCCCTAAGGAGGAGAGTTGTTCCACCTTAATTTTGATGAAAATATGTGGAGGAAGGTCCACAAAATAGGAAGCCCTAGTTCCTGTAGCTGCACAGTGTCTTCTTCTCAGGTTAGCTCTGATACCATGTTAGTTTTTCAACATTTAAGCTAGCATTATGTTAGGATCTTTTCACTGAGAGAATAACAAGCACGGTAATAACATAAGCACATCACAAGAGACAAGAGACACAAAGAGTTTTGATCGGGGAAACCATAAATGGAGAAAACCCCGCAACTTCCTCTAAGATAGTATCACCACAAGATGTAAAACCCCAAAACAGTAAGATGCACTCCCAACAGCAGTAGCCTTCTTCTTCCCAGAGTATTTCCTTCTCCACTAGTGCGCCACACTTGAGAGAGCAAGTGATGTATATTACAAGTGATAAATAGAGAGACTCTCCCTCTCTATTTATATTCATCCGTTCCCTTGAATTGAATTTTCACACGTAGGATCAACCTAACAATTACTACTCGAGCCTACACCTTAATTAGTGTATAATAACTCAAGTGCCCCGAAACTGTGGGGACTTACCTAATGACTTGATATGACTTGTTTACATTTTTAATCTTCCCGATCGGAACATCGAGGTATGATCACATGACTCAAATACATAATAGGAACATCCCGGAATAAACATCGAGTTACAATACATAAGATACATAGAAGAATACATTCCGAAGTTACATATACATCAACAGTGATTACAATATGTTAAATTGTTTGATTTTTCAATGCTATAGTACTCACCAAGTGAAAATATATTTCAGTGGCGTATGTGGCACAATTTAAATCTTTGCCATATTGATAACACTATTATGATAAAAAAAGTGAGAGATGATTGACCCAATATGATATATTGTGTAATTTTCATATTTCTCAACTATTATGTTCTTTTTATAGGATGTAACAATGCCATGAAGGTGAAAGTTGGATAGATAATAGAAGTTATTTGCAAGCATAATTTCTTTTGCAATAAATTTTGTTTGTATTTCTTGGAAACACAAGTTGTAAATTTTCACAAGGTCATGGTATTTAACAATGTTTTTCAATATGCAATCATAAGATTTGTGTGTTCAATAAACATATGAAAAAATAATTTTCTTTTTCTATCAATTGCAAAACATATTCGAGCTACTAATATGCCTCTATTCAAAGACTTTTCATTTCAAAATCAACCTTATATGATAAGCCAAAATTCATTTTCTGCAACTTTCTTATGAGATAGAGTGATCAGGTGTATTTAACATAATTAAGTGATGTGTACAAAATCCCATGTTGTCTAATTATATTGGATTCAAATGCCAATGTATCCATCATAAGGCCTTGTGATCTATGTATTGTTTGTGCACATCCCAATCGGATAAGGAATCGTTTCCAAACAAAGGACATTTTATTAGTTGAGGCCATCTATCTAGAGACATTTGTGATAGATATCTAATAATGTAAAATGTTGAGCATGAACAAATGGTGCATTGCATGTCACTGAACTTGGCCAATTGTTGTGCATGTGTATTCAATCCACATAATATCGACATTTCCTTCCATATAGTGCCTAAAAATATACTTTGTGTCATTTACAAAGATATATTGGATGCGGGTGTTCCCATGAAGATGGGTAACACTTTTTTGCAAGACACTAGCATGAATTTCCTGAAACATGAGCTCAGTCAAGGGTTAATTAAGCCCTCAATCTAGCTTTCAAAAGCATGATCAGGGGTTTAAACAAGCCCTCGATTGAGGTTTTTTAATAGCTCAATTGAGGGTTTAAATAGCTCTCAATTAACTTTGGATCTCAATGGAAGGTTAGCTAAACCCTCAATCAAGCTATTAGATCAATAGCTCAATAAAGGTACTCACTCGATGAAGTTACTTGAATTAATATTATTTTCTACATATAAAATTACATTTTTTTATGATTGTTATATTTTTAATTTCAGTTAAACATGATAATAATACATTACATTTAAAACCTAACTATTTCAGTTCCTTTTGAATACGTCAATTAAGATAGTAATTAGCTTAACGTGATTTATGGCCCATGGCATTGCTAACCCATGGTATCACAACCCATCAAATACCATGCACAAATTTACCATGGGTTACCAAAACCCAAATAGGAATTGGATTAATATGATACCATGTTAAGCTAATTACTATTTGGGATTTGGTAACCCACAATAAATTTTCCATAAATCAAGTTAAACGGATTAAGAAATATTTGAAATAGCTATGTTTGTAAATATTAAGTATTATTATTTAATGCTTGAATGAAATTAATAAAAACAATCATAATATATGGAAATAGTTTAAATTTTATATGTAAAAATAATGATAATAACTCAAATAGCTCGATCGAGCTTTTTTTTTGTAAGTAAGGATTATATTAATTAAAACTGATAAAATAGATATCACGGCTTACAAAACATATTTATAGTCTTATCTTATATTTGCAGTACCAGCATTGCTTCCTAATCCCACTACCTCTATGAAACCAAAACCACCCCCTCCATGTATGGAACACATGTGATTTTAACAGTTTAAGCATCGCATTCCAACCAAAATTATTCCTTCCTACCATATGACTAACTAAACACACATCAAGACTCAAACAGAGATAACTATGAAATCAGGCTATTATCATCTCGATTACTTAAGAGACCTAGTTACCGCTCAGAGGTACCTTCATCCCGTGTTGCATTGGGTTCCCTAAATTACACTCCTTGACCTACGACTTCATCATGAACTGAAGTCCCAGCTTCTTTGTGATGGCATCAATCTTCCTATGCATGAGATGAGAGTTTGCATGATGCTCCTTCCATAATTTCACCGGTTCCTGGTCCCCTTCTCCTTCTCACCTTGGTCCATCAACACTCGAGCCAAAATATTTTTCATCACCCAGAAATTTGCCATGGACCTCTCATACAATGTCATACGAGCCATGTTAGTTCTCGGGTCTTTTATCCATTCTGTCAACACCTCAAATTCCTCCACTAGCTATGAGGATTCGAAATCCTCCCCTTATCCCTTCTCCACTTCTCATATTTCCCTCTAAATTGGCACAGGAATAGACAATTTGAAAAACTAAGTTACCTACGCCGCCTTCCACTGATCCCTATTGACACGAGGAAAAACTTCCTCCTCTTTCCCCTTATCCTTATGGCTAGTCGACCAACTATGTGCCTCCATTAACCCACATGAAAGGCCCCCTTTACTCTCCAAATTCACTCCCTCCCCTTCTTTCGACTTTTCAGCAAAAACACGACATTGCTATCAACCAACCTTTTCACCAACGCATCTGCTTTGCATTGATAAATAAGCCATTAGTTTCATAAATTTACATAAGGACTATAGAGGATCCCCACAAAATCCATCTGATTTCTATACCCATCATTAATCCACTAGCCTGCTTCGTATTCACTCAACACAAGATGAAATAATAACCTCCCTCTCTTTAGTACTTTCAAATGACCTATTTGACTTCCAAATCAACATCTGTCCTATTTCTATTTTCCTCCATGAATACTATTAGCTCAATCGAGCTATTTAAATTAATATATTTTATTTTGTACATATAAAAAAAATTATAAATTAAATAGCTCGATCGAGATTTTATTTTAACCGCACATAAGCCCTTGATCAAGGTATTTAAAAATGCACATAAAACCTCGATCGAGGGTTTTAAATACCTTAATCAACTTATTATCTCAACCTAAGGCTTTAAAACATGTTTTTAGCCCCCTTTTCTGCAAATTTAATTTTACTAGCCTCTTTGCCAGGCCTGTACCATGTCTTGGGATGCGCCTTAGGTGGTGGACTTCCTACTAATGGATTTGTCAATGAATCATTTATCCATTGGTATATGATTTATGGGTTTTCGAGTTCATATGATATTTTTTTACTTTCTTCAAATTTACACTTACAAAACCATACCCACAACTTAAAATCAGCGCAAAGAAAAATCAATAACATAAAAAAATTCACAACCAAAAATTTTCCAAAAATATATACGCCCCACATCAACGCGTCCTCTTCAAAAGGGTATTTCTTGTTTTTTAATTTTTGTAACTAGTAAAACAAAGTTTACATGCACACATGTGTAAGAAATGCAATTAAAATTTCCTATCGTTAGATTTGAAAATTAATAAACAATATAATTTTTGGACACAAATTAAAAATATATATGTGTATGCCCTAGTGCATTTTGTGTAGATTATGTTCATTATTTTCTTCCAAAATTATGCATTTATCAATAAATTATTTTACAGGCACACAAGGCACTTGTTAACTTTTTATGAAATTTACATGAACAAACCTATCATTAAATACAATTTTGACAAATAAATAATATTATTATTTTTTAAATATATATAGGTAGAAAGACAACATAATTCCCTACAAATTTTTTTTTGTTGCATGTCAGAATTCACAAGCCATATATGAGTTTTGAAGGCTTTGATTTAATAAATAAGTAAAAATTGAATTTTCACTGTCACTTTTTTTCAAAAAGTGTTAAACATCTTCATGGATCACCCATGGCATAGTTACCTCCAATTAACTCAACAAGCATTTTTCATTTTGATGCAAGTATAGAAGGCAAATGCATTTTCTTGTTTTTAAAAGTGTTTGTTTCTATGGGATCTATTTCTTTTACAATATGCATCCAATGTGTATGTTTTTAATTACACGAGTACCAACATTTTCTAATTATGTTCTTCAACATCTTTATTCATATGGAGAAGGTACATAAACATTGGGTCAATTTGTGGGCATCTATAGAAGTGTTTGTCCAAGTAGTTAATATCATCTATTGTTTGAGGACATGTCTTAATTCTATTGAGAATAGATGTAAAGACTTTGTTTTCTTCTCTCATGACTTGTTTGAGCCTAGAACATTTGACATTGTCTCTTCAAATAAATTTGGTGTTTTTTCACGATGGGAATTCAGTTACTTGCCAATGAGGATGATCACACATTAGATCTTGTGTCATATCTGTACACGGGGCTGGACTAGCGAGGATGTCTGAACATCCTTTTCATCCAAGATGAGCCACTAAATGTTATAGGTAATATTAGCTTTATGTTTTAATTAACGTGGTTGCATTTTATTGTGTTACTTAATGCAAATGTAATTTATTATAACATTTTCTTTAAATCGTTTTATTATTCTTTTGTATTTTTTTTTCATATATTGGCACTCATGTTTGGGAGGGGCCTCCCCAAGTACATGACAAGGAGATGGTTGAAGCTAATGTAGTGCCTTAGTTACAGATACGCAGCCTGCGATGTAGGCTAGATGTTAGATTCCATTAGGAATTGGTTGATCATTTATGTGGATTGTTGTATCGACATTGAGTGTACCCTTTCCAGGTTAGGGTGATCATGTGGAACCCCGATCTTGTAAATATATGGAGGACCCTTCCACTTGATATGATTTCATTGATGTGTTATATTGTCGGTGTGGCCATCCTAAAAACTAAGAGGTGAAGGGATGGCCATGATAGATTGCCTTGACGGTCCTAATTATTTTGGTTCATCTGATGAGGGTAGTGATACTCATTCTCCTCATTGAGCTGATTTACCACCATCTCCTCCACCTCCTCCTTCTCCTCGCCTTCATGATCAACCATTATCTCTATGTCAGCAAGCTCAACCACCATCATTATCTCTGCATCAACAAGCTCGACCACCATCATTATCTCTACGTCAACAAGCTCAGCCACCACCCTCTCCTCCACCTCCTCCTTCTCCACACCTAGTCGAAACCCCACCATATCCTCATCCACCAGTTGATCGACCACCCTTATCTTCTCACTAAGTCGACTGACCATTCCCCATAGTTTTAGATAGGATGGTCACATCGGGTTATCTAGATCTTCATGGAGAGCTATATGATCTGCTTCATTCTATAGTGTTTCCTAGAAGAGGTATCGATGCCTCTCGCTCTGTTAGTGGAGGCATCAATGCCTTTGGCTTTGTTAGTAGAGGTACTAATTCCTATGGTTCTAGAGGTGGACCAATTATCTCATAGTAGTTATTGGACTTGAGATGTATATTTGACATGTATCACAAATTTGATATATATATATATATATATATAGAGAGAGAGAGAGAGAGAGAGAGAATGCATTTTTGATGTTGTTGTTTATTTATATGTTCATGTTGATGTGCATGTTAGGTCATGTTACATATATTTGCTAGATGTGCTTGATAGATGTGTATGTTAAATGTAATTGATGTACTACATGTTAGATTATGTTAGCTAATTTTTTATGTGTATGTTAGATGGTGCTTATGTTTGATAGTGATTGTATATGTGTATGTTAGATTATGTTAGCTAATTTTAGATGTGTATGTTGGATAATGTTTGTTTATGTTTATCTTTTGTAGATTTGTGTACTAAAAGATGTTTATCTTTGTCATATTTCTGTGATGATGATGTCAATTAATTTTTTTTAGATGTGATTATTATATTTGTATCTTAGATGATATTGTATAATGTTTAGATGTATAGGTTAGATGATGTTAGGTGATTTTAGATGTTTATCTTAGATTATGTTAGGTGATATTAGATGTGATTGCTTGTGTTTATTAGATGTGTATGTTAGATGTGCTTGTAAGATGTGTTTAAGATAATTGTTCCTCCAATTTTATGTTGTGTATAAACATCATGGATATTTATTTTGAAAATTTGTGAGAGGCATTTATTAAAAAACATCAATAATGGCTTCTTCTTAATAGTGCAATTAATGTCATTTTTTTACAATTAATATAAACAATTTTGTAAAAATATATTGTTTAGATTTAGATTAAATATAACAAAGTTTAGTAATAATAAACATTTTTATTTTTAAATGAGGAAATACAAATTAATTATAATGAAAAAGGGGTGGCAGGTGCGGGGGGATTCTCTTGGATCCCAGAGGACATGTTGAACAAACCTTTGCTTGGGGCCTTGGTCATAGAACCAACAACGAGGCCGAGTGGTTGGCGCTACTATAGGGACTGCAATCCTTAGCCAGCAAAAACCTGCACAAGATTGCAATATTCGGAGACTCTCTGCAAGTTATTCTCAAGATGGTGAATGGATACATCACGGACTCAATTAACTGTCGTCGCCTGTATGACAGCCAAGCCTCTCATGTCTAATTCCTATGATTTCTTTCACATTCTTTGCATCAATAACCCAGCAGCGGATGCCTTGGCAAACATGGGGGCCTCACTCCCTCAAGGCTATTTTAGCCTAAACGGACAAGTTCCTTTCCTCAAATTCATCCCCTAATGGCATGTCGGGGCTATTGTCCCCTTCATCAAGGCATGTGGTCCTCCCACTTTCCATTCCTTGAAGTGTTTTTTCCCCTTCCAAAGGCTTCCACTATGTTCCCCTCCCCCGTACACCTTATCCCCCCATCATTTCTCATTCCATACCTTCCTCTTCTTATCCCTCCATCTCTTCATTTTCCCTTCCCTTGTTCATTCCACACCCCCCTCCCTTATCCCTCCTTTCAACTTATTCCTTCATACTCCCCATGTCGCCTCACGCCCTCCCTCCACAGCTGGCTCCCACCTCGTGCCCTTTCCCAAAGGGCCTCCTCATTACAGGTGTTGTCCTACCTATCTACTCACCCCCGCCATGTGGACTTCACTTAGCCTGCACCTCTCCTTGGACAATGTAGGATTTATGGCTCACCTCCCCGGGGTTAATTGCCCCCTCCTCTCGCACGCTCCAAGTCCTATCGCTCCCTCCACTATGTCTTCTCCTCGAAGTTGCATGCAAACTCATTTTTCTCCTGGCCTCGGCTCTGTCCGTTATGTAATTTCCCCGGAGTGCATCCTCTTGGATGTCATAGCAGGCGTAGACGAAGGGTGATTGCAAGAAATTCCTTGGGAAGCTCTCCCTTTCACCAGGACATCCGTGAAGGAAAGGCTTGCCCTCACAGCCTTCTCCTCCTGTTCTTGCAGCACCCTTTCTGGCACTTCGTTGTGGTTTGCAAGCATTGATTCCGACCCTAGTCTCCTGTTTGACGATTAGTCCCCTATTGCTGAGAAAAATTCGATTCTGGGCTGTCGTTGCTCAGGGTGGAAGGAAGGTGCAGTGGGCACTTTAACCTGCTGAAGTAAGGCCGA
The DNA here is from genome assembly GCA_001517045.1 of Pseudotsuga menziesii. NCBI lineage: Eukaryota > Viridiplantae > Streptophyta > Pinopsida > Pinales > Pinaceae > Pseudotsuga > Pseudotsuga menziesii. Next base: position 405,569 of record LPNX010499863.1, on the reverse strand, counting down.
GCGTGATTCCTTTCTGCAGGAGCTAAATACTCTAAAGTATATAATCAGTGGTCTCTCCGTTGAGAATCAGGCTTGTGTGATTGCAGGTTCAGTCTGTGCTCTTCATAGCAATTTCACCCGTATCGATATTTCTCTTGGACAAGGTAGAATGTCTCGGGCTAACGAAAACGCTAGCATTATGGATTTAAAGAATAATCTTAGGCGACTCTACAAGATGATGGCCATAGGCATTATGGATAATAAGGAAAAAGCACAGGAAGTCAAGAGCATGGGTGAAGTGGTAAGTTATACATCTCTACAAATCAGTAATCATGATGCAAGGATCGACGATAATGAGAGAAACCTCGGGGAGATGATGGGTAAGGTTGATATAATTCAGGAAGATCTCCAGCGCCTGATCAGCATGAATCAGTGTAGCAAGGCATTCGAAACCCCAGCAGCTGTAGCGCACCCCATGGAGGAGGAATCAGTGGTTCATCCCATGAAGCCCACAGGAAATCCTTGATAGGTTCTTTCTTAAAAATGTTCTTATGTTTTATTGTCTTTTACTTTGCAGGCAATTTATCAGGGTATACACTACCCCAGGCACTAGTTGTTTTGTAAGTTCCCTTTGTAGGGTTTTTTGGTCATCTCCATGGACCTGTTTTGTTAGCAACATTTTTGAACTACAAGAACTCTCTGTTCCCGCTTTAAATTTGTAATGAATGGTTGTGCACGGCCTATTTTATAAAAAACCTTTCTTAGTTTCTGTTAAAAAAAAATTATAATGAAAATTACAATACATTCTTGAAATATGTATTTAAGATCTCCAAAAACACCTAAACACTCTATACTAAATATGTCTAACTTTATTGGAATTATAGTAAGCATATGAGATCTTTACTCACAGCGTAGTAACCCTAAAACATAACTCACGCTATCTAATTATTTTTATGTATATAACTTTTAAAACTCCTTTATCATATAACCCCTAGCTCCTACAAACTACCAAAATTTGTATTTCTCCAATTTTATATAGTGTTAACATAATGCAAATTAAATCACGAAAACAATTATAAATCAATTTCATTAATTTTTTTACATCCATTGTTTGATTAAATATTATATTATATCATGAAAATGATTATAAATAAATATCATTATTTTTTTGCATCCATTGGGTTGATTAAATATTATATTAAATCATGCAAATAATTCTAAAGTTATCACATTCTAAAGTTATATTAAATCATGCATATATCTCGAAAGGTATGCAATATTATATTATATATTATATCTAAACTAATATCGTACGGGTTGTTCATATAATAAGTTATATTTATTCTTTCTCACTTCTTTTATTTCAAGGCAAATATTTTTTAAACTAGTCAATCATCATAATTAGTATTAAATAACTATTTACATAACGTTACAAATTAATTAGCTTATAACTTACTGCATCTTACAATAATGAGGGAACATGCACATTGAGGATGTGTTTGATTAGAATTCAAATGGACTCTGTTTTTTTTATTCTACACAGTATTATATTGAATTGAGTAAATTAGGATATTGTACTTTTAACTTGCATTGTATATAGAGTTTGTAAAGATAGCTTATGAAGGTGGGACTAACCCACACAATTATTTTAGAATCTAAATGGACTCCATTTTTTGTATTCTACACAGTATTCTATTGAATTGAGTATATTAGGATATTGTACTTTTAATTTGCGTTGTATATAGAGTTTGAAAAGATAGTTTATGAAGGTAGGACTAACCCACACAATTATTTTGTCATGAAAACAATTCTAAAATTTTATATTAAATATGCAATGAGATCAAAATACCTTCAACCAAATAAAATAAAAAATTTCATTCAATCCTTCCATACAATCACAAATTACTAGATATACAAACACATTACGCATCAACTTGATTGTTAACCAACTAAATTGTTTAAAAAATGGTTGTAATTACCTATCCATTTCCACCATCATAAAATGAATAAAAAGCAATATAATTAGCGAATTAAAATAGCAATAATTAAATAATACTCCAACACTATAAATGATGAAATAAAACATGTACATATCACTCTCCATTGCCATGACCCTCATTATCTTCCACAATTGGCATGATAGCATTGTTGTTCTTAGAAATATGTTTTGATATAGGGTCGTGTCTTAATGGGAACCACCAATCCCTATCCAACACATATGGGTAAAACAAACATTTGGTTGCAGTGTTTTGGGAAAACATAAGACTCCTTAGTTTCATACCACATCTTTCTAGAGTTGATACATATCATCCCATTATCACAATCTCCCTTTACATTACTCCAATGGAAGGTGTTCCACCAATTGCACCTAAAAATAACACATTGGAAATATGAGAAGTACACTTGAATGATCTCTTGTATCTTTCTGATGTAACCTAACTTCCCCCCTATTATGTTATGATCACAATGGATGGCATGACTAGATTGGCCAAACTCGACTTCCACTCCATAGTCTTGTGTGACACATACATCATTGGCATCCTCGGTGTAAAAGTGATGCCCATATGTCTCCATCCATATGGGAGCAAATGCGCCTGTGAAACTATGAACAAATGACAGTGGCATATGTCTAATAGCCTAACCCTTAATATATAAAATATAGATGTTATAATTCAAAGGTGCATTGTAAAGTTAAAATCATACACAAAGAGATTATTACCGAGTTGTTGAACTGGTCCCTATGTTTAATGCATTCTATTCAACACATGGGTAACGACCGGATGCATTGTATTTCTCTCTAACTTGGTCAGGAACCCAGTGTTGGGACAGATCATTGGCATATTTCATTTTAAATGATCAGGATAAGGCATGCTCCTACCATTCAACTGTCTGAATTATTTCATGTCACTATCCTATTTCCTCATATTCTCTTCATACAATGTGACCCATGAATGTGTTTCCTCCATGTTGTAAAGAATGAATTTATTAATGGCATCAATTTCTGAATTCACTAATTTATTCATGAAATCAAACTGACATATAGTATGTATGAGATCAAATATACATTATGAAATTCAGTGTGAATAACTACTATGTAGAAATTTGACAAAATATAAGTGATTTACTCTTTATCATGTGCCTTTTTCCATTCATTTGGAGTAGGTCCCCTTCCCTTCTGTCCTCATCCCTTCATTCATCCCAAATCATTATGCATAGTGTGTCATAGATTTTCTTGATGTACTCATTGGCATAATAGAACGACTCATGTACTATGTACCCCTCCACCATAAACCCCTCGGGTTTTCCCTTTACGAACAAATCCCTTCAATTTTTCATGTACCTCTCTAAGAAGAACATCCAATGGCACGAGACCACCCTGGATAATTCAACCTCATCAACTAGGTGGAATAGAAGATGAACATACAAGTGTTGGGATATTATAAACCCACTTCATACTTATGATAACAATATTTAATCATTATTGATTAATTTCATACCCACTAGCATAGATAGTTGGCATCCACTTGCACCACATGGTCAACACTTTCCATATATACCCCAGGAGTGCCTTTATCCTGATTCTGGTTAGATCCTTCCCACTTTATTAACTGCCATATTTAGTGATTGTGCCTTCCTGCAAATTATGTCTTTATACTACTTTATTCCAACTTTTTAGTGGATAAGGTAAAGTTATTCAACCAAGAAACTGCTATCTTTTGTTGCCAACCCATCCTCCATGATTTTCTCTCCAGATTCCAGGATTAGTATGTTTTTCCATCACTCTTCACAACTCACTCATGCTTTGGCTAATTCGTGAGGTCCTTGACAGAGTTGGAAAGTGCTTTAGCCACCTAAGGGGGTTTATCATATTTAGTAAGCTTGATTTATGAGCTAGCATGAGTTATATTCCACCAACTCAATTTTCCTTTATAAGTATGTATTACTATCATAATAATCAATCAATTATTCATTCTTCACTTCTTCATGTCATTCAGTCTCTTTATTCTTCTTTCTATTTTCCTTGTGCATGCTTGTGAGAATTATCCTGTAGCAAGATATACCTCATGTGCTTCTACTTTGCATCAAGGCTCAATTCCTACATGGTATCAGAGCTGCAATTTATACATGGTATCAGAGCACAAGGTTGTTCAAGTTCAAAAAAATTGAGGAGCTATATGTTCTCTCTATCAGAGTGCATCCAGTCTCCTATTTCTCTCTAAAGAAGAGCTTGTTATTAAGCTTACAATATTTTCTCCTAGTTTTGATTGTGCAGGTTGTAGAGAGTATCTTCTTGAATGCATCAACATCTCAGTATGGATTCTTCTTCTGTTATGATCTTAACTCCCTTCAACTATCATGAATGGAAATCCAAGATCGACATTCTGTTGCGCAGTAAGGGACTCTATAGAGTTTCTATGGCTTTAGAAAATTAACCAAATTTAGTTGTTAAGAAAGGTAAGCGGCATAATAGGCTAGATGAAGCCTATAGATTGATTTTCCTCTCTATTTACCCTGATATACTCTTTCTTATAGATGGTTTTACCACTCCAAACCAATTATGGACCAAACTTGAGTCTCTTTTTGGAGTACAAGATGAGATAAGGGTGCATCAATTAGAGAATGAGTTATTCTCATTGAGTCCAAGAAGTTTTTATTCTATTGAGGGTTTCTTCACCAAATTCAAGTCACTTGTTCTATTTCTCAAGCAATGTGGGGTTGATAAGAAGTAATATCAATTGATTCTTCCCATTCTTTCAAATTTGAGTACTAAATACTTGGTTTTTGTCTCTACTTTTCATGTTACTAGGCTTGTTATTTCGAATTGGAAAATGCCTTCTTTGAGTACATTCTTCGATTCACCGACAAAGGAGCAAGATAAATTCATCTATATGGGTTCTCTTAGATCCTCCAAGGCCAAGTATCATGCTCTTATCATTCAAGGAAGTAATAAATCCAAATCCAAAGAAAAGTAAATAGTGAAAGAGAAGAAGCCAAAGTCAGATAATGAAGATGAAAGTTCGAAGCCTACTGATGAAGATTCAATGGAGAAAGTCAAGAAGAAAGGAAGTACATCCAAGTGTTCTTATTGTAGAAAGGGATTTCATTCAAAGAACAAATGTTTCAAGAAGAAGATAGATATCATGTCTCATCTACTTGAGAAGCACAACATTGAAGTTCCAGATGAGCTAGAGAAGCATGTTGATTCTTCATAACACTGTCATAGTGCGCAGTTCTAAGGTGATATAAACTATGCCTTGAGTGCTAGAGTTAAATAATTTCCTCACATATTTGATATAGATTTACTTTATGATATATCAGAATCAGAAATCTCATTTTCTTTCTTTGATAATCCATCTATCACTCTCCTAGATTCATCTCCTAATACTTGTTATTTTTCACTAGATCCTGACTTGTCTTTAAGCAGCTCTTCCTCACTTCATTCAAATGGTTATAATTCTGATTTTGTGAGAAATTCATCTCAAACTAGATCTAGGAGCTAGAACAATTTCACAATCAAAGTGTTCGACAAAAGATGCAAGAGAAAACAAAGAGACAGAAAATAGATGAAACAGCACATGTGAAAGGTGTTGATTACTTGTCATATTATTATCATACATCATTTATAATACAATGGACAAATTCAAGTGGCTCTAGAATCCAATTGGAGTTGTACATGTGTCAATGTGAGAAATAACCTCAATTTCCCCTAGGTGGACCAATGGAGACCCAACTCAGCCCAAACATACTCAAATTGATGTGTGAGTGTTGGTGAGGTGTGCTGGGTCATTAAATACTCCAAGGCATGTGTGGGTGAGAAGATAGAGGCAAGTGGGGTGCTCTAGGTGGCAATAAATGATCCTAGGAGAGATAAAACAGGCCAGATACACCCCTAGCGCACTTAGTCAAACTAGGGCCCCACAAATTAAGGAGGTAGAACTCCAATACATTAATGAGGGAGCACATGAGCTAGGTTGACCAAACCGGGTGTTGTTGTAGTTGTGAATAGGCCAAAATAACCATATATATTGATGGATTAACTCTCCTAAGTCTAAACCATAGGACATTAATGAAATTTAGGAAAATGAAGTTAGCCTAAGGTTTAACCTATATACGGAACATGTATTATTGCTCCAACACCCTCCCTTAATCCATACTTAGTACAATTTAGTGTTTGAGGCCCTGGAAACTAAGGCACAAGTCACCCTTTTACAAATTTTATTGATCCATGTAACAGAGGTAAGGAGAAAAACCTCATGGGAAAAACCTCCCCTCAAAAATGAATTACGAAACAGGAAAAAAATATGCATATACTTCCAAACTAAAAAATGTTTGGAGGAATCTTCTTCTTGGGAAGAAGAGGAATGTGCTCAATCAACTCAGGAATAGCTGCATGATGAATCCTTAGACCATGTAGAACAACTGAAATGCACTGATGGGAGAGCAAATGGTACTCTCCATATTTGAACTTTGAACCACCAGGTGAGTAATTCGAACCAAACAGGATGCCATGTGAGGAATTCGAACCACATAGGATGCCATGCCTAAAAGAGACGGTAAATTCTTGAGAATAGGTGACCCCAAGTGAGTCATAAGGATCTTGAAGCATCAACTTCAAATGAAGGTTGTAATCAGCTGCAAGAATGTGGAACAAAAGTCCCAAATGTGCCATTATGATGGAAAAATCTTCTCCATCTTCATATGAATTTTAAGGAACTTTACTAGTGATGGTGGAGGAAACATCTCCATTTTTCGAACCAATACTCTCATCTGAAGAAAACACATCTTCTAGAGAAGGCTCGCTATGGACATCAACTATAAATACATCTTGCCCATTCATAAGAGAAGACATAGAGGAGAAAGGTGAAAGTAAATATTTAGCAGTAGTGATAGCAGCAACTCGTATGCTCTCTTCATGAAACATAGCTTCTTGACAAGGAGAGGAAGCCACAGAGGAAGAAACTTGAGTTGGATCATTTGTTGAATCTTTGGCTACTTCTTCTTCTTCATTTTGAACAGCTTCTTGATAAATACATGAGGCCGAGATCATAGGAAGAACACATAAGGAGGTGCCCATTTTCTTGATCTCCATATAGCTCACATATTCTTGCTGCATGCCAAGAGCATCATCTAGATTTCTCCAAAGCTCGAATGGGTAATCAGCAGAATCAAGGATGTAGCGCATTATAGGAGGTATAGCTAGACACATAGTTCCATGGGCTCTATCATTGTCATTAAGCCAAGCATCCTTCTCTTGACAATACTCTGGTTCTCTCACAGCACCAATGGACACATCATAGAGACATTGCCTCTTGAGATATGCACACATATTTGACTTCCGTTCAGAATAGTTGAATGGGGAAAGGAGAGGAACAACTTTTGAATCCATGAAGTTGTTGTAGAAACCTGCAATGAAAAACACTCACATAAACTGAAAATATGCCCTAAATAGAAACTCAACCTCACAGGATTTGTTGCAGCTCCATATAGCTCTGATACCATGTGAGAAATGCATCTTAAACTAGATCTAGGAGCTAGAACAATTTCACAATCAAAGTGTTTGACAAAAGATGCAAGAGAAAACAAAGAGACAGAAAATAGCTGGCACAGCACATGTGAAAGGTGTTGATTACTTGTCATATTATTATCATACATCATTTATAATACAATGGACAAATTCAAGTGGCTCTAGAATCCAATTGGATTTGTACATGTGTCAATGTGAGAAATAACCTCAATCCCCCCTAGGTGGACCAATGGAGACCCAACTCAGCCCAAACAGACTCGAATTGATGTGTGAGTGTTGGTGGGGTGTGTTGGGTCATTAAATACTCCAAGGCATGCATGGGTGAGAATATAGAGGCAAGTGGGGTGCTCTAGGTGGCAATAAATGCTCCTAGGAGAGCTAAAACGGGCCAGATACACCCCTAGCGCACTTAGTCAAACCAGGGCCCCACAAATTAAGGAGGTAGTGCTCCAATGCATTAATGAGGGAGCACATGGGCTAGGTTGACCAAACCAGGCATTGTTGTAGGTGTGAATAGGCCAAAATAACTATATATATTGTTGGATTAACTCTCCTAAGTCTAAACCATAGGACATTAATGAAATTTAGGAAAATCAAGTTAGCCTAAGGTCTAAACTATATACTAAGGATGTATTACTGTTCCAACATATTTAGAAGCATATTTTCAGGCTGATATACATGTCACGAAACCATCCATACCACCATCCACACCATCTACCATAACTAGGAATACTCATAATATTATACAAACCCCAAGTCACTAGTTGATTCCTCATTGGTTTCTTATGCAGTGTTACTTATATCAAATGGTTTAAAGTCTTGCCTATTTTTCACTAGTTGGTTATATGTGAACTTAGTCATAATTGGACTTATCTTACACATGCTTGGATCTGTTCTAAACTCCTATGGTTCAGATCTCAAGTCCATCCATCCTTCATATTTTTGCATCCATCAATTTTCCCTAGTTGCTCATCCTTTTCCTAGTCTAGCCCCATATCCTCATGGAGACACTAAACCTTTGGTCCTTGTTGTTCTGTATGATAGTAATATTTCTGATATATTAGATCCTTTTCAACCTCATATCATATCTAAGAAGGTGCTACATCATACTGGAAGAAAGATATGTGATCCACATCACAATTTTGCAACTATACAAATAATTGTTTGTGTAACCGATTGACTTAATTTTTGTACTCTTTGGGAAGGAGTATGCACAAATCTCTTTTCCTTTTCAGATTATGTTTGCAGATCGGAGTATGGTAGCAAAAAGAAGCATTTAGATAATGCTCCCACTTCATCAGATGATGAGATACAAGGAGTCTCTCCTCTTCTTTCTTGCAAATTCTACACTCTAGTGCATGATCATGGAGTCTACAATTTCTTCATCAAAGTCTTTCACCATAAATAGTTCATTCAGCTCATTCAAGTGAAGATAAATACCTATTAAAGACATGTTGTTCAAAATTTTGTGCCTTTTCCTTTCTTGAGGGAGGATTTTCCCCATGTGGTTTTGCCTCTTTCTTCACTTTTTTGAACATATAATTGTAAAGGGTCACCTCTTTCATCTATGTTTCTGACATACCATCATAAATTCAGACTTAAAGGGGGGTGTTGAGATATTATAAACCCACTTCATACTTAGGATAACAATATTTAATCATTATTGATTAATTCCCTACCCACTAGCCTATATAGTTGGCATCCACTTGCACCACATGGTCAACACTTGACATATATACCCCAGGAGCACCTTTATCCTGATTCTAGTTAGATCCTAACCACTTTATTGACTTCCATATTTAGTAATTGTGCCTTCCTGCAAATTTGGTCTTTATACTACTTTATTCCAGCTTTTCAGTGGATAAGGGAAATCTAGTCAACTAGGAAACTGTTATCTTTTGTTGCCAACCCATCCTCCATGATTTTCTATCCATATTCTAGGATTAGCATTTTTTTTCCATCACTCTTGACAACTCACTCATTCTTTTGCTAATACGTGAGGCCTTTTACAGAGTTGGAAAGTGCTTTAGCCACCTATGGGGGTTTATCATATTTAGTAAGCCTGATTTATGAGCTAGCATGAGTTGTCTTCCACCAACTCAATTTTCCTTTATAAGGATGTATTACTATTGTATTAATCAATCAATTATTCATTCTTCCCTTCTTCATGCCATTCAGTCTCTTTATTCTTCTCTCTATTTTCCTTGTGCATGCTTGTGAGAATTATCCTGTAGAAATATCTACCTCTTGTGCTTCTTCTTTGCATCAAGGCTCAATTCCTACATGGTATCAAAGCTACAATTTCTACAGCAATTCCATGAAACTCATTAGAATTTACTTCTCAAACATACAAAAAATCATGACTATCTCTTGATGCCACCATGGAATGTTAGGCATATGAATCTCCTTTGATGTGATCCAACGTACAAATGCAGATAATTTATATTTGGCACATCGCAAGTCCTTGGGGAAGTAATGGTTCACACACCCACGCACGAGCAAAGGATAATAACACTATAAATTAAAAACATACAAAATTAATTGTGTTTTAACTTGTGGTGTAAAAAATAAAAACATGTTTTTGACATACGTACTCTTCGAAGGTTCTTAGAAGGTTCAAATGGTCATGTGATTTCAACCTCGACAAATGTTATTCTACAATGAAGTAGTGTTGTAGAGTAGACCCATATAAATAAATCACCTTCACACCTAATATAACTTCCTTTCCAAAGAAAGATCATCTTTCTTCAAAATCCACGGGACATCGCCTTCTTTAAAAGACCAAGAGGAACCAACCTCTCCTCTACTTTCTTGTCTCGGTCAATGTTCCTTTTTAGTATTTCAAAAAATAAGATCTCTCCTAATAGCCAGTGTGTCACTTTGTTTGAATGATATGTGCCTCCCTAAAGAAGATGAAACATTTTTACATATAGACATTGGATTTAGTAAGTGGGCAATATGAATATGCTCCCAATATGGAAACTCATAAAATACCGATTTCCTTTTCACCCCAACCGAGAATTTTCTCGACATAGGTGTCGAAGAATTCAAGATCATCGAACATAGGTTCCCCATTGAATTGAACATTTTTGCAATTTCCTTCTCCTTCTCTATGTTATATGTCCTAAGCTAGTCAACTTGTGTCATTATTTCATGCCTTTGGGTTCTCTCTGGTTTACCATTGAAAGCAGATGTTCTTCTTTTATAAGGGTGGTGGTATTTTAGGATGAATACCCTAGAGCAATTTTATGTCGGCTTTCGTAGGTGGTTGGACCACCTAGCCTTCACATAGGATCCACAACATTTACATCCATGATACCCTTTTATTACAAGGCGTCTGATGTTAGTGTATACAGAGCACATTATTATTGAATATCAATATAGTTGCACTGAAGTAACTATGCCAAAAAATATTGTTGCAAATATAAAGAAATCAATCAACATGTTTACCAAAGCAAAATCCTAATCCTAGATAATCATGTGTAATGTACACATATTACATACAACATAAAACTCATGTTTGTTGGGATTGGTCTTGATACATTATAAACATGTGTCCATTCCCATAATTCCTTCATTTCATCGATCAATGGTTATAGATAAACATTCATATTCTTCACGTGTCACCGGGGACTATAAGAGCCAACATAAGATGTTCATTCTTCATGGACAACCATGGGTGGTATTGTAATTGATCACTACTACAGTACAAACATAATACTTGGTGTTTTGGAGGGGATATGGGTTAATGTCATCCATGGCTATGCTCAATCGAAGGCTCTACACTTAATCCTTGAATTTATTGGGCCATGTATCCTCTATATGCTTCATGGTTATTGAATCTGTTGGGATTCATATAACTCCTGGCTCACTTCTGTGTGAGGCATGCCATCCTTGCAACATAGCTATTTTTTTGCAACTAAAGAGCCTTTGAATCCTTGGTATTATAGGCATGTGCCTCAATATATTATGAGGAGGACCATGTGCTTTACCTTGATTTCTGATTTATGGTACCTGTCGTGCCCACATTTTGGACATATCTCTTTGTTCGCATATTCACCTCTATATATAATATAATCATTTGGACACACATGATATGATATGAACTCAACACCCAACATTTTCAATATTTGCTTCTCCTCTTCACAACTACTGGGAAAGACATTAACACTCGAAAGTACCTTATCTTTGAATAACCTACAATTAGTGGGAAATAGAAATGTTAAATGTCATTTAACATTCATAAAATCGGCAATTTTCAATGTTGATTATGTGACAAGATTCGTCAAAATATAAGAGACTTTATGGTCACTTACCTCAAAAGTGCCGAGAAACACATGTTTGACATGCCATACATTGCTTTCAAGTTGTATAGTAACATTGTTGTCCTTATTCGAGTATACTTTTACTAGACAAGTCTAAAGAGAGGGGTGATGGAAGGAGCTTTCATGCTTTTAAAGAAGGTATCAGTGATATGAGCATCATCTCCTAGCTCATCAACCTCGAATGCATCTAACAACATTGCTTTCATAACACTAGTGTCTTGTCAAAAATCATCCATAGCAACCTCTATTTCATTGCCTTTATTGCCAACATGTGAAGAACTAGTGTTATTGTAGATATTCTTATTTGTTGAATCTGGAAGCAGTCAGAATTGAATAGGTGGTTGATTCAACCATGCTTGGTATGCTTCCTCTCTGAGTTGCACTCTTTTTGTATCCTTCTCTTGATTTGACATTGTAGTGGGATGAAATGGAATATGGTAGGCAGGTTGCTCATCATCAGAATCTGAATTTCAAAAATATTGAACATTACATCGATGATATTAGTAAGTACAATGCAATTGGTTTATTCAAACATTATACCAAACAATTATTATAGAAGCATGGGAGTTTTTTCCAATTGTAAATGTCCAACTATAATCATTTTATAAAACAAAAGTTCAAATTGACTAATACATTTACATTAATCCCATTGAAAATAAAAATAAAAATACAATTGATCAATGATCTTTATCCTACGTCCAAAGGGAATGTCTAAAGCTAGTCCCAATGCAAGGCATCTTTGACCAGCGGTGGGTGGTTTATGAAATTTACAGTTTATTAACAACTTGTCACCATGAGAAAAACTACGTATTACATGCACAACAACAAACTTGGATGCTTTCCTTTTCATAAAGAACTCCTAGTCATTGGAGTGTTCCTCAAATGCACAATTTGCAAAAAATAAAGAGAACCTAGAACTATTTCTGAACCCTGCAATGTTCCTATGGGTGCATGGATGACCATCAATATATAACAGGTTCTTCTTGTTAAAGTTTCTAGAAGCATAACCATTCATGCACGTAATATACATGGAAACGGTATGTTTGTATTTTACAATATTCAAGTAATCATACCAACAATAAAGAGTACCACAACATGACATATGTGTTATTGACTATTTGGGAGGATTGAGTACATGTGAAAGGATAAAAAACCTTAGATTTATAGCATATATCTTAGACTTGGAAATCGTAAAATTATGACTGCAAAAGGTCAAATTGGTTCCAACATTGGTCATAGGTAGAGAAGACGACCAAGCTCCATACAAATCACAGTTGTAACAAGTTTGGTATTTACTTTGCAAATACAAATGAAGAGAGAATTCATTGCTACCCTCCAACAATTGGACTGGTCTTGGTGTGTACTATGCCATTTTTACTCTCAACTCTTACAACTTTTTGAATCTTCTAGTAGAGATGTTTTGGGTGGTATTGATATCATACTTTCGATCACTGGAACTTTTGGTTGACTAAACAGAAGCAAAGGGACCGGTAAATTTAGGACAAAACATTGTTGTTTTGGATTCCAACTTTTCAAAAATTGAGCACAAGGAAGTGTTCCTAGATGTCTTTTCTATATCACCTATCCTATTTTTTTACTACAGTAGGAGGTATTAGACCATCAACATTGGGTAGTTGATCATTAATATAATGGGTGAGTGTGACACGTCAAGGGTTCTCTTCCAATCCTTGACATTTTGAACAACCATGTATTATTGGGATCTCATGAAAGTGATCCAACTCATAATGAATTACTGTCTATTACCCATGATTGTGGTTGGAAGATGGCATGTTATAATGGGCTGGGTAAAACGATTGTCCATTTTCATCTACCAACCATTTGCAATATCTTGTTCCTGATAAAATCTTGCTGCATTTTTCAATTGGTGGAATATATTGTGCATCCGAACTTAATCCTGAATTAGGATCCTGCAAAATTGAATGCAATGTTATTCAGATTCACATGGATAAATAACATAAATTCAATTAGATAATCAACATATAAATAATATTCCAACTTACTAGATATGGAAAAGGAGGACTTGATGAACTTTGAACGATATGGAATGAGCTGAAATTTGAAGAATTCGCCATTTGATATTATAACCTTTTTTTATTGGATTTTAGTCAAATCAATACCTGTCTACATTCCTAAAATAAATTTTGGGAACCATAACATAATCTAACTTTCAATATAGTTTTGAAACTATTTTTTAAGAATATGGTGAGTTTAAGCAACATATGTATACTATGATGTAATGTAATTGATGTGGATGTATCCTAAAAGAGAATTTGAGATGAATATACCATTTTAAGTTCAAACATACATTCATAGGGCTTTTTAACTCATTCAGTGCACTTTAATATACATAGATCACTGGTGTGTATGAAATAATTAAACGCATCGGTGCCTAATAAAATTATACACACTGACGCTAAACATCCATAAAATAAAATATCTGCTAGGTTTGACAATAAATTATTATATATGCATTTTTCAATATTATCACCATTAGTGCACTTATTATATTATAGCACACTAGTGCACTCATATCTTTAATACATCTCAGTGAATGGAAACCACAATACAAAATTATATATTTTTAATACATATAAAGTTTTCTATTTTATGTCTATCTGATGTTATTTTCTAACTATATCGCATTGGCTCTCCCATATACCACGGGTGCACCGGTGCCCGCATATATTATCAGAGAACCAGTAGTCACATATCATAATATGAAAATACATTTTTTAGATGTTTTTTCCCTATTTTATGCCCAAACGGTGCGCTATAAAACTTATAGTGCACGGGTGCAATCATATCTTACAGGCACACCAGTTATGCGAAAAAACTAGTGTGAGGTTATATGTGAATGGTCCATTGTCTATCAGGTTGCACTAGTGCTCTTATATATTAAAGTGCACCGATATGCGAAAAACATGAAGACAAAAAATACATGAGTTTTTTTCTACGAATTGAAAGAGGAGCGAGAAATTATTTTTCAAAAACTAGTTTGATAAAGCCTTTTAAAAAAACTAACCAGTATCTCACTATTTTGTCAAAATTTTGAGGAGAGAGTTTTGCAAGAAAAATTAGTCGAGAAGACTTTGGAGCAATCGTATTTTTCTAAAGATCGGAATTTGTAAGGTATGGTGAATAACACAAAACTCTGCATATTAGAAATTTCATGTAAATTCTTACTATTGATCACAATGCATGATTTATTTATGTTCCTATTAAGATTTAAATTCTGGAAAAAAATAAAAGATTTTCATAGGTACCTTCAACGTTGGAACCCTTGATTTATTGTTGCTTCCTTTTGAATAATGTGGTTGCAAAATTTAACATTAGGGTTTAACTCCCTCTACCATTTCACAATTAGGGTTTTTCTTTTTAGGAACTTTAGATTTAAAGGGTTTGTGCTTCTATATATAAGGTGTTGGGAATCTTATGCAATAGGACCAGGCTTATTGCATCATATCCCAAACCTTGTCCCTGTAAGTGTTTATTTTCTAAAAAAACCCTTTTGCGATTTTTGGTATGGACAGTTTTGTAGAATGCACTCGTGCACTTTTAATAAAAGCAAATCGTTTGGTTATAAATGTTTTTTAAGTTTTAGGGAATTTCTGGTGCGTTATTAATAATAAGTCGCACATGTGTTGTTGAATAAATATTTCGGAGTGAGAAAGTTGTAGCTTTTTTTTTTTCATTATTGGTGCGTAAATATTTCTGATGCATCGATGTGTATATACGATAAATGCACCTGGGAGTATTTATTCCTAAAGTGCACTAATATGCCAGACTACTTTTTTAGTTGGAACTTACATAATTTATTTGTATAATATTTTTAATAGATTCTTTATTTAATGGTCCGGGTTGTTTATTGATAGAAAATGTCTAATAAGAGTTCAAGGAACAATATTTATAATTGGCACGATGGGAACACATCCAAAAAAATGAAGAAGGCAAGTTCTTTGTAATTTCAGTATAAAATTATTATGTTTGAATTTTGTGTAAGTTTAACTAATGTGTATTGGTTAATGTGTGTCACGTTGATCCAAATAATGAGGAAACTTGACAAGATTCTTTGCAATCTAATTGCAGAAGAGCGTAAAACTTTAATGGAAAAGTTGCAAAGGGATGCATAAGATGAATAAAAAAGTAATCATATGATTTTTTTCTTTGAATTTTTAGTAATCTATTTCACATATGTTGAATGTTCTACAAAAGGGATTGTTCTCCTAAGAAAATAAAAATTATGAAAGATGTAAATGATGGTGATTCATGAATTGGTACTTAACTCATCTAGAGTAGTGCTGGAAGTTAATCAAAGGGGGGCAAAACTTTTATAAAACTAAGAGGGATATAGTGGAAAAAACGTAGAGACATACTTTCCACTTACGGTACAAAAATCAATCCAGTGACTCCATGAATCAAGTTATATTTAAACTACATTAAGTGTTTCCAAAGCAATGGTCAATGAGATCTATCAGACTTTCAATAGCATGTCGGAACCTATGGTTCATTGGTAACCTCACTTTGTCATAATAAGGGAGTTGATCATTATAAGGAGCCAATTGTTGAATAGATTATAAATTAATCTGGTCCACTTTGGATCCTCATATCCATTTTTATGGACTATTATAATTATTGTGGTCCACTTATTCTTAGTTTGGGCCCCTACCCTAACCTATTTATAGATGGTCCTTATTGGATTGGTCTATCACTAGATCGTGGAGATCATTGTGCTCTTTAGAGCTTGCTAATTGCGCTTAAGTGCAAATAATGTCTATTGACACCACCACTCTCTTGGAAAATATGTTGTCACTTATGTTGTTTATCTACCTGGTCCAACATGGTATCAAAGCTTATTGGTTCGTGATTAACGGTTTTATAGTGTAACTGAGTTCCATTAGATGGTGGTGGTTTGATGAGCTGAATTTTTTTGGGTTAAGAAGAATGGTACATCATGAATTTGACCATCGTACCCTAATTG
This sequence comes from Pseudotsuga menziesii, assembly GCA_001517045.1. Classification (NCBI taxonomy): domain Eukaryota; kingdom Viridiplantae; phylum Streptophyta; class Pinopsida; order Pinales; family Pinaceae; genus Pseudotsuga; species Pseudotsuga menziesii. The sequence continues at coordinate 388,741 of LPNX010499863.1, read as the reverse complement.
TTTGGCATGATTTCAGTTCTTTGGGTATTTTTGGTTCAATATATTGATATTGGCATATCTAGAGTGCTCATTGATCTAGGTGAGCTAACTTCTATGGGCATGGAGATGTAACCGTCGGGTGGATTGTTGTTCTCAGGTGAATGGTGAACCGTGGTGTGCCCTAGATGATGAGATCTGGAAATGTCATGAGTGTTATTTTTCTATACTTATGATTCCCTAGTTTGTTTAGTAGAACATTGTTATTTGATTGGGTGTGTTATTGGTTACCCTGATTATGATGGTTGACTTTTGGATCCATCGACTAGAGGGTTCAACTGAATAATCAATCAAATACATCGTTGACTTTCATCTCAAAATTGTTGACTTATAAAGGTCATCGATTGAGCATCGAGTGGTGTTTGTTGGATCGTCTAGCACTTGACTTATCCATCGACTAGTTTCCTTTGGGTGATCGACTTTTGAAGCCATCGACTATAAGTTTATTTGTAGTTTGACCGACTAACGATTAAATAACAAAATATTTACATTTTCTATGTATTTGACCTTAAATTGGTATAAGTCGACTAGTGAAAATTGAGACATTCATGATTCGAATCTGCATTGAAAACTTATTGAAGATGGGTATGTTTAATTAATATGAATCCTTGTCTTTACAAAAAAATGTAGGAGATTCATGAGAAGAAGGCTATTTGCCTTGCAAGAATGCCATATTTCACTTCAACGGGAAGTTTTGGCCTTGCAGGATATTGTTGACTTATTGCAGACAGAGAATGAAGGATTGAAGAATTAGTTGAAGGTTGCTCATTCCTTACTTGAAGATAAAGGTTCTCATTTCATGAGTGCTACTTTGCAGAAAATAAATGAGAAATCCAGGAAGATTATTGCCTTGGAGAACACCATGGAAAATATTTTCCAAAATCTTATGGATGAATCTGGGGACAAGACCGATCTCAGTGATGATATAGAAGTAGAGGTTAAATCCCTCTCTCATAAATAAAATGTTGCCTTGTAGAAGAAGATTTGTAGATTGGAAAAAGATAATACCCAACTAGCTAATGAGGCTACCCATTTGCAAGTCTTTGTCGATGAGCTTCTTGAAGAAGTTGCTCCTCTTCAAGAAGATAATAACCACTTGTTTGATGAATATCAATATTTGAAGAAATATTAAGATGCCTTATTGTTGCAACTGATAGATAAAGATGAGCGTGTTAGGTATTTACATGCATGCAAGTAGAGTCATGAATTTTAGATCAACCAGCTGCATGAAGCTGAGAAAAATTTTGTTGATGTTGGTGAGCTTCCAAGCTCACATGTTTCTTATTCTACCTTTGATAATCTTATTTGTATCCCATATGTTCATAAAATTGATGATTATAAGAAAATGTTGATGATGTTTTTATTTCATCTCATGATTTGTTGACTACTGATGTTATTTTTCTCCTAGTTTTGAGAAACACAGTATGGGTATAGGGTCCCGATTGTCGTGAAATATTGAATATATCAGAGAAGACATTGGGAAGAATGGACATGGTATTAATGCTCCAATTATTCCTATAATGAAGTTACAAAGAACATGTCTTGGATATGATGCTACTACACCTAGTTTTGTCGACACCAGAGGAGTGTTATTTGTCGCTGGAGGTGTTTAGTTTGAGTTGTTGGAGGAGCAACCTATTATTAAAATTGTTGAAAAGATTGATGAATTAGCAATCTCTAATGAGATATAAATTGAGAATGTTGTTGCAGATGACATTGTTGTTGATGTACAGGTTGTTTTGCTCCTGTCAATGAACCAACACCGAATCCTACATCACATGTTCTACTAGAACAAAAAGTTGTCCCATATCGTCATCTTCATTAAAAGAATGAGAGGAATTTTCTTAGGAATCATAATTCTTAGAAAGATGGAAATTACACTTTTAGGACTATGCAGAAAATATGTGGAATATAGAACCATGGACCAGTGTTGACTACTTAGATAGACTGTGGTTGGATCGATAAATAGTCATGGAATAATTTGAACATGTGTTTGAGGACTTCATATAGATGTGTATCGTCGAATGTAGTGTCATATAGTGCTCCTCTAGCTTGCTTTTGATTGCTTTGGAGTGGTCGACTATGATTAAAGATGACAGTCGACTGAAATTTGACCATAGAAGATAGCTGACTAAGATTTGTCTAATATTTATTAATGTTGATTGACTTGAGAGTGGTTGAATGAGATTTGACCCGTGGTGACAGTCGACAAGATTATTTGTCGATTGAATTTCGACTGATATTGCTATTGATGTTTGTATTATCCCTCAACTGTGGTTGCGGGGGACTGAAGTAAATAGAAGACTATTGATATGTAAATCCAAAAGTTGTCTTGATGTCTACTCAACTGTTACTTATTGAGACTAACTAAACTATGTTCAACTGAGTTGCTCATTTTTTGTTGGGAGATCTGATCGAGTATTGTTGTTAGTACCTATTTGATAGATGGACAAAGACTGCCTATGTTTCTTACACTAGTAACTAATCGATTGATCGACTGAATTATGTTGCCTTGTTGTCTAGTTGACTAATTGATTGGGACTGTTTGAAAAGTCATGGTGAAAATTGTTGGATGACTACATTGAGTTTTGATGATGGAGATGACAATATTTTAGACATCTTCGAGGAGTATTATTGTACCAGGGTTTATCAGTGTTTGCAATTCAAATCAAATTAAGGGGGAAATGTTGTATACTTTTCTCTTTCCTTCAAGTTGAGTTTACAAGGGGGGGTTGGAATATATGGTTTATTTGTAACCTTGCCTTATCAAAATAAGGAATTTGACCATTCTAAGGAGACGATCGCTGACTATATTATAAATTAACCATGTCCACTTTGGGTCCTTAAATACACCTTTTATGGACGATTATAATTAACCATGGTATAACTATTATAGATGATCCTTCTTTGATCAGTCTATCACTAGATTGTGGAGATCATTGTGCTCTGTGGACGTTGCTCATTGCGTTTGAGTGCAGATGGTGTCTGTTGACAGCACTGCTCTCTTGGAAAATCTATTTGTCACTTATGTTGTTTATCTACATGTTCCAACATAAAAGAAACATACAATAACAAAAACTGAATAATTGAAAAAGTAATATTCCTAAACATTTTTTTCTAGAATATGTATACACTACAACAAATAATTCCTTTATTAAATTAATTTTAATATATTTACTTTTCATATCGATATAAAAATAGTTTAATATCATTTTAATTTTCAGGAAGATTATGAATATCTCAAAGGACAAACAACGTGATATCCAAAAAATGTAATTAGGGATGTCCATGAAAGTGTACAAGCAGATGGTCAAAGAAATGGACACAATTTCCTTGCAGGAGGAGCCATCTCAACAATAAAGTGCTTCAAATGTATGTAATCATTGATTTTTTCTATTGTGTGCATATAATTAATTAATTTAGCATTAACTATTAATTTTCAATTGTTTTGTTGTAATAAATAAATAAAATGGAACCCATTCAACACATAAGACATGACGACAAGGAAAAAAAAGGTTGATAGCAACGTTTATGAGTAATTTTGATTTCCTTATAACAACTTAAGATTTCGTAGTGGTTGTGATATTGATATTTTATTTTTTTTACCCCGAACATCCTTGGATATGTTCAAACATGTGCTAACATACAAAGAATAACCATAAGAAGAATTGATTGGCATTAGCTTAAGTATGGGCTATGAGTATATGTTGGTGTATAAAAAATTAATTATGGAATTTATAAGTATATATGTTTTTTTACTTCTTGCATTTTCTAATTATTGGAATGTAATTCCCCCTTCTCCCAATCTAACCAACAGGAGGGGACATTAACTAACCACTAGCTTCTAAATTTTCCCCATAGCCAATGTCCATAATATGCTCTTTCTACTGAGAAGACATCCCCAAGTCGGGCTATGAGGCCACTAGAATGAAGGAAATGCCTACATGATTCTCTCTCTCGGCCCACAACTCATTATGCTCTCTATGATTAGCCAAATTCACATACATATATCTACAGGGATCTCAATCAACCATGATAGCCTTGACTCCCTTAATACATGCCCCACACAACACCCCTCTAACTCAGGCATCCCCTTCACCAATCCAATATTCTGTTGGGCGATCCATCTTGTAAGATGCTTCTAGTTTGTGCATAGGAGAAGGCCAATCTAGTGTATGTTGTTGGAGAACCACCTATAGCCTCAATTTGTGGCTTCTCAAGCAACCTGTGAGTAGAAAAACTCAATGGGTAAGGGTTCCTAGCTTGCCTAACCTCTGCACTCACTACAATCATCTATTTTTTTCTTCCAATTTGTAGCTTTGTCTCTAAACTCATATTTATGGGTTATATACAGTATGGTAAATGTCTTGAACAATCACAGGGATCTCTGTGTAGTGTAGATATGTGTGAGAGAATGAGATAAATGAGGGTTAACTCCATAGGATATGAGATAATGGTGAAAAGACAACTGACATAGCTTCTTTCCATATAAGAAAGGACTCCTCAAAGTTGTAGTCTGACTTCTAACAGGTGACAAAATGGTCACAAAAGTGCATTCAGTCCCATGTTTCAATAATTGTGTTAACGCTATATTTGAAAGGTGTCAAATATCAACGGCTCAGATTAAAGGGGTTGTAGATTAATGGTGGAAAGAAATTTCCGCGGATCGGAGATGCAAAGAATAAACTAAGTTTTTGGATTTGCGGAATCCGTTAAAAAGGTGTAGTTTTGAAGGGCTAAGATTGACACAAGGTAAGATCAACGGCGTTGGAGCATTCCGTGGATTGGACATGCTCAGAGGAAAGAATTTTTCTGATTTGCGGAATTGGTTAGCTGGTGGAAAGATCAGATGGACGATATGTGAGCGAAGATAGATCTACGGTCGGAAACAATTCCGTAGATTGAACTAGCGCGAAGAAATTCCAAATTGAAATCTATGGAAAGTGGTAGGGGCCACGTTGATCAACGGTTGCGATAGTGGTCAGGTTTTGATCGACAGATAAGATGCATTCCACAAATGGAAGTTGCTCGATTAATCAGGTTTGAAATGATTAGCAGAATGTCAAAGCTTTTCACAGTTGGACGGTTTTGATGGAGGAAGATTGCAAATCAATGGTTGATATTGATTCCGCCGAATCAAGTTGTGCAGGGTGATAATGTTGAGTCTCGGTATTGAGATCTTGTGCATGAATGGATTAGATTTCAAAGAAAAACAAATCTATGGTATAGATTACAGGAGATGCACAGTGGTTATGAAACATAAAAAAATTATAAGAAGCACCGACGTGGAGTTCAACGGTTTGTTTTTTATAAGCATTGGAATTGACGTTAACCCTGACTGTGCATAAAGTGCCAACATTGACAAGTCTGAACACTGTGCTAATTAACAAGGTAGACATCCTGAAACTTTCCAAGTAGTTCTAAAAATGAATGAAATAGAAGTGGTAGAAGTGGAAGATAGTGAAGAGTTAGGGGTTTCCTGTCAGAAAGATGAGAAAAGCTTCGATGAAAAAAATACTAAAGTTTCTAATACCATTTTACTGAATGAAACAATTGAGATGGCTAAAAATAAATTGAAAATTCTTAAGGACTAGGGTAGTGACACCCATGGTGTTTTCAAGTATTTCTTTTATTTTTTCTCTGTTGACCAGACCCCTAATTTCACTGAATTTGTTGAGTGGTGTGCGAATAATTATTCCGCAGCTGAAGGAGTCGTCATGAATAAACTAAGTCTAGGATCCTTTTCCCTATTCATGCCTCTATTATCCGCAAAACCCTGTCTGTCCTAGATGATTTTGTTCATTTATCCCAGGAGTACAAAGAAGAAAGCATCATACATTTCTTCCAAAAGTCTGCAGTCGAGAGTAAGGAATCCCTTTTGAAGTCATGTTCAAAGCCTAATAGTGAGTTATAAGTTTATCTTACCCTATTGACCTAGTTTTGTTTAATGAAGAAACCCAGTTGTGTATAACTTTAGCCAGTCAATTTTTTGGGTTAGACACTAATGGTTATGTTATAGAGTCACTATTGAGTATGTTGTTTATCTTAAGTACTTGCCCAAATGAGTCTGAAATTCAAGGTCAGTCTTTTGAGTCTTGTTGCCTAAAATTTGATGAGTTCCTAGCTGAGAACATTCGTTCTCAGTTAGTCAACTTCCATGATACCAGAGTTTTCATATTCCAGTCTTTTTTGTTGAAGATGTTCTTATCACATAATGAAGATAACCTTCAATTTCCTGAGTTGGTAATCACTGATGAAATGACCCAAAATTATTGCATGTTCATGAATTGTTTGATGGCAGAAATATACAACATTTTCTTTCAGGAAAGATTGCCCAGGGTATTGCTAAAGATGAAGGATACATTGCAACTTCCCCTAGTAAAAGGATAGGAGACTGGTTCCTTTCAGAGTCTAAAACAATTATAAGATTATATGGATTTGTGCACCATCCTTATATTCTTCTAGCTTGTCTGAAAATTAGAATATTTTCTTTGGAATTTTTTAGAGAAAGGCTTACAATTGAGGAAGAACACACCTTAAACTTCAGGAAGAGTATAGATATTAAATTTCCATGGGAGGAAGGGCCATATGTTGTCAAAAGTAGAGCTACTCTACCAATAATTAATAATCTGCTCAGAAGCATGGGGTTTTATTTGGGAGCTGCTATCAACTATGATCCATACCAGGTAATCTCTAAAAGAAGACAGGAAAACAACAATAAGCCTTTTGAACATACTGAAGTAGTTGGACTCAGAGAGGTAGCTAATTCGGAAGATTATCCTAAAAAAACTCTAGATAATATCAACATGGAACAAGACTCTGTCTCATCCATACCTGGGAATAATTCTCCCCCAATGGATCTTTCTAACATAGTTGCAATGGCTAGTAATATTTCATCATTAATAAGTTTTTCAGGAAATTCAAAGAAGAGAGAACATTCAGGTTTCATGGACATTGAAGAAGCACACACTACTAGTACATCGAAGAAGCAGAAAATTTGACAAGAGGGAAAAATGGTACAGGTGAAGAAGAGCAGTGTGAAAGATAAACAGAAGCAAGAAAAATCCAAAGTAACTGGTCTGGAGCTTCAGGAATATGTATTCGATGGAGTAACCCTAAATAAGTATATATCAAGAGAGGAGTGGTTGAATACCTACAAGGAATTTGATGATAAAACCTTCGATGAAACAGTAAAATTATATGAGGAAGTGAGACAATTGCCAAATCCATATGTAGCTTTAAAAAGTGTAAGGGATCATGCCAAAGATACCCTGAGTTTGGCCATGAATGTTGGTAATAATGTATCAGAGGTGAATGTGAACTTAGAGAATATCCCTACCACATATATGATACACTTTCACAAAAAAACAATTGATATCATATATACAAGATTGCTTAAATCTACATTACAGGTGTCTAAACTGAATTCCAATAAAAAGAAAGCTCGGGACCTCCTACAGAAAGAAAAGGTTGAGAACAAGGCCCTTTGAATAAAAATTAAAAGTTGTTGGAGGAATTATTAAAGGTTGATGGGTAGTCAAACAAAGGAGCATTGGCTGAAAAGTTGTTTGATGAAAAAGAAAAAGAAGTTCAGGTGCTAAAAAAATTTGAAAATTCCTTCCACTCAACTTATTCAGACCTCTAAATTGACAGAGTTTGAGAAGGATTAGAAGCATTAAACACTGAATTGATTGATTGTAAATCCAAGTTGTTAAAGCTTGAAGAAAAAGAAAAACATTGGAAAAAAGATGCTAAGATTCTGATAGAAAATGAGAAGGGCCTAAAAGCTAAGATGGAAGCAAAAGAAAAAGAGTTACAGGAAAAATGTGAAGAAGTTAAAAATCAATCTATTGTTCCTTCTGTAGAAGCACATGCAACCTCTCTTTCCGAATCAATGTCTCAGGTAAAGCTGAAAGATGTAGAACTCAAAGGGTTAAAACAACAGAACCAGAATCTAGAAGAGATAACTATAAAAAGAGAACAAGAAAAGAAGAAAGTAGAGGAGAAATGTCAAGAACTAATAAATCAAAATACCAAGTAAACAAAGCAGGTGTTTGGCCAAATGGCCTTGTAAGGGGCCAGACATATGATTTGGGATGAGATTATTAAAGAAGCTAATAAGTTTAGACCATATTTAGATTATTTTGTCGATCAAGAGAGTGCTCTGAAAGCAGCCAAACATAATATTTTGATAGTAAAACAAGAATTAAATAAGGAAGTAATGGAAGTAGCCCAGAGTGCTATCAACTTTTTAAGTACCTTATCAGGAGATCAAGTCAGAAGGTTTGATATTCAAGACAGAGTTGTTGTTATCTCTTGGGCCAGAAAAGTGATTGGAAAATACATAATGTTGGATACTCTACATGTTAAAGTTGATATTATAAGTCATAAAGTCAAAGAAGTGATTAATTTATTTACTCCATTGGTAAGCAGGGGAATTCCTTTCTTCTGGGAGGAAAAAGGACCATTATTGTCTCAAAAGGAATACCTGGATAAATTGGTCAATTGCAGGTCATATCACAGTAAGTTTGAAGATATGCAGCAGGCTCTGTCTGGAAGAGTTGTGTTTGATGAATTGGCTGCAGAGTTCGGGTCATTATTTGATTTTAAAGTCGCGTGTGCCAAGGTGCCTAATTTTTAATATGCAGACAACATGGAACTCAGAGTTCTGGCACATGACATGGTTGTTGCAGATTTGTCTAATCCTGAAAAATTGGAGAGGAGTTCAACAATATGGATCAACTAAGTATAATTACAACCATGAAGACATCAAGGAAGACAACTCACAAGGAGTTTCAGCGAAAGATATATTTTATAATAAAATGTTGTTTTTAAATTAATTAGTTAAGAATTTTTGTTATCTCAGAACTATTTTGTAGTAGATAAATGCTTTGACACATGTAATAAACGGTTGAAACCGTTAGACAGTTAGGTTTATTGTTCAGCTCAAGGAGCAATTGTATAAGTATTCAGATATTTGATGAAGTGAGGTTTGGAACCAGTGAGATTTTGGAAACTTGTGTATTTAAATACTTCTTTAATTACAGTGTTGAAGGTTGGTGTTTTTCAGAGATTCATGTGGTATTTCATGTTGCAGTATGTACTTTCCCTTCCTATGTGAATGTTTTTTCCAGTTTTTATCTTTCCATTATGTTTTACTTCATGTCTGAAATGAGAGTATAATAGTTTAGAATTCATATTTACTATGCTCTAGCTATTCTTTTCAGATGTCTGCCAAACTTTTCTTCTAAAGTTGATACATAATTCAGTTTTACAATGCTCTGTGTTAATAGTTTGTTCACGTTCTTCCTTTTTCACCAGACATTCAAATTTTGATTGTGACTGAGTAGCTACCTTGCCTCTGTTTAAAATTTCCATGCAAAAGCTATGTTTATCTATAATCATGCCTTGACTCCATAGCCCAATGGCCATGTGTTCAGTTTCAACCATTCTTACCAATTACAAACAGTTTGGTTATACATATCTGGCCTTATTAATATTTTGTGAGAGATCCCTTTCGGAAGGAAAAAAAGCGAGTTCTCTCTTTAAAAGTGGCTTTTGTTGTTACCTGGGAATAGCCTTTACAACCTTTGGTAATTTTCCATGATTACAAATTGGTGTCGTTTCCAGGGAATGAAAGTGCATATTAGCCCTGGGAAGAACGACAAGGATTGCAAAGTTTCAAGAAAGAAATTTTAGTGGGCAAGCAAAAGTTACCACATTCAAAAGAAGGTTGTACATTTTCCCTGGCGACTTCACATTCATTTTGAACACTATTACATAAGACATCCTGGCTTTCACGAGAGCAAATACGAGAGGTAACCCTAATGCTGAAACTTTGTAAAGCGTGGAAGACCCAGAAATAAAAAATAAAGAAAAAATAAATAGTTCTCAGTTTGGTGCATCATCATTTCAAGATTTTCATAGTATACAAGAATCTGAATGGGAAACTAGTGTTGAGAGATTACTATTGAAATCAAAATATGAATCTAACCTAAAGAAAGTTGAGATTAACCCTAGTAGGTTAGAATCATATCTTCTTGATTCCTTGTGGAAAAACATTCAAACTCCAGTAAAAATTGAAAAAAACTACTTCTATTGTCCAAAACTTTCAACTTCATACTTCCCAACCTATTCAGAATCCTCCAGTTTTTCAACCTTTACCACTTGCTCCAAATCTACCTAGACTAATGGTTGCAACTAGGTTTGATCCATTGGCATTACCTACGGTGTTACATGACCTTCCCTTAAATTATGCCCAAAGGATTTCATTGTATGATGGAGAAGGAAATGTTACTGCAAAATACCATGTTGAAAATTTTGATGACTTTATAGATTTGGAAGAGGTTGATTATGAGGATGTCAAGATGAGGTTGTTTGCACAGAGCTTGTTAGGGGAAGCCAAAAAGTGGTATAAAGATTTACTTGTTGGGTCTAATCGAAACTTTGCAGCCTTCCAAACTGCATTTTTGGATAGATGGGACGATAAGCAAAGTCCATTACAAGTCCTGTCCCAGTACAATAATATTAAAAAATGAGGTTTTGAGTCATTCCATGAGTTTTCCAGTAGGTTCATGAGAGTCTATAATTCAATACCTGCTGATATTAATCCTTCATCTGGTGCTACGAAACTTCATTATGCAGAAGCCTTTGATAATGACTTTGCATTGTTGTTGAGAGAAAGAAAATAAGCCAGTCTGACTGTTATCTTTACAGATGCCTTGTAAGTAGAAGCCAATATGATGGCATGTGGAAAGATAAAACAAATAGTAGATGTTGATAGGAGGAAAGGTAGAGAAGAAATTATGCCCTCTACTTCTTCTGCTTCGTTCTGTAATGATATCAAATTTGAAATGTTGCTGAAAACAATGGAAAAGTTAATGGATAAACTGACTATGGATACTAGGCTAGTGAATCGAGAACAAAATGAACCCTAGATCATAAACCCTAACTTTAGAAGACCTATTCCTCCTCCACTCCCATAGAATAGACACAGAGACATGAGAAATCCAAGGAACCAAGAAGATCAGCAAATAAGACCACCTTTCCCTGAAAAATTATGTTGTTGATGATGACAGTGCAGAGTCTATTGAAGACCATATTCATCATTTTGGTGATTTAGATTTTGAAATATATCTGAGTGAGGAGGAACACAGTATGTTTGCACAGGAGGATGATAATAAAGATTTTGAAGAGGAGTTGGAACAGTATCAGAAGGGGTATATACATGCTCTATATTATGTAAAAAAGATCAAATTGAGAAGTAGAGATGTTATTATGAATAAAGGAATGTTAAATCCAAATCATCCTTCCAGTAATCAGAAGAATATAGAAAAAAGAAACGAAAAACAAAAGGAACATGTTGTACATAAAGAGATTGAAAATAGAACTGAGAAAATAAAGGACTTAAAACAAACATCACCCATGGACGTAGATAAAATTTCTTCCATTTTTAATCTACAAAGTGAACTTGCTAAGTTGTAGATTTCAATTCCTTTTAATGAACTGCTCAGAAATCAGGAGTATAGGGACACAATAACAAAAATGGTTAGAAATCAAGGAGAGGCTTAGCCAGATATTTTGGAAATGACAGATGAAAATCCTACCATTGTTTTGGGGTCTAAGATTGATATGTGGATAATGAGGAAGTACCACCTTTTTATATGAGCTTAAATGTGCATGACATGGTGTTACATAATGTTATGTTAGATTTGGGTGCTTCACATAATTTGATGCCTAAAGGAGTGATAGAAAGTTTGGGGTTAGAGATTACAAGTCCTCATAAAGATTTGTATTCTTTTGATTCCAAAAGGGTGAAATGTCTGGGTTTGATAAAAGACATGGTAGTATCCTTGGCTAAATTACCATCTAAAACTATGGTCATGGATGTTGTTGTGGCTGATATCCCTCCCAAATTTGGTGTTTTGTTGTCAAGATATTGGGCTTCAAAGCTAAAAGGAAGTTTACAAATGGATATGTCTTATGCTACAATTCTTGGTCTTAATGAAAACAAGAGACTATACAGTGAAAAAATATCACCTTATGTTGTTAGCAGTCGAGATCAGCTAGGAGTCCATCATACTTATGTTGTTGATAAAGAATTAGGGTCATCTATTTTCTTCAATGATGTTTCTCCTTGTGATTCAAAAGTTGTTGTGCCAAGTAAATGTAAAAAGGATAAAAAGGTGATAAATGAACAGGAAGCATTGGAAAGAAAGCAAAAGGAAGAAGGGCTGTGGACTATGTATTTTGATGTGTTAGTGGCTAAAGTGGATGTTGGTGCAGGTGTATACATAATTTCCCCTATTAGAGATTTTAAAGCTTTTTCTTACAAGTTGACCTTTGAATGTACTAATAATGTAGCAGAATATGAAGCTTTGTTGTTGGGTTTGCATGCACTAAAGGATTTGGGAGCTAAACGAGTCCAAGTTTTGGAGATTTATAACTTGTGATAAATCGGGTGAATTATAGTTATCAAACTAAGCATCCCAAAATGAGAGCTTACATGAATGAATTGTGGGATATGTTTCAAAACTATTTCACATAACACAGTGTCAAAGTGATTCCTATATATGATAATACAGTGGCAGATTCTTTGGCAGTTGCTGCTAGAAAATTCAAAACTCCTACTGCAGGTAAAAGAAAATACAAGGTTGACATTGTGAATAGGCCTTCCCAGACAATACCAAGTATTGGCAGGTTTTTGAAGATGATATGCAAATCAAAAGGTTTTTGGAATTGTCTGGTGAATTTGTAAATACCCAAATAGAAAAAGAAAGTGTTGATTCTGAATATTTTCAAGATGTTGATGAAGATGAAGAAGGAGTTGCTGAAACAGAGAAGTTGAAAGGCTCACTAGGAGGAAAAGATATAGTCCAATTGAAGAGTAATCATATTCCCAGAGTTTAATTCCCTTAGAGAATCTTTTTGACCAAAATGATGTTGTTAGAGATCCTAAAGTCAAATCTGCTGAAAACGTTGTTGAAGATAAAAATATTGGTACTGAGGACAATCCCAGAATTGTAAAGTTGTCCAAGAAATTGCCTGCTAAAGAAAAAGATCAGTATGTGAACCTGATGAAAAAATACACTGATGTATTTGCATGGAGTTACAATGACCTCAAAGACTATGACACCTCCATTATACAACATACTATTCCAATTAAGCCTGGAGAAAAACCATTTAGGCAGAAACTCAGAAGGATTAATCCAATGCTATTACCTATCATTGAAAAGGGGATCAAAAAATTATTTGATGCAAAAATACCTATAACCCTGATATTCTCAAAATGGGTTGCTAATTTGGTGCCTGTTAGAAAGAAGAATGGTGAAATAAGACAATGTGTGGACTTCAGAAATTTGAATAAAGTCTCTTTGAAGGATAATTACCCTTTACCAAAAATGGACCAAATTTTGTAGAAAGTGGTAGGTTCAAAAAGAATTTCTACCATGGATGGGTTTTCAAGTTATAATCAAATAAAGGTGTTGTTTGAAGATCAGGAGAAAACTGCTTTCTCTACACCATGGGGTACATTCATGTACGCAAAGATGCCTTTTGGATTAATGAACGTAGGAGCCACTTTCCAATGTGCTATGGACATCGCTTTTGCAAATTAAAGAGTCAGGTTTGTAGTAATTTACATGGATGATATTACTGTATATTCCAAATCTGGCAAGGAACATATCAAACATTTGGAAAAGTTTTTCCTTAAATGTAGAAACTATGGCATTTCATTAAATCCAAGGAAATCAAATTTTGCTCTGGCAGAAGGAAAAATCTTGGGCCATATTATTTCCAAAGAAGGTATACGGATTGATCCAGACAGGGTGAGTGCAATTTTGAAGGTGGAGGAACCAAGAAGTAAGAAAGAAGTACAGTCATTCATTGGGCAGGTAAATTTCTTGACGGGATTCATTCCTAGCTTTGCTGAAATATTGATGAACATTACTAATATGTGAAAAAAGGATCATGAAATAAAATGGAAAGTGGAGGCTAAGAAGTCTTTCAAGAATATAAAGCAAGCTATTTCAAAAGCTCGTGTGCTAGTAAGTCCAGATTTTGATAAAGATTTTTTAGTATTCTCATATGCTTCAGAGCATACTGTTATAGTTGTTCTATTACAAAAGAATGATCAAGGTGAAGAAAAGCATATAGCATTTTTTAGTAAGATGTTAAGAGATGGAGAGTTAAAATATGATATAATGGAAAAACAAGCATATGCTTTGATTAAGGCCCTAAAAGATTTCAGAATTTACATTCTCCATTCACATGTAGTCGCATATGTTCCCAGCAGTGTGGTAAAGAGAATACTTACACAACTAGATCCGGAGGGGAGAAGAGCGAAATGGATTGCAGTGCTTTTGGAATATGACGCTGAAATTAAGCCTACAAAGTTGATTAAGGGACAAGGATTGGCTAAAATGATGACAAACTCTAGTTGTGATTTTCTACAGCTAAATTTTCTGTCAGGACAATTAAATCAGTTGGACATAGAAGTGCAGGTGATGCCTGATTTTTCTATTTCTCCATGGTATGCTGATATTGTTTATGTGTTGCAAAATTTACAACCTCCTGCAAGGTTAAGTAAAACTAGAGCAAGGTCTGTGAAGCTGAAGGCTGCAAAATTCTGTATTTTAAATCAATATCTTTATTGGAAGGATCCTGGTGGAGTGTTACTGAATTGTCTTCTGGAGAATGAAGCTCAACAAATAGAAAAAGATTTCCATGAAGGAGATTGTGGGGGACATCATTCATGGAAGGTAATTGCAAATAAAATTTTGAGAGCAAGATTCTATTGGCCTTCATTATTTTCAGATGTGCATAAAGAAACCACCAAATGTCATAAGTTCCATATTTTAACGGAAAGAGGAAAGTGGTTCCGCTCCCTCTTAACCCCATATCATTAGAAGCACCTTTTCAACAATGGGGGTTGGATTTCATTGGGGAAATAAACCTGAACTCCTCAGGACATCATAAATGGATTTTAATAGCAACTGATTATTTTACAAAGTGGATTGAAGCAATACCTACTAGAAGAGCTACAGGTGCAACGATAATAGATTTCCTGGAGAATAGTATTTTTGCAAGATTTGGCTGTTCTAAGAGGATTGTAATAGATGATGCCTGATGCTTTTAAGTCCAGGAAGATGATAAATTTCTGGCATAAGTATCATATAAGTTTGAATCATTCTACTGCATATTATCCACAGGGTAATGGACTGGCAAAATCCTCTAACAAAAGTTTGGTGAGGATAATTAAGAAGTTGTTGGAAGATAATAAAAGAGCATGGCATACAAAGCTGAAATATTCTTTGTGGGCTAACAGAATCAGCACAAAGAGGGCTATTGGAATGTCACCATTCCAATTGGTGTATGGAGCTGAAGTGGTTTTTCCAGCATCTCTAGGAGTACCCGTTATGAAATTGTTGCAGGAAAAGCAGGATGAACCTAATCATATGCAAAGGAGAATAAACCAAATTATTGAGCTAAGTGAACTAAGGGATAAAACATATGATAAGGTACAGATACATCAAGAGAAAATGAAGAATACCTTTGACAGAAAGGTAAAAGAGGACACTTTCCAGATTGATGATTTGGTGTTAAAATGGGATGCTCCACATGAAGACAAAGGAAACCATGGTAATTTTGATCATTTGTGGGCAAGTCCATACATTATTGCAGCACACAGGGGTAATAATTCTTTTATTCTATAGTATGAGGATGGATCTCAGTACAGGTGTCTAAATTGGAGTCCAATAAAAAGAAAGCTCAGGACCTCCTATGGAAAGAAAAGGTTGAGAACAAGGCCCTTCGAATCAAAATCAAAAAGTTGCAGGAGGATTTTTAAAGGTTGATGGGTAGTCAGACAAAGGAGCAGTGGCTCAAAATTTGTTTGATGAAAAAGATAAAGAATTTTAGGTGCTAAAAAAGAAATTGAAAATTCCTTCCACTCAGCTTATTCAGACCTTTGAATTGACAGAGTTTGAGAAGGAGAAGGAAGCATTAAACACTGAATTGATTGATTGTAAATCCAAGTTGTTAAAGCTTGAAGAAAAAGAAAAACATTGGGAAAAATATGCTAAGCTTCTGATAGAAAATGAGAAGGACCTAAAAGCTAAGCTGGCAGCAAAAGAAAAGGAGTTACAGGAAAAATGTGAAGAAGTTAAAAATCAATCTACTGTTCCTTTTGTAGAAGCATATGCAACCTCTCTTTCTGAAGCAATGGCTTAGGTAAAGCTTAAAGATCTAGAACTCACAGGGTTAAAACAACAAAACCAGAATCTAGAAGAGATAACTCTGAAAAGAGAACAAGAAAAGAAGAAAGTAGAGGAGAAATGTCAAGAACTAATAAATCAGAATACCAAGTTAACAAAGCAGGTGGTTGGCCAAATGGCCTTGCAAGGGGCCATACATATGATTTGGGATGAGATTATTAAAGAAGCTAATAAGTTTATATCATATTTAGATTATATTGCAGATCAGGAGAGTGCTCTGAAAGTAGCCAAACATAATATTTTGATAGTAAAACCAGAATTAAATAAGAAGCCAATGGAAGTAGCACAGAATGCTATCAACTTTTTAAGTACCTTATCATGAGATCAAGTCAGAAGGTTTGATATTCAAGACAGAGTTGTTGTTATCTCTTGGGCCAGAAAAGTGATTGGAAAATATAGAATGTTGGATACTGTACAGGCTAAAGTTTATATTATAAGTCATAAAGTTAAAGAAGTGATTAATTTATTTACTCCATTGGTAAGCAGGGGAATTCCTTTCTTCTGGGAGGAAAAAGGACCATTATTGTCTTAAAAGGAATATCTGGATAAATTGGTCAATTGAAGGTCAAATCATAGTAAGTTTGAATATAAGTAGCAGGATCTGTCTGGAAGAGTTGTGTTTGATAAATTGGTTGGAGAGTTCGAGTCATTATTTGATTTTAAAGTCGTGTGTGCCAAGGTGCCTAAATTTTCATATGCAGACAACATGGAACTCAGAGTTCTGGCACATGACATGGCTGTTGCGGATTTGCCTAATCCTGAAAATTGGAGAGCAGTTCAAAAATATGGATCAACTAAGTATAAGTTACAACCATGATGACATCAAGGAAGACAGTGCAAAAGGATTTTCAACAAAAGATATATTTTATGATAAAATGTTGTTTTTAAATTCATTAGTTAAGAAGTTTTGTTATCTCAGAACTGTTTTTTAGTAGATAAATGCTTTGACACATGTAATAAACAGTTGAAATCGTTAGACAGTTAGGTTTATTGTTCAGCTCAAGATGCAATTGTATAAGTATTCAGACATTTGATGAAGCGAGGGTTGGAACCCATGAGATTTTGGAAACTTATGTATTTAAATACTTCTTTAATTACAGTGCGGAAGGTTGGCATTTTTCAAAGATTCATGTGTTATTTCATGTTGCAGTCTGTACTTTCCCTTCCTATGTGAATGTTTTTCCAGTTTTTATCTTTCCATTATGTTTTCCTTCATGTCTAAAATGAGAGCATAACAGTTTAGAATTCATATTTACTATGCTCTAGCTGTTCTTTTCAGATGTCCACCCAACTTTTCTTCTAAAGTTGATACAGGATTCATTTTTACAATACTTTGTGTTAATGGTTTGTTCATGCTCTTCCTTTTTCACCAGACAATCAAATTTTGACTGTCACTGAGTAGCTACCTTCCCTCTGTTTAAAATTTCCATGCAAAAGCTCTATTTATCTATATTCATATCTTAACTCCATAGCCCAATGGTCATGTGTTCAATTTCAACTAGTCTTACCAATTACAAACAGTTTTGCTTATACATATCTGGCCTTGTTAATATTTTGTGAGAGATCCCTCACAGAAGGGGAAAAAGCCAGTTTTCTCTTTAAAAGTGGTTTTTGTTGTTACCTAGGAATAACAATAACAACCTTTGGTAATTTTATAGTTATAACAAACTGCATGAGGTGAATTTTCCCACCAACCTCACACATGCATTCAATGACTGGTTCAATAGTTAAAAGGAGGTAACTGGGTCATTTAAGTCACATGGAAGATTTCGTATGAGTTCTAAGGCTGACATTTGGCAGCAAAGGGTTTAGTCTCCCATAGGCCCCCTTTCCTTTTCCCCTATAGTAGAGTCATATCCACTATAATGCTCTTTACACAACCATCTTGGGCCATTTATTATTTATGCAACACAATATTTACATAAATTTTGAGTTAGCATGACAAGCTAACCATATAGTCCAAATAGCAATATTGACATCATACATGCCTAGCCATTCACTAGTTGGGCCTTGGCCTTGAGCTCTGCACTAGGAATCCATACTAGCATATTTGCGTAATTTTACATGATCTAATTAAATATATTGCAAGGGTCAAAGCAGGGGTATTACATGGAACAACAAAAAACCTTTATATTAAATCTATACCGATTTGCAATGGGTATAAAACTTGCAGGAAACAAAGTATGGAGTGGATCTTTTTACCGCTCAAACTAGAACACCTTTGCAAATGAAGCATATGTAGATAAGGTGCTAGTGACAATATGATCAGGAGAGACTTAAACCCAATGTCACCACAATCTAACCTCTTAATACTTCAAGTAACTCCAAAACCAAGCGGGGGACTAGAATCAATGAAAGATACTCGCAACTAGCAACAAACCACAAATACATTTTCCACAAAAACTCAATAGTTATGATCAGTGCCTTATCAGAGTAAAACACTATTAAACAAGACATAATAATCATGAAATATTGGAGTTATTCACTTTATCACATAACTCAATAAATATCACACCTTTCAAGGCGATTTCACACTTCCCTATATAATATCACTCTTCCCAAGGCAATCACTCCAAAAAGTGTGCTCCCAAGGAAAAGAGGACTATTGGACTAGCCTAGAACAATTGTAGGTTAAGCTAGAAATGTCAAATGCCCTCTAATTCACCAATTACAAGGGTTTCATGTATCCCAATGCACTTCTTCAAAAGAGGGTGCCCTCTAGGGTTCATGGATAAAACCCTAGGGAAAATTTTTAGGATAGACCAAAAAAATAAATTTACAACTAGAGCTTCACCTTTTTTAATTTTATAAGAAAAGCTAGGGTTTTTCCCATAATATTATTTTTTTGTGTGTTTTTTGCATAAATAAAAACATGTAAAATTGATAATAAAAAAAATGAGATGGAGAGTTTTGTTAGGATAGTTCAATTATATTCTTGTCTCAAACCCTAGGGCTATGAGAGATCAAGGCTAATTTCCCTCCTCTTAATATGGAAATTCAAAACTTTCAATTAGGGCTAAGCTAGCAACCTCAAGGGTTAGGCAGAAAAACCCTAATTAGGGAAAATAGACTCACTCCAAGGCCCAATAAAACAATGGAGAGCTCCTTAGTAAGAAGGTCTCCTCAAATAAGCTGATAAAATGCTAGCAAACAAACCCTAACTTAGTCTGAAGCACTTTAAGAGAAATTTTAAAGTAGGGTTAGGAGATAAACTTACCAAAATTAATCAAGAATGAGTAAGTAATTACACCTTAGGTCACCCTTGAGCATGAGTTATTACAACTAGTCTTAGCATCAACTTTTCATGTGCAAAAATTAAACCATAGAAGCCCTTCCATTCATCCTTCAAGCAAGAAAAGACATCCAAGAGAGAGGTGTGCAATAGCTCAATAAATCCATTAAACCAAAAGAAAAATAAAAAGTTTCATATTTGAACCCTTATCCATGTTTTACAAATGAGGTGAGGTTGTTTTATTTATATGAGACAACTCTCAAATTTTACAAATTCAAGCCTATAAAGTTAGATAAAATTATTAAATTTTAGGTTTGTACATACACATGTTGGGGCCTAAACCACACAATGATATAAAATAAGAATAAAATTGTGCAATTATGCTCCACCAAGTGCAAGGTGAGCCAAAATGAGGACGTCATGCACCAACTAACCCCAACATATGTTTATCCCTCAACACCCTCATTTTCAACAATGCAGGTTTCTTCTTTAAGGAATGACATTTATGTGTCTAGAGACTATGAGGAGGGGTTTTGAATTAAAACAATAGGTTCAATTGGGAAAATGAGGTTTCCTAAAATGGGTATGACAAACCTTACCCATGCAATCACTTCTACAAAGAAAAATACGAGTGTGGCCATGTACCCCAATGATTTGCCTCAAGGGCACTAGACACCCACCCAAAGGGTAGTCAACAGATCAACAAGGCCAACACCTCCTTGAGGTGGAAACTAAGGGGACTTGCCATGACTTTATTAGGGGTATTCATCCCCAAAATCAACACTCTACAATAGCCCCAAAAACTTGGCCTTTACAAAAAGAAAAAGAAACCCCTCACTCTAGTACATCTACAAGGAATGCTTCATACAATCTGAAGCGGAACATACCCAATATAATAGTTTTTGAGAGATGGCATGAGATTTGGTTTTGAAAGAATGTGTGTCATTCATGATACAATTCTTGCTATGGTATGCTTTTTTTGTTTACATAACCATGCATATTGTTTATGTTTGCATTATGCCCACCAATGTAGATACACTCATTATACTTTATTTTTATGTTTGTAGATGGAAGCTGAAGAGGAGGAACAAAATTGAGGTAATCAACAAAACATTCGACCAAATAACCCAAGTAATGGAAGTAGCTCAAGAAATGATAACAATTCTAGCGAAGAATGATGATCAATATCATTGGATGTTAATGAAAGTTGTTGTATTGTTTAAAATAATTGTTTATGAAAATCAAACATTTTGTATAATGTACTAAGCATAGTGTCTCAATTGGAAGACAACCGGTTACCATTAAGTGTGTCAATTACATATTGACATTTTGATTATTGTGACCTTTATGTTCTCCCATTTTGTATGACAAAGGGCCTCTTATTCATATATAATAAAATAAGTTTCTTATTCTATTGCATTGTCCAATGTCATTGTGAAATGTTACAACAATAATTAAATATATGGATGATTAAATATTAAAATGAGCAGATGTGAAATATGATGATATAACAACTTAATCCAAACATCATATCTAAACCCAATAATTAAAATTAAAATTATATTAATACTATTATAAAAATGATTTCATTTTCTAATATATATATATATATCCATTGTAAATTTTATAATAGTCATCAGTCACCATTGAGAGAATGATTGCCGATGCTTTTCATCATTTTAATCACATGAGTGTTTTTAAGTGAAACTCACACCAATGCAATTTATGATTAAATGTAAGCACTAATGCTTTTTAAATCACATCGCATTAGTGTAGCAAAATATTAGTTATATGCCCCATTGCATTTTTACTAATTCTATGCACTCGTGCTTTCAATATAACAAAGCATTAGCGCAACAATATATTGTAACCACATCATAATATAAAAAATGTAATGAACGTTAACGTCTCGGTCAACTTCACCTATGTGTTTTCCTTCCTAGTCAGAACTTGTGCATTATAAAAGGACATAAGCATTTGTGTGATGTTTCTTACAAAACACTATTGCACATAGAGAAGTTATAGAGCATCGATGCCATTAAGATTGCTTGTTTATATTAAAATGCACCGATGATTTTTAACTTTGTATGCATTGGTGCATTTCATTTACTAAAGTGCACCAATATAAATCATTTGCTAAAGCCTCCGACCAATTAGATTTCTTTAGCTATAATAAATTTCCGTAAAAACCTCCACCAAACCATCCAGTACCATTGGCGGAGGTTGTAGCAGAGGTTTTTTTGACAATATGGGCCAATCTTGTAACACTAAAAAACTCTTTTACAAGGTATTTTCCTCGTAGTGATAGGAAGTAATGTTTGGTATTATCCTTTTGTCCACGAATAAAATGAAGCCATGCTCTATTGATCTTGAGTTTTTTGTTGTAATTGAAGCAATCTAGAACCTTCTCCATTTCAATTTCCTCTCAATGAATCTTTGGAGAGAAGATTAATCTAGGAGAGTAGAATGTTCATGTCCTCCATGCAAATATGGTGCTTAGCCTTGCTTGAGTGCTTTTCCAATAATGAGGAACAAACTAAATTATGGAAGATATCCACACACCACTTCTTCAATATCACCTTATCAAACCTCGTAGAATTTTAGGTTTTTTACTTTCATTCATCTTGGGATCCTATTTGTTTTGACAATGGACAACAAATTACCCGAGGAATGGAGATAACTTTGGGGTAATATAATAACCAATGTAGGTGGATGGATTACGATGTCCTTGGTTGCTATTTGAGAGATTATTTACAAAAAGTTAAGAAGTTAAAGGGATTTTGGTTTGGCTTGTTATGGAAAACAAATATAGCATTGATTGCAACTCGAGAGATTATTTACATTGATAGAAGAAGTAAAAGTATTTTGGTTTAGATTAAGCAAAGATATAAATTAAACACAACCCTTTGATTAAGAGTATATTGTTGTTTAATGTAGACTTTGTTTTGAAGTCTTAAATGGACAAATGGTGACTTCATGTTTGTGGACAATTTTTTTACAATTTTAAAGGAGAGAAATGGAATCCTTTTTCATGAGAATATTTGAGGTTGGCCAAGAATTAGGTGGAACCAACCATGACCTTCATTAATACCAATCTCATTGCTTTGACAAACGATTTCATTCTATCTCTAAATAAATGTAGCAACAATATTAATACTGTCATGTTTTATGAAGCAAATCCATCCTCAACATGTAAATGTACAAAATCTCATTGCTTTGAGAAACAATTTTATTCTATCTATAAACAAATGTAAGAACAATATTGATATCATCATGTTTCATGTAGCAAATTCACCCTTAACATGTAAATCTATAGTAGGATATAAAATATATGATTCAAAGTATTAAATCATACAAAAAAACCCGATATCCCAATGGGCCCAAGAGACGACAAAAAATGAGTGATATTGTTTGAATCTATTATAGTTTTCAATCATATGGTTTTCTAAAAAAGGGAGAAAATGACAAACATTAAGGAAGAGTGTAAACTTCCCACCATGTTTTGTAAATTGGTAAAGTTGGATTGGCTCTTGGGTAAGGCTTGAAATTACAACCCAGGGTTTGTATCTTTAACTCATGTATGGGGTTAAGGAGTGATGTCTTTGTGAAACCTCATGATCTTGGAATGGTATCCTTGGCTATGACTTGGATGAGGATTCTAGGCTTCTCCAAGATATAGATAGGGATTGTAATCACCTTTTTTCATTTTGGTGTATGACCCTTTTAATTGGCTAAAAGTTTGTATTTCTTGAATGTAAGGAAACATGTTAACAACCCAAGATATAAAGGAATTTGGCAAGAGTAGAATTCTACCCCTTTATGGACCACCAATGAGTCATTACAAGTGGTCAAATTTTATCCACACACAATAATTCAATTACTCTTAAAGTTTTGAAATTATATCAATAAAAAGTAAACTAATAACCCTAAATATTGTTAATTTTTATATTAAAAAAATTGAAATATAACTTAAACAAATAAATTTAATTAATTAATTAATTAAATGTAAACATAATTAAATAATATATTATGCCTTCTAAAAACAATTCCAACCTTGTAGTATTATAAGTTTTGAAATCAAACATATGTTAAATGGTTGGAAACCATACCAATCAAAGTGACAACCTCTTATGAAATGTATGAACAATTTTTTAATGACTTTAACATATTTTGGTATAGGACATGGAATTTGCAACCATTTTGTAACTTTTCATTGCCTCATGAGTAACAGATTTTACTAGTAAATCATGTTGACAATTATTTGATGATGAATTCATGTATTTAGTTAATTAGCATATGTAAAGAGTGAGTTTTTTTTCAAGAAGAAAAGATCATTTCTTTTTATAATAAAGAAACATGTTACATCTCATGGAATAAAGTCCAAAATAGATCATGTCCTCCAATCACTAAATCTGCGTCTGATAGACAAACTACAATAAACTGAGCTCCAACCAAGACTTGATCACTGCAAAGGAGTAAACTCCTCCATGTTATATAAATAGTAAGAAAAGGAAAACATTTATCTACGGAATATCCACTAGTTTATAAAAAAATCCAGCCATACTAGTCCCTATCTCAACTCCACAAAACAAAGTTACAACTAACTGTCAAACATTTTGAGAGTATAAACATTCATGAGGTTTCCATATATATATTCTGCAAAGGATAGTTTTCCCAGCAAGAGTCTAAGAGCCTCCTTGGACAACCTATCTGCCAGCATATTATGTTCTTTATAGATATGTTGGTTGTCAAAGCAAAGAAATGTGTCTTTAAGCGCGAGTGTGCAGTTGCACCAATGATGAAGATCCAAAACCTGTAAATTAACAACATTTTTAATCCAGTTGATGATAGTCTTGGAGTCTTCAAACACTACTATTCGAGGTAGCCCCATCGATGAAGCCACAAATAGGAGTCCCCAAAGTGCAAGGAGCTCTTCCTTAGTATTATTACAACTCCCACAACCCAACCTCAAGTGGAAAAATGATTCAGACTGATATATAATACCATACTTGCTCCACCCACACCCGTTTGCATTGCTCCATCGAAAAAACCCATAGCCACAGTCAACATAGGTTCCAATCCAATCTTGCAGACCTTCAACTTCCTAACAGGTTCAAGAAAATCATTAATAACTTTAAGGACACCCATCTTAACCAACTGAACATGTTGCCTCCTGTCACAAAAAATGGCATCATTCCTGGCTTTCCAGATGATCCAGATGCAAAAGAAGGGTAAGTATAAAGGCCTATGATCCTCCTTCAGTCATATGTCCAAACAGGTCACTAGTGAATTCTCCTCCCATGAATGTGTGAGTTTGAAATGTAAGGCAACATCTTTAAAAACCGCTCTCCCAAAATGGCAGTCACTGAATAAATGATCAACAGACTCTGGCCCTGGCATGCACAACAAGCAAATATTGGGACCACACCACCCTTTAGTCATCATTAAATCCCAGGTATTGATTTTCTGGTAAACGCACAGCCACACAAAGCACTTAATCTTCAGTGGGAAGTTCCACTTCCAGAGGTCCTTATGCGACCATTGATCCACCACCTACAAGTGATTTTCAACAATAAACTAGTATGCCAGTTTGGTAGTGACAACACCCAACTTACAGTTGAAGGTCCATACTAACATGTCAGCATCATTATTAATCTTAACACCCGTAGAGATAAGCAAAGAAACAAATTGTTCCCACTCCATAACCCAAGGGCCTGATAAATCGAGGTCTCCTCCAAAAAGCCAATAATTTCCAACACACGAGAAATCATAGCCCACCTGAAACTGCTCGAGGGTTGACAAGCCATAATCCAAGAGGTAATCCATTAGACATTGAGACAAACCAGAGGCCTTCTCCAATCCCACCATGGGGCCCACACCCACTAGAATCAATTTACCATTACCCACCTTCCAAGCAAGGGATTTGTTGATCCATCCAAAAACTCTGACAAAACCATTCCAAATGGTCGAGGTCAAGGCAACCCAATGGTTGTCCTTCCTGGTCCAATCTATTAATGTACAATTGCACAAGTACTTGGAAATAAGAATTATGTTCCAAATACCACCTCCCTTTAAATCCAACCAAATACTCTTCATTCAAAGGGCACAATTAAAGCAATCAAGTCTTTTGATGTTCCAACCACCATTACAAAAAGGCCTGGTGATAGTATCCCATGAAACCAGGTGGGTCGCAATCCCAACACCCTCGTCACCCCATAGGAAGTTACACATAATCCTATTGATGGCCCTAATGATAGAGGAAGGGACCTTAAACAGTGAGAACCAGTAAAATGGTAAACCACAAAGAACAGACTTCAGTAGAACAAGTCTCCCACCCAGTGAGAGAAACCGAAAGGACTAGTTGCTAACTCTCTTCTCAAACTTCCATACTAACCAGTTCCAATCAGCAACAAAATAATTAAGAGGTTTAATCCAAAACCCCAAATACTTAAAATCGCTCTCAATCGGCTCCATAGCGTAAGGAAAAAGAGTTTTGATGCCAACAGCACGATCATCATCCAAATTATGCCTCAAAAAAGAAGATTTATCAATACTAACTAACATACCAGATGCAACCGAGAAAGTATCAATGATTTTTCTATAGTAGCGCCATTCCTCAATGGTTCCCTGAGCAAAAAGAACCACGCCATCCACAAAAAATAGATGTGTGAATGTTACCAATGCAAAGATAATAATACCTGAAATCGAGCCCCTAGATCTTGCCTCTGTACTAAGTAAGCTCAACCCCTCAACCACCAAGAGAAAGAGTAGTGGTGAGAGGGGAAAACCCTGCCTAAGGCCCAGACCAGCACTAAATGATGCATATGGTGTGCCATTAATAAGCACTGCAAAGTTTGTAGACCTTACACACCCCAATATCCAATTGATAGATTCCAACGACAACCCGACTTACAATAAAATAAGTCTTAATAATGTCCATTAACCCTAATATGTAAAGTGTGAGTTATATTCTAATAGGGCATGGGATTTGCAACTTTTCACTACCTTAAGAGTAACCAATTTTACTAGTAAATCGTGTTGATAGTGATTTGTTGATGAGTTGTGTATGGAATATTGCATGATGGTGGAAATAATCTCGAATATATTGCGTGATGGTGGAAAGAAATAACAAATTGCAGTTTTTTCCTTTTGAAAAAAAAATTGAGATGAATTCATGTATTCAATTAATTAGCATATATATATATATATATAGAGAGAGAGAGAGAGAGAGAGAGAGAGGGAGTATAGGAAACCGGATTTTTTGTCAATTACGTTAAAATTGCAATTATTTATTTGAGTAGTAAATGTTTATACATGAGGTTTATAACTAATATATTAGAGACTTATTTTGAAAATGATTTGATGGTAGCATGCTAAGTTCATTTCTCATTGTAGATTTATGGACTTTGCTTACTAGCATAAAACCAATGTTTGGTGAAACTCTTATCTCGGGTTTTCAACTCGTAACTAATTACTTGAGTAGGAGATGTTTGTAAGAAAATCTCATTCCCAACTTGATTAACAAATCACTTTAAAAGTGATTCCATGATAACAATTTAATTCCATCTACATTATAAACATGCATAAAACATACTAGCATATAATAAGCGCTTATAAAGCTAAAAGACTGTTAAACTAGCAGCAACAAGGAAGGTCTTCCTGCATGCATGTGTTCTTGCATGCATAAGACTTAAATTAGGAAACCAGTTGTATTTAATTTACTTTTCCTAAGTTTACTTTGGAAAATAAATTAAAGTGATCTAAAGTAGCTTTTGAAACACCAGTTAAAGTGAAATTAGGGTTTTCGCTTTACCTAAAGTTATAAAAGAGAAATCAATTGGTGGAGAAGACACACACACACTTGTATTCTGATAGAGACAAGATACAGACAGGGAGAGAAAGTCAGACAAAGGATTTAACTGGGAAGACGGAGGAGCGAGCAATAGGATAACTAAGCTTCGTACAGTTGGGTCGTACACTCACACAGGAGGGTGTTAAAGTTTAGCTGGGATTTTCCCAGTGATTCTGCCGTGTAGCTACATTTGCCAGGTTTGGGTAAATTTGCAGTGATTGTAACGTTCCATGTTTTCTCATAATAAAATATATATCCGACTGTTTCACCGGTTTTCCTATCTTGGGTTTTTCCATGGGTTTCCTGTCATGTCCCAAATTTTGCATTGGGTCACAATTGCCATATTCACGAGAGTTTGTCAAATTGATGCTAAGGGTCAAATAATTTCCAAGGAGGAAAAATACTAGTTTCCTAGGTTGGGGGTGGAAGCTTTGGGATATGGAATAAGGGGGACGATAAATTATGTTTGAACACTAGAATGGCATAAATATTTAATAAAGGAGATAAATAAATAAATACAAGGGAAAATCAAAGTGGCAATTGATCATGAAGACACATGGAGAATGTGGGATCCACACAAGCTAGAAATTTGGTACCAAATGGAAACCTCCTCTTGCAATTCCAAATCCATGGGAAGCCTAAAGGTTCTTAGATGATTCATAAGGTTAATACATTTGGCCATACGCACCATAGGTCGAATTTGGGAAGAAATGTAACTTACATGGGAAAGGAAGAGTCATTTTGGAGCTAGTAAGACACTTGGACTAGATTCCCTAGCTCTATGACAACAATGATGAATATGCTATGAAACCTATGATACAAATCAGATATTAAGGCTGAAATATGACATATATGACATTTCAGGTCGAAATAGAGCATCCAAGAGAGCTCTTATGTGAGTTGGAGAAGCCCAATGGGTTCCTACTCAAATTGGGGGAAGGTGGAAAGCTAGGAAAGGGAGGACACATGGAAAATCTTGAGCCCACACCCAAATTCGAATTGGCTTGAGTTTGTGGATGGGTTGGGATCCTTAGAATTCTAATGATGTTTATAAAATATAGGAATAAACCAAGAGAATGTTTTTTTATCGTTTGAGAAATTGTCATTTGTGAATTGTGAGAGCTAGTGGATGACTAGTTTTCTTGCCCTAACCAATTTCAAGGGTGAAAGATTCCCATACAAGTTGGTGTTTGGAGAGGCCACTCAGGTATTCCATGGAGATTTAATGGAGTCTTATTTGTAGGTTTAATCTACAGGGAATTTTTTGGATTCTTCTATTGCAGCACTTTCTCTCAACCATTTCCAGTTTTATGGCATATTCTTGCTCATGGAGGGATTGCGCTTTGGGTGAGATATTGATCTCTTTGGGGAAGCTTATAATGATCCATTATTCTATGTTTTGATCTAAATGATATTTTTTTCAAGTTCATAATATTATTAGGTCGAAATTCCAAAATATTTCATGTAAAAATGTTAAATAATGAAGAAATAGTGCCATTTCCCCACTATCTTGTTGTGCACCATTGTAATGCTAATGAATTCGAATTGGGAGAAGATTTTAATTGTCCTTTACTGATTGTAATAATATAAATATGATATTTTATTCATTCTCATAAATTCCCAGGTTGAAATATCAAATGGTTGTATGGAAAAGTGATTATTAATGAGCAAGCAATGACCATTTCCCCACTACATTGGTGTATGTTATGATAATGTTGATTATTTCAAATGGGAGAATGTATATCTGATAAATTTGTGATGAATTTACTATAATTAATGTCCATTACAATTTTCATGCTCAGTACTTAAGCATCGGAATCCATTTTACTCATTTTAATTGCATTGGGAGAAGATTTGGTGCCTTTTCCCCAAGGGTCGAAATTGTGATTTGGGAGCGATTTGGGAGAGAGTCATAAAAACATGTATAAATTGAACCATGATGCATATGAGATATTAAAAATTTCCCGCTCTCATCCCCTACCTCTTTTCAGCAATTCAAGTGACTTTGGGATCATTTGAGAAGCCATTTCCGACAATTACCTAGGGGGAATTGGAGCCTCAATTTGCTATTAAAGACTCCTACTTTGAACAGAACATTAAAAAAGTTTTTAGAAGTAATTGGGGGGTCACAAAACATCTTTGAACATCATATTTAAGTTATAATATCAATCATGTACCTTCTGAGAAAATTTGGGAGCATTTGGGTCAATTTGGAGGTCTAGACATCAAAACTAGTTAAGTTCCAAATTAGGGGAAAAAGTGGAAAATTGGTCATTTAATAAAATTTTGAAATTGGGACATTACATTTCCATACCAAAAATAATAGTGTCATTATTGTGATGTGATGTTGTGTTTTATTTCTCTGTTTTATATTCCGCTGCATACTGTAAAAGATATTCATGTGTGGTTATGAGTAGAGATCTTGCATGCACTGTTAGCCCTAGTTTGAATAGTAAAGGTAATTTTACATGGTATCAGAGCTCTGGTGAGCTAAAGGTGAGATATTTTCAGCAGTAGTGATAGATCAGAGGCAGATCTATTGAAGACACAAACTTATATTGGAGATATAGAGTTTGACAGGTAACCCTTAACAATGGCCATGCAGTTGAGAGTTGAGGAAAGACTCTAGGGTGTTCATAACTTTCCTACATGGAAAGAAAAGATCACAAGGATCCTAGACGTCAGTGATGTAGAGGAACACTTCGAATCCACGAAGGTTGCACCCACAGATCCGACAGACCTAGCAGCTTGAAAGAAGATTGATTCTAGAGCCATGTTGATTATCATGGATGGAGTGAAGGACCATATAGTCCCTCACCTTTCTGGTAAGAATATCGCATTAGAGATGTGGAAGGCTTTGGAAAGTATGTACCAGAGCAAGAACGAGAACCAAAGGAGGGTTTTGTAAGAGAGGATGCGCAACACCAAGATGACCAAGGGATAAGGAGTGGTGCCTTATCTCATGAGGCTAACACAGATCAGGGATGAGCTTGGAGTTGTTGGCTCTAAGACTGGTGATGAGGATGTAGTTCAGATAGCCCTCAATGGATTCTCTAAGCCATGGGACACTTTTGTCAAGGGTGTGGTGGATAGGGATAATCTCACTGATTGGCAGAGAATTTGGGATGAATTTGTGCAGGAGGAGACCCGCATGGGTCAAGGATCAGACCCATCTAGTAGTGCCTAACAGATTATGGATGAGGAGGCTCTAGCCCTTGCAGGGAAGAGCAAGGGGAAGAAAAAGAGGAAGAAGGATGGTAAGAAGAACCTTGATGTGTCAAAGGTTAAGTGTTTTATCTACCACAAGCAGGGACACTTTGCCTCCTATTTCCCAGACATGAAAAAGAAGAGTAACACTCAGATGGTTGGATCTGTAGAGGTGGATGAGCTCAGCAAGAACTTCGATGAGGAGTTCTGCTTGATAGATTGCATGGAAAGCACCATAGGGAGAAGCATATGGTACATCAGCAGTGGAACATCTAGTCAGATGACTAGATAGAAGAGATTCTTTAGATACTTGCAAGAGGGTGGAACAGGGATCCATGTTGAGTTGGGTGATGATGCATAGTATCAGGTGCAAGGAGTTGGCACTATTTCATTTCAGAGGGAGTTTGGAAAATCCCTCAGTTTTGTTGATGTGTTGTATGTTCTAGGACTGACCAAGAACCTTATATCAGTCTGCACTATGGAGGACAAGGGATATCAAGTGAAGTTCTATGACCATAGAGTATATATCATACCAAAGGGGTTAGATGGGAGCTTGGATCGGGTGATTGGCAGGAGGAGCAGGAAAGTGTACATACTACACTTTGAGCCTGCAAAGGCTCTAGTCAGCAGCAACAACAATAGTTAAGGTGAGTTGTGGCATAGGAGGATGGCACACTTACACCATGGAGCACTGAATCATTTGAGACAGGAATTCATTGGAGTTCCTTATGTATAGGATGAAAAGCATAACCACTACAAGGGTTGTGCTTTGGGGAAGAACATCAGTAAGCCTTTCCCATAGAGTGAGCACAAGTCTAAGGAGCCCTTGGACTTGGTGCACTCTGATGTATGCGGACCTATGAGTGTCCATTCATTCAGTGGTTAAAGTTACTGCATAACATTCATAGATGACTATTCCAGGAAGACCTAGATCCATTTCCTGAAGGCCAAGTCAAAGGTCTTTGAGAGGTTCCGAGAGTTCAAAACTCTCATGGAGAACCAAATAGGAAAGAATATTCCAGAGTTGAGGACATACAATGGGGATGAGTACACCTCCAATGAGTTCATGGAGTATTGTTCGATTGAGGGGATCAAGAAGGAGCACATTGTGCCCCATACCCCACAACAGAATGGAGTTGTAGCACAAAAAAATAGGACTATGGTTGGAGCAACCAAGGCCATGCTATTTGATCAGGGATTACCACTATTCCTGTGGGTCGAGGCATACAGGACTGTAGTATACATTCAGAACATATGTCCCTGCACACCTTTGGGGAGGAAGACACCAGAGGAGGTATTCACAAGCACCAGGCCAGATGTGAATCAAATTCGCATATTCGACAGTGTCTGCTATCATCATGTTATTGCCAGCAATAGGCAGAAGCTAGACCCTTCAAGAGAGAAGGGGTTACTTGTTGGTTACACCGAGATCTCGAAGCAATATATAGTTTACATTCCTACTCGCAGGAGGATCATTCTGAGCAAAGATGCGAAGTTCAATGAGGAAAAGGCCTTGTGGAGATCTCTGGACTTACCAACAGAGCAACAATCATCACATGAGTCGAGGGTTAAGGTTGAGAAGCCAGATGTATAGGTATAGGTACATACACAAAGCACAAGTTCTGGTGGTCAGAGGGAGTCAGGTAGATAGGATCCTACAGTCATTGACTTGGTGGATGAGCTGCATCAGGAGAAGAATATCCAACAATCACATCAGGTTGACACTGGGCCAAGGCCTAAGTGGTTTAGGTCCACAATACAGGATTCCAGGCAGGTTGATCCTCCACAAAGATATTTCAGACAGAGTGTACCACCAGAGAGGCTTAGTTATATGGCATTGATGACAGAATTTATTAACTTTGAACCTTCCAGCTTCTGGGAGGCTGCACAACATGACATGTGGCAAGAGGCTATGGTTGAGGAGTATGACTCCATTATGAAAAACCAGGTGTGGGAGGTTGTGTCGAGGCCACAAGGGGAAAAAGGTGGTGGGATCCAGCTGGATCTATAAGGTGAAACATGCAACAGATGAAAGCATGGAGAAGTACAAGGTGCTCTTCATGGCAAAGGGGTTTTCACAGAAGAAGGGTATTAACTATGAGGAGACCTTCACTCCTGTTGCCAGGTACTCTTCCATCCAGACCATTATCTCACTTGCAGCTGAGATGGGTTGGTGAGTCCATCAAATGGATGTCAAGACTTCCTTCCTCAACAGAGTGATAGAGGAGGAGGCGTATATTGAGCAGCCATAGGGTTTTGATGTGGAGAACAGGGAGACGCATGTTTGCAGACTGCATCGAGCTCTCTATGGGATCAAGTAGGCTCCTCGAGCATGGTACTTGAGGATTGAAAGCTATCGATAGGAGATGGGATTTCAATGGAGTGAGGTTGACCACAACCTATACTTCTTGACATGTGAGGTGCCTCTCATACTGCTTCTGTATGTCGATGATCTATTTTTGACAGGAGATGAGAGGTTGATTGGAGACTACAATTCCAACCTTGCAGTGGAGTTTAAGATGAAGGACCTTGGGTTGATGCATTACTTTCTAGGCTTGGAGTTTTGGCAGAGAGATGAATGCTTCTTCATCGCACAAGGGAAGTATGCAGTAGAGATCCTGAAGAGATCCAGGATAGAGGATTGCAAGCCAATGGCCATACCTCTAGTTTCCAACTGGAGGAATATTGATGCATCGGGATCAGATGGATTTGATCCTACCTTGTATTGTTAGCTTATCAGATCACTTATGTATCTAGTCAACACTCGACCATACATCAGCTTTGTAGTCAACTCTTTGAGTCAGTTCATGGTGGACCCTCAGAGAGTGCATTAGACGACTGTGAAGCACATACTTCACTACATCAGAGGTACAATGGAGTATGGATTAGTTTATGAGCGCAGGGGGAGTGTACAATTAGCAGGTTTCCCAGATGTTGACTGGGCAGGATGTGTAGAGGACCAAAAGAGTACTTCAGGTTGTTATTTCAGCATTGGGTCAGGGGTTGTCTCTTGGTTCAGCAGGAAGCAGAAGTCAGTTGCATTGAGCTCGGCAAAGGTTGAGTACATGGCTGCTTGTGAGGGTATGTGGCTGAGTAAATTGCTTGCATGGTTTTCGAGTGTGAGTTAGAGGCTAAAGTAGTTCACTGTGATAATCAGAGTTGCATCAGGCTATCTGAGAATCCATTGTTCCATGACCGAAGCAAAAACATAGACATCAGATACCACTTCTTGGGATATTGTGTTCATAAAGGACCATTTAGTTGGAGTACACACAAACAGATTATCAGGTGGTGTACATTTTCACCAAGGCACTTTGCAGACAAAGTTTTGTGAAGTTCAGGGATAAGTTGGGGTTGCTACCGAATCCCTTCCTCGTTGAGAGGGAGTGTTAAACTAGCAACAACAAGGAAGGTCTTCCTGCATGCATGTGTTCTTGCATGCATAAGACTTAAATTAGGAAACCAGTTGTATTTAATTTAATTTTCCTAAGTTTACTTTGGAAAATAAATTAAAGTGATATGAATTAACTTTAGTGAAACACTAGTTAAAGTGAAAGTGAAATTAGGGTTTTCGCTTTACCTAAAGTTATAAAAGAGAGATCAATTGGTGGAGAAGACACACACACTTGTATTCTGACATAGACAGGATACAAACAAAGAGATAAAGTCAGATAGAGGATTTAGCTACGAAGACGGAGGGGTGAGCAGCAAGATCATCGAGCTTCATACAGCTAGGTCGTACACTCACACAGGAGGGTGTTAAAGTTTAGCTAGGATTTGCCCAGTGATTATGTCGTGTAGGTGCATTCACTGGGTTTGGGTGAATTTGCAGTGATTGTAACATTCCATATTTTCTCATAATAAAATTTATTTCTGACTGTTGCACTGGTTTTCCCATCTTGGGTTTTTTCGGGGGTTTCCATACCCAAAATAATAGTGTCATTATTGTGATGTGATGTTGTGATTTATTTCTCAGTTTTATATTTCGCTGCATACTGTAAAATATATTCATGTGTGGTTATCGGTAGATATATTGCATCCGATGTTAGCCCTAGTTTGAATATTAAAGGAAAATTTACAAAGACCTTGTCATAGGTTTTGAACTCAAAACCATTCACTTCAACAGAGAATGTTTGTAGCAAAATCTCACAACCAACTCTAGTGAATAACTTTGAAAGTGAGCTGATAGTAATAGCCTAAGTCTATCCACATGATAAAGTCACGCACCCAACCTGCTAGCACACAACAAGCATTTAGAAAAGTCGAAGCTCTTGTCTTCAATTTTGAACTCATAACCATGTACTTGAGTATGAGATGTTTGTAGAAATAAATGCTCATAACTAATTAAGTCAAAGGCATTTTTTAAGGGATAGTGGCTTTTGAGGCTTTGTCATCTGTTTCCAACCTCTTAGGAATCACCCCTTTTCATTATTAATTTAATAAATTAAATCAAATTTAAAATAAAGTCAATGCTAACATTGATATCAACACACTTCCATTCAACTATTTCGCATGTTGACCTCATGGTTGATATCCCCTCGACATGGGATGCTCTGGACTGTTCTCAAGTAGATCACTTTCCCAGATGAAGCATCATCCATGGCCCAACCTCACACATCCTTTTCGGGCTTCGCTCCAGCTATCGCAGGGCCCGTGTCACTTTGTTTTCTCCTCCACCCCTCTCTCCGGATACTTCCTGCTGATAAATTTGTTGTGTCGAGTGGGAAGGTGTGGATTATTCATGCCAGCACCAACATTGTGATGTGGACTTGTATGGTGCATCTTGTGATGTTGGGTCATATCTGGGCCCTCGAATGTTTAAGAGCTGGCCTGTTTGCTTCGCTTTTGTCGTCTCTACCTTTGGGTCGGGTTACTCGTCTCAAATTTGTTGACATTTTTAAGGCTACAACCACATTGAGTTAAATATCTCGGTGAATAAAATATGACGAAGTATTATGGAAACTTGCATGGATTGGATGACCGCCAATTCATTATGCAATACAATGGGGGGGATCTCTTCCATTCTTCATTCATTTAGAAAAATTCACAGTATTAATAAATTTGTTATTATTATATTTACTATTGCATATGTTATGGATGGAGATGTATTTGAGAGGTATGAAACTACTATTTTTTTTTAAGAATCCCGAGTTTTTTATTTTGTGAAATTGGAATGTAACTATGTTTTAATTCCAATTTTGATGGTAGAAATGGATTTAGCACCTTCAAAAACTCTCGGAGCATCCAAAATTTCAAAACTTGACAATTGTGTCACTTGGATTTATAAAAATTCAAACCATATTCTATCGAAATTGTGCTAGAAAAATTATCCTATTCCCACCCAAATTATCCTATTTCTGCCCAATTCGTAAAATTTGTAAATGGTTTTTTTATCTAATTATTAATATATAACTAATTGTTATTTTATTTTTTGAACACGCTTTCTATACAAAACTCATTAAACAGGATACAAATTGTACCTTACACAAAAATGGTCACTTTGCCTCTTTATAGTTATTATGCACCCATTTACAATTATGAGAATATTAACATATTGCCAAGTAAAAAAATTTACATTTTCACATTTGTGATAGTTGTACCTTTACTTTCTCATTTTATGTATTTCAAATTTGACTTTTACATTTGCAATTTTCTCTCTATTCAAAATGATTTGATTTTTCTTTGTAGATGTGATAACACAAACAACACATCTATGTATTTACTTGTCTATACTAATTTGGAATGAGCCATACATTTGGGTCAAACATTGGTACACATATTCATCATCAATAATGCTATGGACATACTTCTTTCTACCACAACTACAAGAGACTTAATTACATAGCATTCACATACTCAATGTAGGGATACCTCATCAATTAACATGTCCTTATCAATATGGTGTATTGTAAAAAAATACGAAGAGGTCTTACAAATGCTATAGTCGTGAATTCCAACATATACTATATCATGTAAAGTAGGTTGGCATCCCAAATGTCACTACAACCGCATCATTGGTTTCTATAATTGATGCTACCCAACTTCATTTACGACGTTGGAGGTACACTTTTATGGTTGGCACATATATAATCTATGTAAGGAGGACACATTGGAGGTACACTTAACATTATCAGTGAAACAGATGTGATTAATAAAGAGGTGGAAGAAAAAATGAACACTTTAAATTTTACTAACTAAGAAAGAACTTGTTTATTAAAAAAATATATGTGTGTGTGCCAAGAGGTTTAATAGAAAACTTAACTTTGTAAATTTAAATATTTACCAAAAAAATAAACAAAAGTTTTTGTTGAAGCATTTAATTTCTATCAAATAAGCATGTATTATCATTTGGAGTAAAGTTTGAATTTTAAATTTGTAAATGTAAATTTATATTAAAATATGAAATATTCAGATATTAAATTTTATGTTTGATAAAGACATTATTATTATTACAGTACTTATTAAATAAGCATTTTTTATCATGTGGAATACACATTATAGCCTTAAATTTATATATACGTAAATCTACATCATGAAATAGTGACATAAGAATCATGGTATACTGAAACTTATGTTTATGTAAGAAGATAAATGTATTTTTTTTCTATGGCATAAATGTCTCTACCTCTTAAAATCAATTCCACATGGTAACACATTCTTCTTTGATAAAAACTAAGTGTTTCATTGAATACATATATCACAAAATCAATTTTACCCATGCTATGAGCATTATTTAGGAAAATATGTGGAAAGTTAGTAATAGCCATTTATCGAAAACAAGCATATTCACATTGCAACCAATACACCATGATGTAACTAGTAGGAAGAACCACTCTCTTGTTATCACTTTCATTTGAATAAGGATCATGGTATATTGGGCCTTATATATTTTTGTGGATTACTTCTATCAATAAATATAAGATATTAATTTTGTAGAGTGAGATTTTGATGTCATTACAACAATTCGAAGACACATATGTCAAGAATATGAAAGGGTAACTCTGTCATATTGTAAATCAAAACATTTCCAAATATACTCAAGTATACATCTCACACTAAAATACAAAATATATATTCTTACAATCTTGACATTTTCTTGTTTGTCATCATTGGAATCTAATCATGCAATGTTTAATAAAATTGCATTTCTTATTTGATGATGTTGATTTTGACATTTTCGTGTTTGCCATCACTATAATCTGATTTGCAACTCATGAGAAATATTGCAAACAATAATAACAAACACATTCTCCAAGCATTGCCTATGCCTATTGCATGATCTGTCACAAATTTCACCAATGGTTCAAATGCACAACAAGATTATGACCATCAACTAGAAAAATAGATATTCTTATGTGTAGGGAAGAGAGTAATGTTATCCTACAAATTATGGGTCTAATCAAGATTAGTAAATGGTGCATGCAGAGTGGTCATGCAAATTATATACACACTTGGATCTATCTCTCCTAAGTTACTACCCTATGTTTTCCCCACATCTGATAATTGCATTGGGCCTCCATGGGACAAATCTCAACCAAATCACATACTAATTCCACCCATAAATTGTAGTAACAAGAAACAAATCCCCCTCAAGATCGCTTGGGAATTGACTATCCATAAAAACCAAGGATGGACATTAACAAGGTTAAACATTGATATTGGTAACAATGAATGCCAAGGATTGACCTTCATAGTACTGCCATGCACTACAACATTAAAAGGAATGTGAATTGCACTATCGTTCTCCTTAGAATGCTATGAAAAGATGAAATACATTTCATATGTATGGCTTCAAAAAAGGAAGAGGCGCACCTTCATTCTTTATCCCTTTCACACTTAAAATTGCAACCCCCAATCCCTGCACTCCCCCTACCAAATGAAAATGCCAATGTTGATTTCCAATATAATTAGAGTCAAACTTGATCACTACCTAGCCTTTTATTATTTTACTCACATATGTATACTTTCTCGTATGACAAATTAATGTGCATTTAATTTTACTTGTCGTCAATTACATGGGTTTCTATTTTTTTTTTGTAAAGTTGTTGTAAATAGTTATATTAAAAGTACAAAAAATATTACAGGGCATGATGTCAGCCTCGGCCGTCTAGGTTGGAGGAACCACCAACCCGGACATCCAAATATGGCAGACATCATAATAACATGAGAAAATTGTCCATTTTCCAAGGGCTAGACTTTGTTGAAGCACATACCATTTAAACCAGATATCATAACCAAGCCAGAAAACATATGATTTAACAAAAAGGATTTAACCTTTGCAGAAAACTGAGAGGACTAGGGGCAGTCAACTTGACCAGATGCTTCTTCCTTGTTGGGACTGGGTTTGTCTTCGACTATGGGAAAACTACCAAAGAACTCATCTTCCCACCCTGGTGGAGGAAGTTTGGGAGAGAGAGGCTCCGATTTGTCGCACAAGGCTACCTCCCCAGTGGTTGAATGAACCCTTTTGAACTACTAGAGATCCATGGTGGAGGGCACCAAGAATTTGGAGAGCAGTAGAGGCTGGCTCGAGGAAGCCCCCTAGTCATACAGGGCCTGCCCAAAGGTTGAGGTTATCAAGACTTTCGAGTTCCTTGTCACTCTAGCAAACAAATCTTCTAGAATAGACAGAGTCATAGACTCAAGGGGAGGGGTGCCTGTAGGGGTGGCTGCTGAAGTCCTGACAAGGAAAGTGGCTACCGCACTAACCACGTTGGGCCTTGAGAAGTTTAGAGCGGGATGCCTGAGCCTTGTGGAGCACCTTTACAACAAGTATTTACCTCCACCCAAACTAGCGTCAAGGCTAGCTAATTTGGAATCCAGATGCATCGGGAGACCTCTGACATCCAAGATGGAAGAAGTTATTGCAGACCATTTCGCCAAAACCTCTTCGACCAAGTTTTCAAGCATGTTCTTCACCAACCAGTAGAATTTAAATTGGTTTCCATAGTTTCCTGTAGCAAGAAAGTCTGCCACCTAAGCAAATTCCCAATCTTCGATAAGAGCTCGAATCGGGGTTGAAACTGAGTTATCATAACCATTGTAACAACCTTGGTATTCCTAGGGTGCTCCGCTTCCCTAACAAAACCATGTCTTCCACCCGACGTGAGGTTCCCCTCAACCAGGTCATAGTGCGTGGACGAAGCAATGAGAGACATAGAGTCGAACATATATCAGAGCCAAACCAGAGCAAATGCGATCGTCGAGGGAGAGCAAATGCAGAGGGAAGCAAGAAGGATCACCATTTCATACATCATCAAAGTGGGCAACAAGAGCGTTGCATTCAAGGTCTGTAGCTTGAAGCTGCTTGTGTAAACGAATCGGTACTTCTCCCACCGCTTCAAAGAGCCAGATCTCATCATCATGTTGAATCTCATTAAAGCTAGGGCCATGTGAATGACCACCTCCTGTCACTTTAGAGAGCCGAACTACCTCCACATGTTGGCACTCATTTAAGTCAGGGCCATGCGAATGCCTTCCCATTAATACCTGCATATCTGTATGGCAGGAGGAGAATCAGGAGCGTGTGCCAGAGCCAAATGACGGGTGGGAGTAGCCAATTGGATCTTATTCGGGGATTGAGCCACCAGGTGGGACCTAATCAAGGGGCATGTCAATTAATTGCAGGCTAACAACATGTCTAGTGTTGGGAAGACGTCTTCGGTTGGCGCCAGGTGGACGAAGCGTGTTGCCAGGTGTCGATAGGCCAAGAAAGACACCCGCATCCGGGGATAGGAGGTATTGAGAAGCGAGAGTGCTGCAGAGCTGATTCAA
Source organism: Pseudotsuga menziesii (assembly GCA_001517045.1). Lineage (NCBI taxonomy): Eukaryota > Viridiplantae > Streptophyta > Pinopsida > Pinales > Pinaceae > Pseudotsuga > Pseudotsuga menziesii. The sequence continues at coordinate 348,366 of LPNX010499863.1, read as the reverse complement.
GCTATTCGGGAAGGGTGCTCCAAGCTTTCCTGCACAAAGAGGAAGGTCGCACTTAACCCCTTCATTCACTAAGGTGTCAGCCAGAGCGTTCGCTTTTCTCCTAACATGGTGGAAGGTGATCGAGCGGAGAGTGTTGAGGATTTTGCCAAGTCTACTGATGTTGTGTTCCATTCTTCAACTACTGGAGAGTTTTGACACCTGCATGCCATTTTTAATTTTGGTGGCCAGAGTAAGGATCACTTGTGAGTCCCCCTCCATAATGATAGGAAGAAAGTGCAGATGATTAGTCAGGGTGATCCCTTCAATGATGCCTTCAATATCATTAGCGTTGTTTGTGTTGTACCCCATGCCTCTGAAGAAAATGTGCAAGATTTGACCGTCATGGTTGCGGATGGCTCCTTCGAAGCCTAACATTCCTGCATTGCCTTTTGAGGCCCCGTCGAAGTTGAGCTTGAAGATGCCGACCCGAGGGGGGGAATTACACAGGGCTAGATAACCTTCTAGGAGGCCCCCTACCAAGAGAGGGGAGGGGAGAATGTATGAAGTTCCAGTTTTCCAGGATACATTTTTCTACTGCTGATGAGGGAAAATCTGAGGCTTGCCACTCTTTCAGGAAGGTGGTGTCCTGAAGATTTTTTTTGAGATCCATCCATATAGTTTCCAAAGCATTTTGTCAATCCTTGAAGATTCTGGAATTCCTCTCCTTCCATATGCTCCAAACAAAAAATCCAGGGATAAGTTCCCATATCCTATTAAGAAGCACGCTTTGGAAAGGAATTTCCTGCCATCTTTGCAGAGTGTTTAATACATTATGCTTGTCTATGTTAGTTCTTCTGAAGATGCCTGCTATACGATCCCAAAGATTAGAGGCAAAATCATAAGAGTCTAACAAGTAATATATCTCTTCAGCAGTGTTACTGCATAAGATGCAGAACGTGGGCCCCTGGAAGCCCTTTTTTTGCAGGTTGTCCCAAGTGAGGATGCGCTTGTGGTAGAGAAACCAAAGAAAGGTGGAAATTTTGGGCCATACATGTGGGTTCCATATTTTTTCTAAAAGGAGAATTTTCGATTTATTTCCTTGGTGGAAAGGATAGAGTAGGCCTCCTTTATAGTGAACGAGCCTTTAGGGAGATGCCCCCATCTTAGAATATCAGGGCCATGTTTGATTCTATTTTTTCTTTCCTTCAAGTCCTTCAAATTTGTTCCATTGTTTAAGGATTAAGAGGCGTGTGCCATCTTCTTGGATACTTCCAAGTACGAAAGAGCAAAGCACCTTTAGGTCCCCAGAAGTCCCATACAACAGGTCAGCAATTCACTATCTGGTTGATATGATTATTGCCTATATCATATTGGCTGATGAAGTTGGGCATTTGCTGCCAAGAGTCCTGCCAGAAGTACACGTGGGCTCCCTCTATGAAGGAGGAGATTCGAGATTCGAGATTCAATCTTGTTAAGGAGTTCTTTCCAAGATGAGTGCTTGATTGCTTAGTCAAAAAGAGGCACACCCGGGTATTTCGAGGGTAAGGTGGAAACAATGAAACTCAAGATGCGAGAGACATTACGTTTGATGATAGAGTCTATATTAAAGAAGAAGATCTGAGACTTTTCCAGGTTGATGGTGGTGCCAAAGGCTTCAGAAAAAGTTTGGAGGATGTCTCTCAGTGCGCGAGCTTCCTGGATAGAGGGGTGACTAAACAGGAGGTTTTCATCTACGAACTATTGATAAGCAAGGGGATTACCCCCGTGTAGGGAGAGGCCATGCATGGAACCCAAGGAAATGGCTTTATGAATCAACCTTCATAAACCTTCAGCTACGAGGATGAAAAGAAATGGAGAGAGGGGGTCCCCTTGACGAAGACCTCGATAGGGAGAGAAGTTAGGCGAGGGGGGCCTATTGACTAGGATCGAAAAGAAGGCTAAGTTCATCGGAGAGGAGATCCAGCAGGTCCACCCATGACTGAACCCAAAGGCGAGGAGCATCTTTCTTATAAAATCCCAGCTAAGCTTATCAAAGGATTTAGAAATATATATTTTGAGGAGCATCCCGTGAGAGCAGCTAACTTTGAGGGAATGGATAACTTCATGAGCTAGGATAATGCTATCCAAGATTTGTCTACCTTCGACATAAACTGTTTGTTGATGTAATTGTAACTTCGGAATGTATTCACTTGTATTTCTTATGTATTGTACCCCGATGTTTATTCTGGGAAGTGTTTGTAATGTAATTGAGTCATGCCATGCCTCAATGTTTCGATTGGGAGTTTATATAATGTAAACAAGTCATGTCAAGTCAATGTGGGTAACCCTCCTATTGTTCAAGGGTTAAAGTCCTCGCAGTTCCGGGGCCCTAGGGTTGTTAGACTCACCTAGTGAAGTCGGCCCTAGTGAGTTATTGTCAAGTCAGGAATTAGTATAAATAGAGAGTGAGCCTCTCTATTTATCATACACTCACTCACACTTAGTTGTAGCGCATAGCTGAGGGAGAAGAAGTTGCCGGGGCTAGAAAGAAAGAGGCTACTGCTGTCAGGAGATCATCTTACTGTTTTGGGTTTTACTTTTGGTGTTGATTCTATCTTTGAGGAAGTTGCGGGGTTTTCTCCATTTATGGTTTCCCCGAGGAAAAACACTGTGTTCATTGTCTCTTGTGTTTGATTGTTGTGCTTGTTATTCTCTCAGTTAAAGATCCTAATATAATGCTAGCTTAATGTTAAAAATCTAACATGGTATCACAGCTAACCTGAGAAGAAGACACTGTGTAGCTGCGGGAACTAGGGATTCCCTACTTTTTGGATCTCTCTCCACAGATTTTCAGCAAAAGAAGGTTGGGCCAACTCTCCTCCCTAGGGCGCATCTTTCTATCGAAGCAAAATCTGATTATGAGCTTTTTCAGTTTTGGACCCGACACTGCTGCCAGAAATTAGGGCTTTCCATAGAAGTGGAATTTTTGAGTGAGCCCAGGCCTGGATTGATTTCCTCCTCAAAATCGAAGTTTAGAGATCAAGATCAAAGCATTTGGTTGGACAGAACTCTGGAAAAGTCAAACCCTAATCTGCTCCTGAACCAACAATGCAGAAATTCAGCTCCAAATCCAGATCCGACATCTTGACTTGGTAAGATCTAAATCTTTTGTATTTCCATTTGAGGTTCTTAGTTAAGATGTCTCGTCATACCAAGCTTGATGAAAAGCTTGAGGGAGATGATAACTTCCGAGCCTGGAAGTATAGGATTTCCCTGGTCCTGGAAGAAAATGAGTTGGACTCCTACATTAATGAGGAGGTTCCAGTTCCAGAGGAAGATGAGGCTAAGGCCTTACATAACAAGAAGTTGGTTATGGCAAAGAGGATTATTTCTGATTCAATCAAGGATCACCTCATACCACAGGTGTCCTCCCTCAAGACACCTAAAGCTATGTTTGATGCCCTAACCAAACTGTTTGAAGGGAAGAACATAAACCAGAAGATGACTCTAAGGAACCAGTTGAAGAATGTAAAGATCCAGAATGAGGAGACCATCCAGTCATACTTCGCAAGGGTCTCCCAGATCAAAGAATAACTTGAAGCAGTAGATGAAGAAGTGGATAATGGAGAAATTGTGATGACAACATTGAATGGTATCTGTTAGTTTTTCAACATTTAAGCTAGCATTATGTTAAGATCTTTTCACTGAGAGAATAACAAGCACAGCAATCACATAAGCACATCACAAGAGACAAGAGACACAAAGATTTTAGGAGGGGAAACCATAAATGGAGAAAACCCCTCAACTTCCTCTAAGATAGTATCACCACAAGATGTGATCCCAAAACAGTAAGATGACCTCCCAACACAACATCAGCCTTCTGTCTTCTGTCAAGCCAAAGTATTTCCTTCTCCAAAGGTGCGCCACACTTGAGAGAGCAAGTGATGTAATTCACAAGTGATAAATAGAGAGACTCTCACTCTCTATTTATTTCTTCCGTTGACTTGAAGTGCACTCAACCATGTAGGCTTAACTTACAATTACTTACTCGAGCCTACACCTTAATTAGTGTATAATAACCCAAGTGCCCCGAAACTGTGGGGACTTACCTAATGACTTGACAAGACTTGTTTACATTAATAATCCTCCCGATTGGAACATCGGGGCATGACCACATGACTCAAATACATAATAGAAACATCCCGGAATAAACATCGGGTTACAATACATAAGATACATAGAAGAATACATTCCGAAGTTACATATACATCAACAGTATCCCTAGGTCATGGGATTCTTTCATCCAAGGAATCTGTGCTAGGAAGAAGCTAATTAAGTTTAGTAGACTGTGGGAAGAATGTTCACAAGAAGAAGCTCGAATAGCAGCTCAAGAAGAAAAGATGGGAAGTGAAGATCAAGCTCTCACAGTACACTCCAAGAAAGGCAGAAGGGAAAATCATCATCACCAAGGTAAGCATTCTCATCAGAAAAATAATTTTGTAAGAAGGGATCCATCCAAACTCAGATGTTATACATGTGATGAAAGAGGACACTTTGAAAGAAGTTGTCCCATGAATAAGAGTGTATCCAAGAAGAATAAGAACTCCAAAATAAGACATCATGCTCATACTGCTGAGGATAATGATCCTCCCAGGAAGAAAGTAAAACAAGAAAGTGAAGAATCTTCAAGTGATGAAGAATATGTTCTGATCTCCGCTCTCACGGGAACTGTCACTCATGGAAGCAAATATTGGCTTATTAACAGTGGGGCTTCCAAACACATGACATGATTCAAGGAATATTTTGAGAAACTATCCGAACATAATTCACCCCATAAGGTGAAACTTGGGGATGACTACCAATATCCCATAAAAGGTAGTGGTGAATCCTCCTACAAGCTAGACTCTGGAAAGTCTATGAAAATGAAGGATGTCTTGTTTGTACCAGGACTAAAGAAGAATCTTTTCTCCATATTGGCACTAGATGCAAAAGGCATGAGTGTTGCATTTATAGATGGCCAAGTCCTCATGTGGCCAAGAGGAAAGACTATTGACGATGCAATAGTAATTAGAGAATAAGAAGGAGGATTATACAAATTGAAGGGCCATCTAGAACAAGCTTTGGTCCATGACACAGTAGAGCCAAATGAACTTTGGCATAGAAGGCTTGCACATGTGCACTATAGAGTACTACCACTTGCAAGCAAAGTTGTTGAAGGTCTTCCAAAAATTCAAGCAAAACATGAAGGAGTTTGCAAAGGATGTGTGAAAGGAAAGAACACAAAGAAGAAATTTCCTAGTAGCGAAAGCAAAGCAAAATGAATCTTGGAATTCATTCACTCCGATGTATGCGGTCCAATGTCATCCAGTTCTTTAAGTGGGTATGTATACTATTTTATTTTATTGATGATTATTCTAGGAAGACATGGATATAATTTATGAAGAACAAAGATGAAGTTTTCAGCAAGTTCAAGGAATTCAAAGTCTTGATCGAGAACCACCTAGAAAAAAAGATCAAGACCTTTCGATCAAATAATGGCAGAGAATTCACATCAAATTAATTCAAAGAGTTATGCAAAGATTCAAGGATTAAGAGGGACTTATCCACTCCATATAATCCACAACAGAATGGGGTTGCAGAAAGGAAGAATAGAACTATCATGGAAGTTGCAAGAGCAATGCTTCATGATCAAGATCTTCCCATGCATCTATGAGCAGAAGCTGCCAGAACAACGGTGTATGTATAGAACCGTACTCCACATAGAGTACTCGAGAACAAGACACCTGAAGAATTCTTTTCCAGCAAGAAACTAGAAGTCAGCCATCTCAAAATATTCAGATGTCCAATGTACATACACATTCCGAAAGAAAAGAGGACAAAGTTAGATCCTTCAGGAAAGAAGGGTATATTTGTGGGATACTCTGAAAGCTCGAAGGCTTACATAATATACTTCCCATGATTCAAGAAGATCGGCATCAGCAGGGATGTAGCATTTGACGAAGACTTAGCTTACAACAATTCCAGAAAGAGACTTACTGAAGATCCTGAAGAATCAGAAGCACCCAGAATTCACGACACAACCATGAACGAAGAAACTCAAGAAGAAGATCGAGAATTTGAATAACCTCAAGAACTTGTAGATCCACCTCAGGAGAAAAATCCTCACAAGAGGAAACCTGCTTGGGTACGAGAAGCTATCCAAGGTGTGGAAAGATATGGGGCTCCATAAGAGAATCACAGAGAAAGAAAGAGGACTAGGTACTACTCTGGGTATGTAGCTTTATTGTGTGACTTTATCAATAAAGAACCTTCCAACTATGAAGAAGTGGCAGAACGAAAAGAATGGAAGGATGCCATGATCGAAGAGTATCAATCGATCATTAAGAATGATGTTTGGGATGTTGTCCTAAGACCAAAAGGGAAGTCTGTTGTAACTTCCAAATGGATCTACAAGATCAAGCATGCTCCAGATGGTAGCATAGAGAAATATAAAGCAAGATTCATGGCTCGTGGCTTCTCACAGAAAGAAGGAATAGATTATGAAGAAACCTTTGCACTTGTAGCCAGATACACTTCCATCAGATCAGTACTTGTTCTGGCTGCAGTGATGAAATGGAAGTTACACCAAATGGATGTCAATACTGCTTTCTTGAATGGTGTAGTGGAAGAGGAAGTGTATGTGGAGAAGCTACTCAGTTTTGAGACACATGACAGGGAGTCTCATGTGTGTAGATTGAAGAAAGCCATGTACGGTTTGAAACAGGCACCTAGGACATGGTATGACAGAATTGATGGCTTTCTATCCAGTTTGGGCTTTACCAAAAGTAAAGCAAATTCCAACCTTTACTACAAGCTTGAAGATGGAAACCCAGTAATGCTACTACTATATGTAGATGATATGTTTGTAACATGTATGGATGGCTTGATTGCTGATACGAAGAGGAAGCTTGCTGCCAAGTTCGAAATGAAGGACTTGGGTATGATGCACTATTTTCTAGGCATGGAGGTGTGGCAGAATGCGGATGGAATCTCCCTCAGACAAGGGAAGTATGCAGTAGCGATCCTAAAGAGGTTCGGGATGACGGACTGCAAGGCCATGACCACACCTATGGCATCGAACCTGAAGTTATTGAGTGATGCTTCATCAGAAGCGGTTGATGCTACGATGTATCATCAGATGATTAGGTCCTTGATGTACTTGATGAAAACGAGACTAGATATTTGCTTTGTTGTGAAACCTTGATCCAGTTCCTGATAGATCCGAGACATGTTCACTTGATTGCTGCAAAGCATATTTTGACATACCTGAGGGGTACAGTTGATTATGGGCTCAAGTATTATGCGAATCATAAGATTAACCTGGAGGGTGATGTTGATTCAGATTGGGCAGGCAGTGCCATTGATAGGAAGAGCACTTCAGGGTGTTGCTTCAGTATGGGATCAGGTGTGATCTCTTGGTTTAGCAGGAAGAAATCATGTGTAGCACTGAGTACAGCTGAAGCAGAGTATGTCGCAGCTTGTTCAGCTAGTTGTGAGGCAGTATGGCTGAGGAAGCTACTGTCTGATTTATTTGATCTCCAGTTGGATGCTACTTGTATATATTGCGACAACCAGAGTTGTGTGAAGTTGTCGGAGAACCCGGTGTTCGATGACAAGTCGAAGCATATCGAGATCAAGTATCACTATACCAGGGATATGGTGGAGAGAGGAGCAGTGAAGCTCTAGTATGTTGCGATGGACGAATAGATAGTTGATGTGTTGACAAAGTCATTAGCTAGAGTGAAGTTTGAGTACTTCAGGGAGAAGCTTGGTGTTCTCCAAATCGAGGTTCCCTCCAAAGGGAAGTGATGAGTCCGTGAGCCATTCTGACATGGTGAGAGGATTGGTTCCTTCCATGGTCAGATGTAAGGGCTGCGCCATTCTGTCATGGTGAGAGGATTGGTTCCTTCCATGTCAGATGTGAGTGCTGAGCCATTCTGATGTGACTACAGGATTGGTTCCTACATGATTAGATATAAGCATTAAATGCCATTCTTGGAATGGAGGCACCTGGTCAGTTACTAGGAAATCTCAGTCTGGGATTGAGAGCCATTCTGATGTGACTATAGGATTGGTTCCTACATGATCAGATATGAGTGTAGAGCCTTTCTGACATTGGTTGTCAGATGTAAGTGCAGAGCCCTTTCGACATGGAGGATTGGTTCCTCGCATGGTCGAATATAAGTGCTGAGCCTTTGTGACATTGGTTGTCAGATATGAGTGCTGAGCCTTTGTGACATTGGTTGTCAGATGTAAGTGCAAAGCCTTTTGGCATGGAGGATTGGTTCCTCGCATGGTCGAATGTAAGTGCTAAGCCTTTCTAACATTGGTTGTCAGATGTGAGTGCTGGGCCTTTCTAACAGGGTTGTGGGATGTGTTCCCAGATGGTCAGATGTGAGTGTTGGCCGTGCCTTTCTGATATGATTATAGGATTGGTTCCTACATGATCATATATAAGTGATGTGCGAGCCATTCTGACTTAGGGTCAGATATAAGTGCTGGAAGAAGACCTACATGGAGGCTAGGCCTATAAACAACATGAAAAAGGGATGGCTCTGTAGAACTTCCTGTGATGAGAAGAATCAAGAGATAGCACCTGTAATGATGATCCAGTAGAGATGTTTTAGAACCAGAGATGATCTAGATCGAGTGATGATCCAGATCCAGATGAAGATGACTTGAAGATGATGAGGACTCGATGATGATCCAGATGATACAGAGAAGAAGACTTGTGCTGATAAATTGTGTCGAGAGAATACCTTCCTAGTTAAGAGGGAGTGTTGATGTAATTGTAACTTCAGAATGTATTCACTTGTATTTCTTATGTATTGTACCCCGATGTTTATTCCGGGAAGTGTTTGTAATGTAATTGAGTCATGTCGTGCCTCGATGTTCCAATCAGGAGTTTCTATAATGTAAACAAGTCATGTCAAGTCAATGTGGGTAACCCTCCTATTGTTCAAGGGTTAAAGTCCCCGCAGTTTTGGGGCCCTAGGGTTGTTAGAATCACCTAGTGAAGTCGACCCTAGTGATTTATTGTCAAGTAGGGAATTAGTATAAATAGAGAGTGAGACTCTCTATTTATCATACACTCACTCACACTCAGTTGCAGCGCATAGCTAAGGGAGAAGAAGTTGCTGGGGCTAGAAAGAAAGAGGCTACTGCTGTCGGGAGATCATCTTACTATTTTGGGTTTTACTTTTGGTGCTGATTCTATCTCTGAGGAAGTTGCGGGGTTTTCTCCATTTATGGTTTCCTCGAGGAAAAACAGTGTGTTCATTGTCTCTTGTGTTTGATTGTTGTGCTTGTTATTCTCTCAGTTAAAGATCCTAATGTAATGCTAGCTTAATGTTAAAAATCTAACATCGTTTGTTCAAGGGAAATGAGTAAAGGGAGGAGAGGCTTGAGGCGGTTAGCTACCACTTTGGAGATGATTTTGTAGATTACATTGCAAAGGGAGATGGGCGTAAACTTATCGGGTAGGGAGGCTCCAATTTCTTTAGGCACCAGAGTGAGGTGGGTAGCATTGAGAGCTAGCATGATCCACTGCTTTTGACGTGACTCTCCCACCACTTCATGGACCTCATGCTTAAACAGGTTCTAATAGATGTGAAAGAAGTTGATAGTAAAGCCATTTGATCTGGGCTTTGTATCATCAAACATTTGATTCACCATTAGTTTGACTTCTTGGAGAGAGGTGGTTTGCATGAGTGATGTGTTCTGCTCAATTGTGATGATGGTGGGAATATGTTGGGTTACTTTCTCGATTGCATTGGCTCTAGAGATAGCTGGTTCTCCCAGAAGATCCTGAAAATACCCAGTTAGCTCCTCTTCAATGTCCGCTCAATCCTCCAGGATTTCACCTGCTTCAGTTTTAAGTTTGGATATATGATTGTTCATTTTATGTTGTATCATAGATCTGTGAAAGAACGTCGTGTTTCTATCTCCTTCCTTTAACCATTTTAATCTGTATTTTTGCTTCCAGAGAATTTATTCTTGACTACAACATTTGTCCAGTTGAGATATGAGATCCTTTTCTTTATGTTTACTTTCCTCTGATAATCCATCAGCCATTATGGAGCATTGAAGAGCTTTGAGGTTTTCTTCAAAACTTTTTTTGTCTTTGAAAATGTCCCCAAAAGTGGTGTGATTCCAGAGCCTGAGTTTGGCTCTGAGAGATTTGGGTTTTTGCTGCATAATGGCCATTTTTGAATTTCATGGCGGCTGCATCTCAGAATACCATAGGATGACGGAGTCCATGAAGGTTGGATGAGAGAGCCATAATTTTTCAAATCGGAAAGGACGACGGAGACGGTCCCCAATGCTCTGCCAGTTTAAGTTAATGGGCCAGTGATTTGATCCTGCCACTGGAAGAACTGAGGAGGTTATGATCCCTCCTTCATGTGAAAGATCCTCCGATATCAAGAAGCGGTTTAATCGCTTGCTTATGTGATGAATCCCTCCTCTATGATTGTTCTAGGTGAAAAAACCAGAGGAAGGTTGTATATCCACTAGTATGCAGTCATTGATAACAACCTTGAAGATAAGGTCTTCCGCTGAAATAATTTTTAATCCTCCTTCCCCCCCAAGGGAGATGATCATGTTGAAATCCCCACCTTTGATGTGCGGGGATTCTTGGTGCAACAGGGAGAACCAGTTCATGAATTGCAGGAGCTTGAGCTTGAGCTCTAGTGGTTGGGGGATGTAGACGTTGAGAAGGTGGCCATGGATATTGGTTCCAAGAATGTGGAAGGAATCCGCTATCGCATGAACACAAGCTAAAGAGTCGTTAAGGACAATATCTACCGGGTTCCAGGCAATGGCGATACCTCCAACTGCCCCATTTGCATCTATCGCAATAGTTTGGCATCCTTTCCAGATTTTTTCCATTATCAGGTGGAGGGTTTATGAGGAGCACTTTGTTTCTTGAATGAAGAGAACTGTAGGCTTATCTTGTTGGATTTTCATTTTCAGCATTCTTTTTTTGGTAAGACCGTTTAGACCTCTGACATTTCAGGAGATGATCTTCATTCAGAACTCAGGGATGAGGAGGGGAAAAATTCCGTTAACTAAGCATATTGCCCTGATTCCACCAACCAGGTGCCTAACACGTTTATCCTTTGTAGAGAGGGTTTTCTCCCTCTTTTTTTTCTTTCTCGTATTAGTTTGTGCTTGTCCTTTTACTGTAGGTTGAGGACCCCAAGTTTGTTTTGATCTTTGGCTTTAGCTAGGGCCTCTTTTAATAGCTGGATCTGGCGAGCCGGAATTGAGCTGGAATCTTTTTTGGTGCAGGCATATTCAGGCCCAATGAGTTCGAGGTCCCCCATTTCTATCTTTGACATCTCTTCGTCCATAAGGATTTCGGAGCCAGGATCTGTAGAGGCGGGGAGAGGCATAACTACAGGAAGCGAGGTTTGACTAGGTTGGTTTATTGAGTCCATATCTTGGCACTGTAAGGGAGGCACGAAGGTACGTGGGTTAGCTTAAAGCGAGTTGGGGAATGAATTGGAAATTTTTTCTTGGGGAGCCTTCTTTGGGCTTGGATCTTCCATCAAGTTTTCTTACTGGATGCCCAGTATCTTGAAGCTATTGCTTGTGGAGGGAGCCTCAGGTTTGGGGGTGTTCCCCGAAGGCTTCCGCCCTTGAAGTCATTTTTTACCTTGTCTTTGGAATCCTTCAACATTTTTTTCTTCATTCTTCGTGTTCTTGCTGGGTTTATTGTTGGGACAGTCCTGGAACAGGTGGCCATGCTCACGACACTTACTAAATCTGAAGGGAACATGTTCATAGTCCAACAGCTGGACCTAGTCCGAGTCTTCATGAATGAGATTAATGGCATCTGACAGGGCTTTAACAATATGCATGTAGACATAGATCCACGCGTAGGAGGTGAATTTGTTGAGCTTCGTCTGGTCAGCTGAGCACACAAAGGTGCCCAGAGTGTTGCCGATGTCCTTCAACATATATTCATCCCAATATTCCTGCGGGAGGGAGTACATCCTTATCCAGACCAGTGCCCAGGTGAAGTCTTTTTTTTCTGGGCAGAACCTCTTTGTCCAGTTTTTTAGATACAGACCCGCAGAGTTGAAGAAATAGGGACCGCCTTCTTCCACTTTGGTTTTATCTTTAAGGTGATGAAATATGATTGTGAAGAAACCATTGGATCCCAACTGTAGGTCAAAGTGTGCTTTAGGTTTCCATTTAGCAGCTATCTGGCCTCTTAGCGCTTGCTCAGTGGGTCAGAAGCCTATGGATTTTCCATTCAGGGCATGGTCTCATATAATTTGGATTCAGGCATTTGTACGCGCAGCAGGGAGGGCTAGACTGGGTCTCGTGGCACTCCTGGCATTGCAGGTGCTAATTTCATGCGAGTCGGAAGCCAGAAGCTTTTGAGGCGCATCAGAAGGTGCAGGGGTTATTTCTGGAGAGTCTATATCGGGATTAAAGATATATTCTGAGCCTATTTGCAGTGTGGAGGTAGTCGTATGATGCATTGCGACATACGAAGATTTAGGGTGCAGTGAGCTTTGGGAGGGGACATCGACCCCTCTCTGGTTAGAGACCATGGGGGCGGATTAGGGCCAAGAGACCGATAGGACTACGAGGGTGTAGGAGGAGTAAAAAAGGTTTAGAGGACACAAGGAGAAACCCTAACTAGCATCGAACCGTGAGCCAGAGCCAGAGTCGAGTTCTTTTTGTACATGGGTTTCTATCTATTGCTTATTGGTACTTGCAATAGAGTTTTCTTTTCAATTTCATCGACTACTATGCTTACCATAAATTAGCTAAACTTGCTATCAACACATAATATTATATTATGTACATACACACAACTTTCTCTCATTTTGCAAGATATTGAAGTTCTCTTCGGTTTTTCATTTCCCCTGCTTTGGGGGTATGCTAGTTTTGCTAACATATTACTTTTAAAATTGATTTGATGGTGGCAACCTATGCCACTTTTAAAAGTGACTTGATGGTGACAACCTATGTCACTTTTGAATGCATAGGAATTCCAAAGTTTTTGTCTCAGGTTTTCAACTTGTCACTTTTGAATGCTTACGAAGGCCAAAGTTTGTGTCTCAGGTTTTTAACTTGTAATTATTAAGAAAAGTTTGTAATGAAGACCATAATTAACTTCACCAACAAATCACTTTAAAAGTGGCTAGATTGTGAAATGACAAGTCTATCCAAACTATAGGTTCACACACCAAATAAACTAACATATAAACTAGTGCTTAAAAGTGACTAAATTGTGAAATGACAAGTCTATCCAAACTATAGGTTCACACACCAAATCAACTAACATACAAACTAGTGCTTAGAAACACTAAATCTTTTGTGTAGACTTTGAAAGACAACATAGTGGAACCACCTATCCTAGATAAACATTAGATGAACGGGTCAAAGAGAAGTGAAGCTTCATAATTGCGTAGCCTTGCACGACGATTTTAACAGTTTTCGATGGTTTTTTCTGTTATGGGATTTGGCATAAAATTTTAAGAAATTCTCAAAATTCAAAATAACCGTGTTTAAATTTCTAGAATATGGACACCCTAGGGTTTTTGAGGCGTTGAATCCATTAATGAGTTCAAAATCACGATTTGAACATCACAAAATTCAAATTTCGTAAAAACAAATCATCGGATTCCGACCAAAATTTGACCGAAAAGTCAAAATCATTGCTTTGTTAGACTTCTTCCTTCATAATTAGGGTATTTTTTTTGTAAGTAGGAGAATCAACCACTGAGGCAAAGCTCGTAGTCACGTGACATGGAGTCGATTTTAGTCCACTACCACTATACCATTGATCGTACCAACGTTGCCCCACGTGTGTCACATAGGGGTAATCAAGGTTTGAACTCGTGGCTTCACAAGGAGTGCCTTAATAGCACACCCTATCGCCAAATGGTCTACACCCTGGGGGCTTCATAATCAAGGTAGTTATTTTTTATATTATTATAAAAAAATAAATGCAATAAACCTTAATCATCTCGTTTTCGCTATAAAAAACTGCTTTTATATAACTTAAGTGAATCTAATGATTAAAAATATGTGTTTCTTTTAAACAATTATATTCAAATAAAAAATTAAGTAAAAATATGTATTTCTTTTAAACAATTATATTCAAATAAAAATTTAAGTAAAATAAGTTAAGATATATCTTTGTATACTTTAACAATCAAATAACCATAAAAAAAATACTTTTACTTCATAATCAAACAAATAAACTATATTTTAATCATATCATTTTTGCTATAAACAAAAAAACTACCTTTATATAACTTAAGTAAACCTCATGATTAAAAATATGTGTTACTTTTAAACAATTATATTCAAATAAAAAATTAAGTAAAAATATGTATTTCCTTTAAACAATTATATTCAAATAAAAAATTAAGTAAAAATATGTATTTCCTTTAAACAATCATATTCAAATAAAAAATTAAGTAAGATAAGTTAACATATATCCTTGTATACTTTAACAATCAAATAACTATGAAAAATATACTTTTATTTCATAATCAAACAAATAAACTATAAACTATGTAAACTATTTAGATTCAATATATACAAACTAAATCGATCACAAAATGCAACAAATAAACACAAACTAAATCAATCACAAAATGCAACAAATAAACTATTTAGATTCAATAAATACAAACAAAATCAATCACAAAATGCAATCATTCTTTGAGCTCCTAGACTACAAAGCAAGACTAATATTAGCCTCGACGGATAGCTCAGTCCGTTGGGTCTAAGTAACGAAATAAGAGGTCAGGAGTTCAATCCTGTCAGGTCCAGTTAGGTTAAGCTCCTCAAGTGGGTCCCATTCTACATACAGGTAAAAAAAGGAAAAAGCAAGACTAATATTAAAATCTCCATACTATTGTTCTTTGAGGCGTGCATTGAATCGGTAAGTGGCGATCGAAGACCGGGGATGTTCTTCACATTATCACCACCATTTTTGGCGTGTAGATGCAGACTGCACCAATTACATCAGCTACAAAAGGCTTAAAAACATCCACTAAGATAGTGAGAGTACCGCTATGCTATCCAACGAAGTTGAACAGGGGTAGCCTGTGGGTGAGCACTGCAACTTACGGCCAGAATTCTCTTGAGAGGATGCCCACATCCAGTATTAACTCAAGCAGTCCCTCCCAACTGCTTAAGCAGGCGAGTCCAATGTCTCATTCTCAGGAACACTACCGGTTTATTCAATGCAGCAAAGCTTGGCCTGTTTCTGCCGCAGTAGAGCAGGATTGGAACGAGGACCGCCCGGACGAGAACTTGATATCTTCTCTTGTCGTGGTCTCGTTTTACAAGTTTGCAGATTTTCCAGACCATGCGGAGATGCGCAGCCCTCTGAGGGAGCTATGCGAAGAATTAGTAAGTTTTTGCATCCTGCTATTTTCTTCTAATTGTATAACTTGTTTGAATTCGACTCTTAAATCCTTCTCTCTGGTTTGTGTGTGCCGCCATTTCAAATTTGTTTCTCCTCGGTTTTTGGGTAGTGTTGTCGCCCCATGGAGAGGCAATGTCGCAATCTATTGCTGAAGAGATATTAGGTCACAATCGCCTTGACCCTGAAATTGGTTAACAGGAATTGGGGTCCTACCTAGTTGCCCATTATACTCTGGTTTATTTGTTGGTTCAGCTCCATGGCAGTGTGGTTTTGGTGACAGAAAGCAATTATAACACTAACTGCCTCGAGGGGCTGATACACTTTCTTCAATCTGGAACTGGTTGTGGATTTGATTTGGTTTCGATTTCGATTTTTTAATTCTTTATATCAGTTGGTCGGCAGAGCTCTGGGTTTAGGCCTCAAACTTGTTAGGCACCCAAGTTCTCACTGTGGCTCAGAAGATCCACATAGGGAATTTGAGACATTATCATCTTGTGGGGACGATCCCATCAATTGTATTTTCTCACTTTACGGCAGTGCGAGACCTATAGCTGCACGAATTACTTTGCGGTTGCGGTCCTAGTTTACAGGGCATTATGTGATCTCAGGGACATGACATGGAACTTCATCTTTTCTTTAATTCCATCCAGGACAATCTGGAGTCAATGTCAACAGGTAATTGAGGAGATAATCATATTTGACAATCCTACCTCTATTCTACTTTGTAACAGGACAATTAGTGTTTTTGACTTGTTTGAGAGGCAAATTATTCTTTCAAGCCCTTTTTGGTTGGTTTTAGCTAAATCTCTGATACTTGTTACAATGGGGTTTTGGGGCCTTAATGCGAGCTGGAATATATTCTTTCATAAATCTGGGAAGTATTTTTTTTGGGGGGCTTATTTTCCCTGGTTTTGAATAATTTTCCGTTTTATGAAAATCTGATACCAGAGTTTGCTTATGGCTTACCAATCTGATACTGTTCAGCGTGTCTCAGGAGGCATAATTCTGGCACCGGAAGGCATCAACGGAAGTATATGTGGGACACGAGACTCAGTTGAGAAAGTCTTGGAATTTATTCAAGCAGACGGCCGCCTGAAGGGCTTGAGGCAGAATGAGTCTCCTGCTGGTCCAGAGGATGAGGTTATTCATCATGGGCATTCTAGTAAGTCTCCGCTTGGAGCAGGTGATGATGCTCCCTTTCGTTGGGATCACGTGCGAGTAAAGCTTAAGAAGGAGGTGAGTCTAACTTAACTGACATGCCTTCGAACTGTTAAAGTACTCTTGACAGTCCTTACTTGAACAATATTGCATGGTTTGTTTAAGTCATTTGATTTCCTCTACATTTTCAGGTGGTAACTTTGGGAGTTCCTGGAGTATCTCCTGCCAAGAAAGTGGGAAAATATGCTAATTCAAAGGAATGGAATGCTTTGTTAAGAGATCCAGACACGGTTAGTGGTTCACTTTATCAAATTCACAATTACAATGCTTATACGGATTGTACTTTCCACTTTTTTTTACCAAGGTGTTTTAAAATTATTCCGCATGAATCGCCACATTTATGGAGGGATGCATCATAAAGAGTAGGCAGCAGCAGAATAATAATGAGTAGCGAGTACTAAAGTGATTGTGCAAATATTTATAGAGTCCATACTCCCAAAATACTCTTATACCAACAGTAAAAAAAAAAAAAATCTATTTCGTATTTCCATTGGCCCTGTGGTGACAAGAAATATCAATATCCATGTCAAAGCATTGATCACAAGAGAGCATGTATAGATTTATCAACTAAAAATTTGAATTTTGCTAAGGTTTTCATGATAATATTAATCACCAACTTCAAAATCTTCTTTCCGTTTGGTGAGATTAGTTCCTATTTTTGCTTTTCGTCATCATAAGTGTGCTGCCTGTATCTTATTGCATACTTTCCATATCTATTTAAAATGTTGTAAATTTCACCATACTTAGGAGAACACATACGAGCATTGCGTTGATGCACCTCGCGACCATAGGAAAACTTATACAAGAATATATAAAAAAGAATAAATATTTCTTTTTAATTTTACACTAAAGCTTAATGGGTAGTATAGGGAGAGAATAGGATTTGTCCAAGTTGCCCTTGGACACCTGAAGCTAATCAAGTATTTTCCCCACGTTATATTTGCTGTAAATATTTTATATGCATGTTCAGTATACACAGTCCTAGCCTAATTAGATTTATAACAATTAATATAAGAGGATGTCCCTCTCTTATATGTCTTTTTGAAGGAAACCCTCTGGGCATTTCCTTGCATTTCAAGAATGGTATTCAGTAAGCCCTTTGGCACTGCTTATGGTGCTTAACCCAGCAGGGACATCGAGTGAGGCACGCAACGGAGGTGGTCAACCCGATGATTGACTGTGAGACTTCCTAAATGAAGCTCAAAGCACTGAACCACTCAAGCGAGACCACTAGGCAAGCTTCCCCGACTTTTATATTCTATTAAATTTCCCCCTTTTATTCTATTAAATCAAACTTTACTTTTCATTAAACGATACACTACTCCAGATCAATAAGAAGGCTAGATTTCAATAAATGAATGGAATTCTCATGAGGTTAGGTTATTTTGAAATAGATTCTCATTTAAAGGAAATAGATTATTATTGTTTAATCTATACACTAGCTTTCCAAAAAAGATCATTTACTCAAAAGTAAAATGCAAGTGCAATAATGATCATAATCATACTTATAGACATATATGATGTAGTGTGAGTCTATCCTTCACTTGCCTGCTCAAACTCTGAGAATGCACAACACTCATGGAAGCAATCAACACGCTTACACACACACACACAACTAACAACAAACAATGAGGAACACCACCACATACTACTCTATTAAAATCTGGAAATTAATTGCCATGCATTCGGCCTCAATGGGCTCTTTACTATTACAATACTAGGGTCAAAGTTGTTCTCATAAGATGCCTGCAGGTCTAAGTCTCATCTTGAGCTTGCAATGTGAGATCCATGGATATATCTCTTTTATAGACTTTAAAGTTTGTCAAACAACAAAATCCTCTCTTATCGTGGTCTTTTTTATTATTTTGTAGGATACTTCTTATATTTACAAGGACATGTTTACAACTACACCCATAGAGGGTTTTTACAAGATCATATTTACAACCACACCCACAGAAAGTTTCGAATTCGGGTCCTCATGTTAAAACAAGCCTAATCACCTATTGTGGTCTTTTACCTCATAACAAGAGTTCTTCACCTTTGTCTTCATCTACGTCTCCTTCTTCTTGCCCATCCTTTGTCTACCATAGGTGTTGTGGCCACCTCTTCTGCTTTGGATTCCTCATAAAGATGCCATGGGCTCTTTTGCTTCCCCATGTGAATTGCAGGTCCACTTCTTCTTCTCTTTGAACTGCAAACCATGGGATCGACTTCTTCTTAGTCAGTTTCCTTTTATTTCTTTTCTTTGCAGTTCAACCCAACAACTATGATTGGAATTGAGTTCTACGAGCTACATGGGTTCTTCTTCTCTTGGATATATGCAGCTCTACCTAGTAAAATTGGAATTTCCGGCCTTCTTCTTGTTTGCCTCTCCTTCGTGGTCTTTGCTTCTTCTCAACGAATGAGAGATTTTCCCCTCTTCTCCTATTTAAATGGAACCCCTATCTCACAATGTCTACCCAACACTTGCTTGGAGTTATATTTCTTCTTCTTTTGTAAAGGAATTCTACCTAGCAAAGCCATTGGAACCACCTTGTTTTCCTTTGGAGAAGGCTTCGTGCCTTATTTTGTTCTTCTCTTTCGGTTGAGGCTTTCCCTCTTATTGACTTCTTTCTTTGCAAGGGCTTTCCTCTCCTACTTCTCCACTATCCTTGTTCATGAGAGCTTTTCCCTTTCTTCTTCCCCCCGTGGGTGAATGATCTAAGAGTGCCTTTTCTTCTCATGGTTTCCCCTTCCCTTTGCAAGTCATTTATTTCTAACCACCACCACCAATTGTTGATGTCTACCAACTATGGGCTTCCCTCTTGTGTTTGTTGTGTATCCCTTGACCAACCACATCCTTCATTGCTTCAAGGTTGACTTTATGATGATAAGTGGGTCCTTGGGTATCCCACTCTAGTCCCCATCCGACTCTGTTTATTATTTCCCAGAGGCCTTCTCTCTCGCCCTTTCTCTCTCTTCACGTCACCACCCTCGATTTGTAAGCGAGATCTGATCCATAAATTCATTGTAGGAATTTAGCAAAAGTAGTGGAACCTTTCAATAATGATTTACAGTGGGACATCCTTTGTTTGTTGTCTTCTAATAATTGTACAATTTTGATTGATCACAAAGATAAAAATTTGCACAAGTCAACTCATCGATCCTGGAATACCAAGCTTGTGGTATAGGAGACAATCCATGCAAGGCTATCAAGAACCTATCAACATAAGAATCCATATCATGTACCTCAAATCCTCCTGCAATTGAACCAACCCGAACTAGGTCAACTCTCTCATCTTGAGAGAATCTTGAAGCAAAAGTATCATCATGGTCAACTCTTGTTGTCTATGAGAATCCAAGGGTGACTCCCTCTATTTGAGAGAATGCATCAACCCTAATCCTATACTCTACAATACTCCCATCAACTGCAAACATGGAATCAATCTCAACATCACTCTCTGTTAGGTGCCCAATAGGGCAAATAGACAATAACACACACAAAGACAATGAAGGTAGTCGTCAAAGCACATAAATCTCATTAATCATATCTACATATTTATACAATGAGATGACCCTTGGTTTCATCTTCCAAGGTGTCTCTTGGACTCCTCATGACCTTTCCTATTCACCTATGACACTTGACGCGAATAGTTTCCCAACCCTAAGGATTAGGTTTCCAAGTTCCAACAATCCCCCCTTAATCCAAAGGGGTGTATATGAGTCCAAGAAAAGAGAGTTGGATAATTGGAATTGGACAGTTGCCAAAGGCTGAACATCTCCAACTTGACAATCCAAATTTGCCAAGCAAGCTAGCAGAAGTTGAGATCTTCTGCTAAATATAAGTGATCTTTGAATTGGTGGTTTTGGCTGACCACAAACCAAATAGGATAGCAAAAGCAACATAACCTGATGGCTTCTACTAAGTGGGTGGTTTAAGGTTGACCACAAATTCTCGAACTTGGCGACAACTCTGGTTTTCGTTTAGAGGTTCTCTTTGGAACTTGGCACGAAGGCTCAACGGTTTCTTTGGAAAATGGTGGTTTGGGGACAACCATCTAATGTATAGCAGAAGTTGAAGTCTTCTACTAAGTGGGTGGTTTAAGGATGACCAAAAACTCTGGAGCTCAGTGGAACATGGTTTTGACTCTAGTTCATGCTCGCTTGTTTCTAACGGTCCATCATTGCCCCCCATTAGGAATAAGGTGAGGAGTAGAAGATCTCATGGTGGCTATGAGTGTCAAAACTAGACACGAAATACCATGATCTAATGAAATGTTCTAGAGCATGGCTCTCTTTCTGTCTGCTGGCTACAACTTTGAATTTGGCATCCAAATCTGGCTGTGGATCAAGCTCACTTATTTTGGCTTGCTTGAAGAAGGCTGTGACTGCTTGTTTTCAGATTGATAAGGCTTCAGAACTTGAAGCCTGGTTATTGATCCTTGATGGTCTCCCTTGTCAAGTATAAGATAAAAATCATGAAAATTTTCTGTTGCAAGTTGTCGTAGAACTCGAGACTCGATTTTGCGATATGAACGATATATCTTCGTGGTTGTTGTTGACAATTTCCAAGAAGCGATCCACCCATAGTGAATCTTCTCTCTTGCAGGTTTTTTCAGTGGAACAACTATCTGAAGAATGGTTATGCTTCCCATAATGCTGACAAGGATGGAGATTGAAGCATTGCTCTTCCATGTGTCCAATTCATTGACAATGTTGGCATTGATGTTTAGCTAGAACAGGTGAAGATGACTTTGTTAAAAAGTGGCAACAAGGAAGGTCTTCTATCATTTGCATGTGTCCTTGCTTGATGGAAGACATAAAACAACAAGCCAGATTGATCATTGCCTTTATTCAAAGTATATACTTAGGAAAAGTGCATTATGTGATCTAATTTTAATTTGACTTAATGGAGGCACTTTTATAAAGTTCAAGTGAAAATAATTTAAGTGATGGCTAATCTAATCTTGCCCATTGATCTCATTGGAGGATCTCATCCGTTGATCCATAGTGAGAGTTAGGGTTTTCGCTTGGCCATTGAGTTAAAAGGAGATTGATTTGGTGGAGAGGATACACACACAGTTGCTTTGACACACACATTGTCAGAGAGAGATTTCTTGCTCATAGCTTTCAGCCGGAGAAAGAGAGAAAGTTTGCAGAGAGTAAGATTGAAAAACATTTTCCGGAGATCGACAGGGCAACACAGGCAAATCGCAGAGGTCGTACACAATGATGTAGAGGCCGTGACGCAGGCAGTCGTATGGGTGACATCAACATTCGTACAGTGACGTAGAGGCTGTACAGGGTGATGCAGGGCCGTACGATCTTGTTGGGGTTTTCGATGTGAGTTTCGGTTGTACGATTTTTCTAGGTTCGGTAAAATTGATTTCTGGATTGTATTGTTCTATATCTTGCTAATAAAAAATATCTTCTCAGACTACTGCATTGGTTTTCCCATCTTGGGTTTTTTTGGGGGTTTTCATACCCGAAAATATTTGTGTCTTTATTGATGTGATTGCTGTTTTATTTTTCTCGGTATTTATTTTCTGCTGCAATATTTGTGAAGAAACTCATTTGTGGTTGTCAGTAATATATATATATATATATATATATATATATATACTGGGTAACTCAAGATTGGGTTTTAAGGAAATTTATAGACTCATCTTGAAGAAATCCAGAACTCTGAAATCGGATTGGTCTGGAATAATCTGGAATATGTAAGGCCACATCCTGATCATATCCAATGCCTGTTTTGTAATTGTTGATCGTGAGTTCTTACCAAGGTCTGATGATGGATTTGGTAAGATTATGCTAAACATGATCATGAGGGGTTTCATCTTTTGACATTATTTCATTGTCTTGGTTGTGCGTTGGCAGCTGATAGGAATCATCTTCATATTCAAAGAGAGGGTTGTTTTGAACAAAAACTAGTTTAGAATGCTGATTCCTTTGCTGTACATTGTCCTCTTTGGCCTTTGAATCTTGCAAATTAGTGATAACAGTTTGAAGAGTCTCTTTGCTGAGTGTGATTGAACCGTCTACAACAGTAAGTATTAGAGTGTTTAGTAACTCTAATATTTCTTCAATTTGAGACATTATGAGGACTGTGTGAGGCTTCCTTGTGCAAGTAGGTCCAAATTACAATTGACTCAATCAACAAATTGAGGGCTTCTTGCAACTCTGCCCTTTTACAAATAGACTCAACAATCGAATTTTCCAACTCAGTAGCTGGAGGGTGTCGACTTCTATTGAAAATGTACCCAAGTACAAACAATTCATAGGAAACAATTACAAGTGCACAAATTACAATTTGCAGGATACAAAGTGGAATGTGAAGCTGGATTTGTCTTCAAAGAGGAATGATTTACCTCTGTTGTTGCAGATATGCTTTTGGACTTGAATACTTTGACAATTCTTTGTGGTGGTGCCAAGGTCACCAATATCTTTTGCAGCACTTTTAGTAATTTCTAGTGCAATTTTTGCGATACACTCTTCAATGCACTATATCAACTAAAACAACTTCTACAACAAGTAGATGGAGATGGAATATGAGAGGCACACAATAATTAGTATAACTCGTAATAGGCAACTCATTAAAATAGTTTCTTAAGTTTCATCTGCTTTAAAAAATTATATTGCTACTGCAACAAAATGGAAGAATAGCAAATGTTTTTAAATTATTTGTGCTATGCAATAGACAAAAACATTGAAACCCATATCCACCTCAGACTCTTCTTCTGCTCAAGTTTCTTTTCCTCTTCTTTTGGAGCAGCTGCAATAAGCACATATTCGGTAGAACTAACTATTGGGACAACAACAACTGCAATCTTGCTTGGATCCTTTAGATGCTTTCTCAACCAATGGATAAGAATAATCAAGTTCAATAACAATAGTTAGACCATTCTTATAACCCTTAATGATAGAATGTGGAACAACTGCAATGGTAGGGTAATTGATGGCCAGAGAGAGTTGTCACGAGCAACAAGTTCTAATATCAAATTGTCCTCAATAATGAAAGCGTATGGCCTCACAGATGAGACCCAAAGAAAATGTAAACAAGCTACAGTCTTCAAATCCTTGCAGGTCACATTCACATTCTTTGTTACTCCACGTACAAGTTCACTCTAATAGGGAAATTACCACGAGTCCAAGTGTCCATGCATCAGTGGGTTTCTCCATTTATTTTGATGCAGCAATGAGGTATAAAAAAATAATGATACACATCTCAGATGTTAACCATACCACGTTTTAATACTCAGTCTTCAACACAAATTGCAGCTCTGCACAACCACAGGTTACGATGTAGACCACTGGAAGCTCCATGCTAGGTCGTCACAATAGCTAGTTGTGAAGGAGGATGGAAGCTCCACGCAGCCTTCAACAAGAAAGAAACTTCACACTTCACTTCACAATGATCTCTTGCAACCTTCTGCAATAGAGAGAGGCTTCACACAATAAGAGAGAATGGTCTCCATGCAACAAGATGTTAGTTTTTCTTAAGATCTTATTAGATTATCTAGTATCTTTATCTGAAAGAATAACAAACACAACAAGATGCATAAGATATAAAAGATACACGAGACACAAAGATTTTCACCGGGGAAACCCTAAAGGAGAAAACCCCTCAAACTTCCTCAGAATAGTAAGATGATCAAAACCAATAATAAGAAGTATTCAACAGCTATTTATCTCTCCTCCTCTGATTGTCTCTCTTTCTCATGCGAACTTGAGAGTGTGAGGTGTGTATAAATGAGGAAGAGCGCCTCCCTATTTATACCCTTTCAAGTCATTGACCAAACATAAGACCCGAGCCTACATGTCTTCTCACATAGGGCCCACTTCTCCTAGAGAGACTACAAGTACATCTTACATGATGTTACACTAGGGACTATTGCCTTGACTTACAATGGAGGTTGTACCTCAAGGCCTAGACACAATTTAGACATCCCGTAGAGGGGTAAGACACATCCCCAATGGGGATACGACAACATACAATGATAATATACATCAGAATATCTTCCGAAGTTACAAATACATCAACACTCCCTCTTAACTAGGAAGGTATTCTCTCTCTACATAGTCATCAACACATCTAGTCAAGTCTTCATCGCATCGTCATCATCATGGAGTCATAGAGTCTCCATCATAGCTGCTGCCATCATCTTCCTATAATTTGATCATCGTACCATACTATCTGTCATCAGAAGTTTCTACGGAGCCAACCCTTTGATCATCGTACCATAGAGTCTCCATCATAGCTGCTGCCATCATCTTCCTATAATTTGATCATCGTACCATACTATCTGTCATCAGAAGTTTCTATGGAGCCAACCCTTTTTCATGCTGGATGTAGACGTAGTCCTCAGCTAGGTCTTCATCACATCTCAAGCAAGCCTTCACGTAGAAACTGTTTAGGATCTTCTTTACATTGCCACAACAATAACTAGTGTTTTCTACCTTCATCTCGTCATATCCAAATCATCTCTTTTGTCTTGCACATGACAAAACAACAAACAAACAAACAAACAAAGTATCTACGGTCGACTTGCAATCTATCAAAGAACCGCTTAGGTGCACCTCTTGTGCTTCATGACCTTATCATCTCAACATTGGAACACATATATTTCATATATATGTAAGGACGGATTACGACCCAACAACCTGCTACACCAAGACCTTTTACGTTCTTCTGCTCAACCTCAAGGGATTACATCTGAACAACCTACGTCCAGGATCTTTTTTATTGAGATAACCTTCGAGACATATTATGTCTGAGTAACTTGCGTACCACGCCAGGGCTCATTCTTTACACTCAGACAACCCACAGGGCGTATTACATCCGAATAACCTGCGTACCATGCCAGGACTCATTCTATACATTCGAATAACCCGTCACAGGACTGATTACATCTGAGCAACCAACTACACCAGTGTTTTTCTCGCTTGGACAACCTGTCTCATTTCCCATGTGAGATAATATGCTTTGTAACATATCAGGACTGATTACATCTAAGGATAACCTGCGAGCTTCGCCAGGATGTTACATCCAAGGATAACCTGCAGGACTGATTACGTTTGAGCAACCTACGAACTTCGCCAAGATGTTACGCTCAGACAACTTGTCTTTCTAGCTATGCTAGAACACATCACTCCCTCTTTCGAGGGATCTTGATCTGGATCACACCAAGTCTTTCTTTGAAGTACTCGAACTTCACTCTCGCAAGAGGCTTGGTCAACACATCGACTATTTGCTTCTCTGCTGCCATGTGTCGGAGCTTCACTGCTCCTCTCTGCACCATATCCTTGATATAGTGGAACTTGATCTCGATGTGCTTCAACTTGTCATGGAACACTGGGTTTTCCGTCAGCTTCACGCAACTCTGATTGTTGCAGAAGATGCAAGTCACATCCAACTGGAGATCAAATAAGTCAAACAGTAGCTTTCGTAGCCACACTACCTCGCAACTAGCCGAGCAAGCGGCAACATACTCTGCCTCAGCTGTACTCAACGCCACACATGATTGCTTCCTGTTGAACCAGGAGATCATGTCAGATCCCAAACTGAAGCAGCAACCTGAGGTGCTCTTCCTGTCAGTGGCGCTACCTGCCCAGTTCGAATCACAATAACTATGTAGGTTAATCTTCTGATTCGCATCATATTTGAGCCCATAATCCACTGTATGTTTTAGGTACCTCAGAACATGCTTTACCGCTATCAGGTGAGCTTGTCTCGGATCCGTTGGGAACTGGCTCAGGGTGTTCACCGCAAAGCATATGTCTGGTCTCGTATTTGTCAGATACATCAGTGAGACAATCATCTAACGATACATCGTGGCATCGACTTTCTCGGATGAAGCATCACTCAAAATCTTCAAGTTAGATGCCATAGGTGTGGCCATAGCCTTGCAGTCCATCATTCCGAATCTCTTAAGAATCTCCACTGCATATTTTCCTTGACCAAGGAAGATCCCATTTGCACTATGCCACACCTCCATGCCTAAGAAGCAGTGCATCATACCTAGGTCTTTCATCTCGAACTGTGTAGCAAGTCTCCTCTTTGCATCTGTAATGAGTTCCTCTTCACCTGTTAGAAACAAGTCATCGACATATAACAGGAGTATCATTGGTCTTCCGTCTTCCACCTTGAAGTAGAGGTTGGAATCTGCTTTACTCTTGGTAAAGCCCAAGCTCATCATGAAGCTATCCATCCTGCCATACCATGTCCTTGGTGCTTGTTTCAATCTGTACAAGGCCTTCTTCAATTTGCACACATGGGTCTTCCTATCATGTGTCTCAAATTCCAGTGGCTGTTCCACGTACACTTCCTCCTCGACTACACCATTCAAGAAAGCTGTCTTGACATCCATCTGGTATATTTTCCATTTCATAACTGCTGCCAAAGCAAGTATGGTCCTAATGGAAGTGTATTTCGCCACGGGTGCAAATGTCTCTTCGTAGTCTATGCCTTCTTTCTGTGAGAAGCCTTGTGCTACGAATCTTGCCTTCTTTTTCTCGATGCTGCCATCTGCAACATGCTTGATCTTGTAGATCCACTTTGAAGTCACGACAGACTTCTTCTCTGGTCTCGGAACAATCTTCCAGACATCATTCTTCATGATCGACTGGTATTCCTCGGTCATCGGATCCTTCCATTCTTTCTTTTCTGTAGCCTCTTCATAGGTGGAAGGTTCTTTATCAATGATGTCACACAGCAGGGCCACATAGCTATTGTAGGGATTTGCCCTCTTTCTCTCTCTATGTATTCCCTTTGGAGCGCCATACCTTTCAGCTTCTCGTAAGAGCTCCTGTGCCCATGCTGGTTTCCTCTTGTGGGAGTCCTTCTCAAGGAATGTCTCTACCTACTCTTGTGGTTTTGTCATGTTGTGATCTTCAGGTGTTAGGGTTAACAGGGTACTCCCAAAGGACCGAACACCAAGAGTAACCACTTTACACAAATAGATCACAGATCAACACATCGATGTTTGTCACGTGGTTAAAACCCTCGAGAGGGAAACAGTCCACGACCCCAGCCAAATAGCTACTTGGAGCAATTTATTATGCAAAAGAAAGAAAGTTACATGAGCTTCTCATAATCGATCAACTAGCCAAGGACCCTCTATGCTCTTTAAAAAGAGATCATAGACCAATCATGTGTTAAGCCACAGATCAATGGTAGGTATGATCTAAGAGAAGTTGAACCGTCGGATCACTCTATGTCTAGAACATATCGTGACCGTCGGATTAGAATATTTACAAATGCATACTAATGCATACTAAAGAAACACACTTTTACCTAACGGATATATTACACAAGTTGATCTTAACTAACTCCTAAGTGTCTAAATATCCTAACATCAGGGTCTTCTGGAATTGCTTCTCCAATTTCCATGTCTTGGACTCTCATCTCTTCAGGTTCCTCAACTCCCTGGATAGGAGTCCTCCTCGATCTGAAGTATGCCGAGTCTTTATCAAAGGTTACATCTTTATTGATGTCGATCTTCTTGAATCCTGGGAAGTATATTTGGTAGGCCTTTGATGTATCACTATATCCTACGAATACACCCGTCCTCCCAGAAGGATCGAGCTTGGTCCTTTTCTCCTTTGGGACATGTATGTACATCGGGCAACCAAATATTCTCAGATGGCTGACTTCGGGTTTCACTCCTAAGAAAGCCTCTTCAGGAGTCTTGTTGTGAAGTACTCGATGAGGAGTACGGTACTGTACATACAGAACTGTTGTTGCCGCCTCCGCCCAAAGGTGCATGGAAAGATTGTGGTCAAGCAACATTGCTTTCGCTGCTCCCATTATGGTCCAGTTCTTTCGTTCCGCAACCCCATTCTTCTAAGGATTGTATGGAGTGCTCAACTCCCTCTTAATCGCAGATTCTCTGCAGAGTTCCTTGAATTCTTTCGAAGTGAACTCGCCGCCATTATCTGACCGTAGAATCTTGATCTTCCTATCTGTCTGGTTCTCGACCAAGGCTTTATATTCCTTGAACTTGCTGAAAACTTCACTTTTCTCTTTCAAGAAATATATCCAAGTCTTACGTGAGAAATCATCTATAAAGGAAACATTGTACACATACCCGCTTAATGAGCTAGAAGACATGGGTCCACATACATCCGAGTGTACTATCTCCAATATTCCTTTAGCCTTGCTCTCACTGCTGGGAAATGTCTTCTTTGCATTCTTTCCTTTTGCACATCCTTTGCAAATGCCTTCATGCTTTGCCTGGATCTCGGCAATCTTGAGACTGCTTTGATTGCCATCGGTAGTGCTCTGTAGTGCACATGTGCAAGCCTTATGTGCCATAGTTCATTTGGTTCAATCGACTCATGAACCAATGCTTGTTCAGGCTGCCCCTTCAACTTGTACAAGCCTTCGTCGTCTTCTTCAATCACTGTTGCATCCTCTATTGTTTTTCCTTCGGGCCACATCAGAACTTGGCCATCGACAAATGCAACCCTAATTCCCTTTGCATCTAATGCAGATATGGAGAGAAGATTCTTCTTCAATCTTGGAACATATAGCACATCCTTCATCTTTAAGGATTTCCTAGAGTCAAGCTTGTATGAAGCTTCGCCACTCCCTTTTATGGGGTATTGATAATCATCCCCAAGTTTCACCTTGTGAGGTGACTCATGTTTAGACATATTGACGAATGATTCCTTGTATCTCGTCATGTGTTTGGAAGCTCCACTATCCACGAGCCAATCATTGCTTCCATGTGTGATAGTGCCAGTAAGTGTTGAGATTAGCACATACTCTTCATTTGAATCATCCTTCTCTTGTTTGAATCTTTTGTTTGTTGGTTCACCATCTTCGGCAATATGAGCATGGTGTCTCCTTTTCCGGATGGGACAATCTCTTGCCAAGTGTCCCTTTTCATCACAAGTATAACATCGAACATTTTAAATATCTCTTTTGGTCTTCTTCGGTTTTTTGTCCTTCTTCTTGTTGTGATGAAAGTTCTCCTTCTTCTCCTTCTTCTTGAAGTTCTTCTTGGTGTAAACTGCGAGAGCTTGATCGT
Organism: Pseudotsuga menziesii; assembly: GCA_001517045.1. Taxonomy (NCBI): domain Eukaryota; kingdom Viridiplantae; phylum Streptophyta; class Pinopsida; order Pinales; family Pinaceae; genus Pseudotsuga; species Pseudotsuga menziesii. Next base: position 318,732 of record LPNX010499863.1, on the reverse strand, counting down.
CAGTTGCTCCCATCTTTTCTTCTCTTGTCACAAGTCTAGCTTCTTCTTGTGCACATTCTTCTCGAAGTCTGCTAAAAGAGATCAACTTCCTTCTTACACAAATCCCTTGAATGAATGAGTTCCATGATCTAGGGAGACCATTCTGGGTAGTCATTACAATTTCTCCTTCTTCGACATTCTCTTCAATTGCTTCAAGTTGTTCTTTGATTAGAGCAACCCTTGTGAAGTAAGACTGTATAGTCTCGGAGTTCTGTATTTTCACATTCTTTAGCTGGTTCCTCGAAGCCATCTTCCGGTTGATGTTCTTCTATTCCAACATCTTTGTCAAAGCATCATATACTTCCTTCGGTGTCATGGATGCAGACACATGGGGGATGAGGTGATCCTTGATAGAATTTGTAATGATTCTCTTAGCCTTAGCCATGCTTGTCTTATGAACAGCCTTAGCCTCATCTCTCTCTAGTTCTGGAACATCGCCAATAATAAACTGATCCAAGTCATTTTCTTCAAGGATTAGGGAGATTTTGTACTTCCATGCCCGGAAGTTATTAGCCCCTCCAAGCTTGTCCTCAAGCTGAGTATGGTGAGTCATCTTTTCAAGATGAGAACCTCAAATGGAAATAGTAAAGATTTGGATCTTACCGATTTGAGGTGTTCGACCAAGTTTCGGAGCAAGATGACCTAGGGTTTGTTAGAGAAACCCTAATTTTCCAAACTTGTAGTTTGGGAATTTTGTTTGGACAGAAAGATGCGCCTCCTTGAGGCGAGTTGCTCAGGCTGGTCACTTTCTAAAAATTGAGGTGGGAAGCCCTCGATACTTGATGCCCTAGTTCCTCCTGGCACCGGTGATAGGGTCAAAAATGAAACTTCTTCGATTCAGAAACTATCTCCACCAAAAGATGCGCCCTACGGAGGCGAGTTAGCCTAGCCCTCTTTGCTTGATGATCTATGGAGAGAACACCTTCAACTAGGAAGCCCTAGTTCCCGTAGCTGCACAGTGCCTTCTTCTAGAGAGGCTCTGATACCATGTTAGTTTTTCTTAAGATCTGATTAGATTATCTAGGATCTTTATCTGAAAGAATAACAAGTACAACAAGATGCATAAGATATAAAAGATACAGGAGACAAAGATTTTCACCAGGGAAACCATAAAGGAGAAAACCCCACAAACTTCCTCAGAATTGTAAGATGATCAAAAGCAGTAATAAGAAGTATTCAACAACTATCTATCTCTCCTCCTTTGACTATCTCTCTCTCTCATGCGAACTTGAGAGTGTGAGGTGTGTATAAATGAGGGAGAGCGCCTCCCTATTTATACCCTTTCAAGGCACTGACCAAACTTAAAACCCGAGCCTACATGTCTTCCACATAGGGCCCACTTCTCCTAGAGAGACTACAGGTACATATTATATGATGTTACATTGGGGACTATTGCCTCGACTTACAATGGAGGTTGTACCTCAAGGTCTAGACACAATTTAGACATCCCGTAAAGGGGTAACACACATCCCCAATGGGGGTACAATAACATACAATGATAATATACATCAGAAATCTTTCGAAGTTACAAATACATCAACACAAGAGAGCGTTCACCAAGAGAGCCCACTATACCAACGAATCCAAGTTGCAGCTCTTCAAATTCCAAGTCGCAACAATATGCACCAGTTCGTGGAGGCAATAGTTCCACGCTCTTCAATGATCCAACACAATAACATTTCCACGCACATCTGTGTTTTCAAGTCAACCGTCTATGGCAGTAGTGATAACAACACCCACATTTGCATTCACAGAAATGTCTCCCAAGCAATGAAAATGAGGTAGCAACGTGCTTAAAACCGTAATGTACGTCGACTTGAAGAACAATAGTTTTCTTGGTACGTGGAAGGGAAATGCATGCTCCAAAACCCTAATATCATCCCTCTAGGAAGTAAATAAACACCCAGACTATTTTACGAGACCCATTGATCAACAAGAAAAAAAATAACACACCTAGACTTTACATGGGGGAATGGTTGACTTAGTTGGGATATTGACACCTTGATTTCATATATTCACCCTTTAATAATGCACAACGAAAATACTACCAGTTACCACGCAAAAAATATCTCATACCATCTCAAAGGAAGTCGACTCAACAACTATGCAAACAACAAATCGATTTTTAGGGATTGAAAGAGGAGACTAGTCACGGTCATCAAACATAGTTGCAATACAACTTCGAATAGTTTGTAATACACATTCGTGGAGGGACCAGACTAGGGTTCACCAACACACCAACTTGCGAAATTTCCAACAAATGGATGAGAGAGTTGCTCAACGACAAGAGCACAAAAGGAGTTACACTGAGGGGGAATATGGCAGAGCAGAAGGCAGATTGGTGTAGCATGAATATGGCATAATGACAGAAAACTCCTAGGCATAGAAAGATTCGAGCTCTGATACCATTGTTAGGTGCCCAATAGGGAAAATAGACCATAACACACACAAAGACAATGAAGGTAGGCTTCAAATCACATAAATCTCATTAATCATATGTACATATTTCTACAATGAGATGACCCTTGGGTTTCATCTTTCAAGGCGTCTCTTGGACTCTTGATGACCTTCCTATTTACTTATGACACTTGACGTGAATAGTTGCCTAACCCTAAGGATTAGGTTTCCAACACCCTCCATCAAGTTATCACACATATCCTCCTCAAAGAAATTGGAAGGCATGCAGATGGAAGAAATCAATGCAACATGACAAGCATATCTCCTAGGAGTTATATTGCCCTCAATGAGGATCTGGGCACTCCTATATGCTCTTGAGCCTCCTATGTATCTTGTAATGTCTGGGTAAACCATCTTGGCCTCTTGTGTGTTGGGGTAGAAGGTGAGGGCATGTTCATACCCAATCTCACCACATCTCCCTCTAAATTTGAATCATCGAGTCTCTGAATTAGTCTTTGGAACTATAACCTCTGCTAATCCTCATTCACTAAAGCAAAATCCTATGAACTAGCAAGTCTCATGTTCTCATCAAATATCACATTTTTGTTGACCATAGTATTCGAGTGTGCTAGAATGTCGATCTTATTAACCGTAGAAGTATCATTGTATACATCAACACAAAATGCTATCACAACATGCATAATATGTTTTGAAGCTATCTTCATGACATTCGACACTAGACACTGTGTTAAAAGACAAGCAAATGAGCAAAGCCATATCCATCTTGGAAAATCTGCAATATGATATGAATGCTCTTGTCTACCTTTTGAACCGTCTAGTTGTCCCTGAAATGGAATCCTTTTCAATGAAAAGGGGCCACAAAAATAACACTGTAGTCAACAAACCATGCCTAAAAGTGTCTAAGATCTTTGCATCTTCAAAACATGCTTAACAAGTTCAACTTTGTGACAAACCACATAGCAACCATCTATAAGACCAAAGCGATGAATGTGATCCTTTATTGCTAAACTCTCTTGGAGAAACAACCACTCTAGAGCTCTAGTTTTAAAGGAAGTTTGAAGCTTAAACTTCTAAGATAGTTTGACATGTCCTAAGCATTCTTGTTTCCTTTTCCTCTATAGTTCATTTCCTCGTAGGTTCAATAGGGGAATAGTTTGGCCAAAATTTAGAATATTGACCTTTGCTTGCATAATTTACGACATATATCCACAAGACCATTTCTAGTCTTTCCAAATAGGTCCATGAGTATCAGAATTTAATTTAAACAAGTTGTCAGCTGGAATTATATGGCAAGGCATTGTGAAAATTTGCTTGTCATGAAGATGGAGCCATTGAATTAGGTCGAGAGTTCACTAAGGAAACCATGTACTCGAGGCTTTGTCCATAGATCTCCCCTTTCCTTCCCCATATATTTCCTTCAATAGAAAGAATTTTAACTAACCCAACCCTACCCCTCTCTAGCGAAGAGGTCCACCTTGGTCTTGCAACTAGATCCCACCTGTTTTAGTAATTTCAAAAATCCTATTACAATTGTTTGGAAACAATTGCCAAAGTTGTCAACTCTTCTTGAGAACACTTGATCCAAGGATTAAAAGCTTCGGCTGCACCAACTATGTCACTTATGCCATAAGGGCTCGCTATACCATTTACATGAGTAGGACTCTAATTGCAATGCCGTGGCACATCTACCAAACGTTCAAGTTTGTTGTGTACTGGTATGTGGTACTTGGTATGGAGCTGTGGGTATGAGTATGAATATCATGAGATTTTGGAAGAGCCAATATTATTGCAATAAAAAATTGCGATATTTTCTTACAGGAGATATTATTGTGATAAATTGAAATATTGTGATTTTTTTTGGTTTATCGTAGGTTGATAGAAAGCATCACCTTGTTTGCTCCATTGACCCTTTAATACTCGATTTTGGTTTCTCCCCTCATTTTGAAAAAAAAAGATATATCAAGCTTATGAGAAGTTTGTCATGTCACTTCGGTAATTACTGGTAGCATTGTTGAAAACATCGACAACGACAAAAAATCGGCAAGGGTCCAGAAGACGACTTATCGACAACATCGTGGAAAAAATCTGCAAACCGCGGCAACCGTTAAAAAATACAAAATAAATTTATTTTTTTCAACTTTTTAAACATATAAACCAACAACATCAAATAAATACATTGGTACATAAATATAGGGAAAACACCGATATATCTATGATGTAGTGGGTGCCAAATCAAAATGATACATCACAGTCAATAATAAATTGGAATCCTAAAACCTGATAGTTGTCCAATAAAAGGCTCAAACATGGATAATCGATACAAAATTTCATCAAATATATGAATGTATCTCATCATCATGAATTATCTACAACGACAAATCTAGCAGCTAGCTATCATCCTATCCTAGAGAATCAAATGACCTCTCCCCCTTTTATAGGAAAAGGTCATGGGTCATTTTCCAATAGAAGTTCCTACATCATCTATGTAGAAGTTTCCCCCAAATTTTAGTAAACGTTGAAGGGGATGTCGAGGTCTTCTACATAGGGGACCCAACCATAAATACTACAAATTTTATAGAAGAATACATGCAAATTGAAACATAAATCATTGAAAGTTAATTTTTTTATAAATTATAATCCAAGAGACCAATACATACATGAGCATTGTAATATAATAAATCATAATTGATCTTTCTAAAATAGACGATCACCATCATAATCTGGGTGCATAGAGGGTTGGTGCTCTTAATTAAACATCAATCCCATACCCTCATACATGTTAGAATCCAAGGGAAATGTTGCAATTTGGCCAATCCTGAAATCCTGAAAACGGTTAAGTTTGCTGAATTCTTAATGGGATATGAAATTCTACTTTCTCCATATGAAGTTCGATGAGGTTGGAACCTCTCTCAAACATCCTAAAACAATTAATGGTAATATTAAAAATTTAAGTAAAATGATAGAAAAGAAAAGAAAGGAGAATGTCAACTTTTACTTTAAGAATTTAATATTACCATTACTTACTAGGGAGCACGTTCCCTTGCAATAATGACAAATAAAAACCCAAAAATCGTCCTTTAAGTGTGTAAACCCCAAGCATGGGCGATTTTTTCTACTCCGATGTGATTTTTTACTGAAGCATTGCGATTTTTTGCAGACATTGCGATTTCTGATTTTTAGGTAAAAATCATGATTTATTTGGGCCAAAAAATCGGCTCACATAAAAAATCGCGATTTTTCGCGATGTGTCGAAAATTTGGGCGATATCTTCAACTAAATTTTTAAGTAAAAGTTGACATTCTCCTTTATCTTTCCTTTTCTATCTTTTTATTTAAATTTTTAACATAACCATTAATTGTTCCAAGATGTTTGAGAGTGGTTCCAACCTCATCGGGCTTCATATGGAGAAACTGGAAATTCAAATCCCATTCAAATTTCAGTAGACTTGACAATTTTCAAGATTTCAGGATTGGTAGGATTGCAGTGTTTTCACTTGATTCTATCATATATCAAGGTATCCAATTGGTATTTAATTAAAAGCACCAAGCCCTCTACGTACCTCAATTTTGATGGTGTTGATTGTTAAACTCCTTTGTCACGACCTTAAGAAAAATGTACTCTACTGAAGGAAAATCACTATTACACATGTCAAGATCTTTCTCTATTACCTTAACGCTTGCATTAGGGAGTTTCATTAAAATTGGAGGGTGTTGATTGGTGTCCTTGGAGAATTGAACTAGAGACAAATGCTAGAGGAGGGGCTTGTTGCTTCCTTACTCCACATGTAGGTGAGAAAAATCTCAACTCATTGAACGCGGCCTTGGGGGCAAGTATCGAGTCGGGTGCAACTGTCACCACAACACTCGACTCTTCTGTGTAGGCCAACTCCTAAACAAAGCCAAGGGAGGTAGACCCTAAACAAAATATCTAAGGCTGTTTGCTTTCAAAAGCAATCAACGAGTTAATTATAAAAAATGAAATGACAAATTATTCTAACATTTTATTGAAAATAAAGACTTAGCAAAAGAAAGATAATATTCAGGATCACTTAGCATTCATAGCATGATATACGATATATATCAATTTAAAAGATTAGTGCTTGTAAGTAAAAGATAGTGATCTAATTATTACTTGCAAGTTCGGGATCTTTAAAGCTAATTTAACCAACTGAAAAGGGAAAATGACTTAATCTATGAGATTGATTGTCAACTGAAAGGAAAACGATCTAATTACTGTTAGAATTTTAATAGTTTTATGCCAAAAACAATAGGATCACTGAAAGAAAGACAAGTACAATGTCACAAAAAGAACACAAAGATTTATCCTGGGAAACCCTCGTGGGGGACAAAACCCAACAAAACTTCCTCAATATAGAATTCAACCAAGTCCAGTGAACAACCCCCAGAACAAGACTAGAAGCTCCCTCTCTCCAATGGACTGCTTCACTCTCTCTCTTGCGTAATTGCTTGAGTGAAATGTGTGTCAAATGAGTGGAGCGCCTCACCTATGTATGCTCATCAAGTGAGTGACCTAATAACCCATTAGGGACGACCTGTTGCTCCAAACAAGGCCGACTTACCTAGGGAGACTCAAAATAACATTTATATAATACTTTTGTGGGTACTATTGACCCGACTTACAACGTAGGTTTACCTCATGACTTTTACATGACCAAATACATCAAGGACATCTTCTGAGGGAGGAATAATAATAACATAATAAAAGTACAATAGATTATCTTTTGAAGTTACATTTCTTTAACACTCCCTCTTAACAAGGAAGGTATTCTACAACATAAACAACAACAACAATTGTACAACTGACTGGTGAATCTATATATCATAGAAAGTTTTGGAACGACAACAACATCATGTATTTGGAACATCATCATCAGCATCATCATCATCAACATCAACATGGAACATCATCATCATCATTTGGAGGGTCTCATCATCAACAACATGTGACTATTGTAACTTCATCATCATCATGAGCATCATCATCAACATCAACATGTGACTGCTGGAACATCATCATCATCAGGAGCATCATCATCGACATCAACATGTCACTGCTGGAACATCATCATCATCGGACATCTGGAGCATCTTTATAGTGGGCACTCTGGTAGACCAAACATGCCTTGTTTGACTTGCTAATCCTTTCAGACCAAACAGGCCTAGTCAGACATACCAATCTACCTAAGGACCAACAGGCCTTGTCTGACTTGTTAATCCTTTCGGATCAAACAAGCCTAGTTAGACATACCAATCCCCCTAGGATCAAACAGGGCTTGTCAGCACTGACATACCAATCCCATTGGGATCAAACAGGCCTTGTCAGGCTGACATACCAATCCTAGACGGAGCTATCACACTACGGATCTAGGAAACCACATCATCATCATCACTCCCTCTTACGAGGGAGGTTCTTTTGGACTACACCATGATTGTCTCTAAAGCACTCAAACTTATTCGAGACATCGACTTAGTCAACACATCAACAACTTGTTCCTCTTGTTAGAATTTTGATGATTACACCAAAAGCAATAGGATCATTGAAAGAAGGACAAGTACAGTTGCACAAAAACAACACAAAGATTTATCTTGGGAACCCTCTTGGGGAAGAAAACCTAGCAAAACTTCCTCGATATAGAATTCAACTAAGTACAATGTAAACCCTAAGAACAAGACTAGCAACTTCCTCTCTCAAGTAGACTCCTCTCTCTCTTTTGCACATTTGCTTGAGTGTGAAATATGTCTAAATGAGGGAGGCGCCTCACCTATTTATACTCATCAAGTGAGTGACATCTTAACTTAACTAGGCCGACTTGTTGCTCTAAACAGGGCCGACTTACCTAAGGAGACTCAAAATAACATTTATATAACTTTTGTGGGTACTATTGCCCTGACTTAGGCCGACTTGTTGCTCTAAACAGGGCCGACTTGCCTAGGGAGACTCAAAATAACATTTATATAACTTTTGTGGGTACTATTGCCTCGACTTACAATAGAGGTTTTACCTCATGACTTTTACATGACCAATTACATCAAGGACATCTCTCGAAGGAAGAATAATAACAATAAAAGTACAATAGAATATCTTCTAAAGTTACATTTCTTTAACACTCCCTCTTAACAAGGAAGGTATTCTATAACATCATCATCAACAACAACAACAACAACAACTATACAAGTGACTGGTTAATCTATATGTCATAGGAAGTTTTGGAACAACAACATCATATATCTGGAACATCATCATCATCATCAGCATTGGCATGGAGCATCATCATCATCATCAGCAGGGGCATCATCATCAGCATGGAACATCATCATCATCATCATCTGGAGTATAATCATCAACATCAACTTGTGGTTGCTGGAACATCATCATCATCAGCATGTAACTGCTGGAACATCATCGTCATCAGGAACATCATCAACATGTAACTTTTGGAACATCATCATCATCAGGAGCATCATCAACATGTTACTGCTGGAACATCATCATCATCAGACATTTAGAGCAACTCTATAGTGGGCACTCTGGTAGATCAAATAGGCTTTGTCTGACTTGCTAATCCTTTTGGACCAAACAAGCCTAGTTAGACATACCAATCCACCTAGGATCAAACAGGACTTGTCAAACTGACATACCAATCCCCCTGGGATCAAACTGGCCTTGTCAAGCTAACATACCAATCCTAGATTGAGTTGCCACACTACGACTCCAGGAAACCACATCATCAACATCATCATCACTCCCTCTTACAAGGGAGGTCCTTTCGAACTACACCAAGCTTGTCTCTAAAGTACTCAAACTTTATTCGAGACGGAGGCTTAGTCAACACATCAACAACTTGTTCCTCTGTAGAAACATACTGGAGCTTAATACCTCCCCTCTGCACCATATCCCAGAAGTAGTGATACTTGATTTCTATGTGCTTTGATTTGTCATGAAACATCAGGGTTTCTAATAGCCTAATGCAACTCTGGTTATCACAGTAGATATCGGTCACATCCATCTCAATATCAAATAATTCTGTCAACAACTTGCGAAGCCATACTGCTTCGCTACAAGCTGAACATGCTGCAATATATCTAGCCTCTGCTGTACTGAGAGCAACACTAGTTTGCGTTCTGCTAAGCCATGAGATCACACTTGATCCCAAATTGAAACAACATCTAGAAGTGCTCTTTCTGTCTTCAGCACTCCCGACCCAATCTGAATCTGCATATCCGTGTAATTTGATCTCACTATTAGATGCATATTTAAGACCATAGTCCAATGTATCCTTTAGGTATCTCATCACATGTTTTGTTGCAATCAAGTGAACATGTCTATGCTCCATCATATATTGACTCAAGGTGTTTACAACAAAACATATATCTGGTGTCTTATTTGTCAAATACATCAATGAGCGAATGATATGTTTGTACAATGTAACATCCATTGTCTCTGATGAAGCATCATTTAAGATATTCAAGGTTGCCACCATTGGAATGTTAATGGCCTTACAATCCATCATCCCAAATCTCTTTAGGATCTCAACAACATATTTTCCTTGATTTAGGAAAATCTAATATGGGAATTGCCATACTTCAAGACCTAAGAAGTAATGCATCATGCCAAGGTCTTTTATCTCAAATTTTGCAGCAAGCTTCTTTTTACATTCACTAATGAGCTTTTGTTCACCTGTCAAAAATAGATCATCCACATACAACAATAATATCATAATACCATCATCTACAACCTTATAGTAAAGGTTGGAATCAACTTTACTCTTGGTAAAGCCCAAACTCATTAGGAAGCCATCAATTCTTCCATACCACACTCTGGGTGCTTGCTTCAACCCATACAACGCTTTCTTCAACCTGCATACATGTGTCTTCCTATCATGAGTTTCAAAACCTTGCGGTTGTTTGATGTACACTTCCTCTTCTACCGTACTTGTTACCGGATGAACTAGCAATGCTAGTCACCGATAATCATATGAACGAATGAGTGACCATTGTCACCTTAGTCACTTTCCCAAACTTCTTTTGAAGTCAAAACTTCCAAGGGGAGAGTCATTACGATAACCTACAAACACTTAGGGGCAAAAATAAAATGTCTTCTATGTGCAAGTGAATTAGAGACCAATGCCTTTGAGGAGCATATTTTAAGGAATGAAGAAGACACCATATGAAACTTGAAAGTGTAGTTAGTACATTTACTTCAGCAGCGCATTCATCCAGGATGAGCAAATAACCGATTTCAGTCTTATATCATGCGTATGTCATATAACAAGTACAAGTGTGAAGTATCATTCATCCAAGTATAGCCAACTATAAGAACTCATTCATTATTCAAATGTAAATGCTTTCAATAGTAGGGTTTTAAATAATCATTCACCTTTACAAGGTAAGCATTGTCACTTGTTGCAGCAGTAAGTAATAGCATAACAACCCTATCATTCATCCACTTAATAGTATTCACGTTGAGCATTCATTATATGCCAACCACACATGGCTGTCGTCAAAAAATAGATATCAACAACATGAAATAACCAAGTACAATGAACATCAATTAGTCATTAGAGGAAATTTCAGCTCAAAATGGGCCTTTCAACCCTAATTCAAATTCCATGTCATCATGTGTTAGCCAATGAAATTGCTTTAAATTTGAAATACCGTATAGGTCTTAAACAATTTTTTAAAATATAATTTGGGGATAGGTATCATAAAAAAACTACTTTTTTTGTTTGTATTTTTGACATATCTCCCTGTGTTTTTACTCAAATTTCGGTCGGGAGAGCCCGTTGGATGTGGAATTAAATTCCGCATCCAACGAGTACCCACTCGACATATTTTTGACGGACCCGGCTACCCCAAAAACAAGAAATACTTGAAAAAACGTGATGATGAGTACTCGTTGGATGTCGTCATCACATTTTTTTCAGGTATTTCTTGTTTTTGGGGTAGCGGGGTTTGTCAAAAGTATGCCGAGTGGGTACTCGTTGGATGCGGAATTTAATTCCGCATCCAACAAGCTTTCCTGATCGAAATTTGAGTAAAAAAACAGGGAGATATGTCAAAAATACGAACAAAGAAAGTAGTTTTTTTTCTTTTCTTCCTCCTGTTGCCGCCTCTTACGCACCTGTGGTTAACGCAGCAGAAATCTTCAAGCTGCTTGGTGCGTCCTTGGGGGCAAGTCTCGAGTCAAGTACTGTCACCTGATCCTGACTCCTCCGTTTAGGTTTAACTCCTAACGAAGCCAAGGGGGGTAGTCCCTACCAAAAGAGTTTCTAAGGCTCTTAAGTGTTTTAATTATTTCAATTGATTGGGTTGTTTAAGGGGTTAGAAATGAATAAATTGTTGACACGATACTATGCAAAATTATATAACTAAATTCAACAACATTGTAAGATATATCAATAATTACAATATGACTATAAGCAAAATAGAGAGTACAAGAATTGAACCAGTGCCAATATGGAGTCACAACACAATGAATGTTGTTGAAAACAAGGAAAATATTTTGCTCGTGTACTTGGTCAATTTTAATTATTATTGTGAGTTGATTAAATTAAATGAGTAATTAATTAATGCACACTTCTGCTTTTTGATATCCCCAAGAGTCAGACAAAGCTGCGAGTGGTAGAGCATACATGGGAGTGGCAAATGTTTGTTCCAATTTATGAAAGCAAAGTAAAGATGTGATACAGCCCTTTAGGATGGATTGTGTGCTCGAGTGAACAAAAAATTGTGAGACGAATTACTACGGCAAATAAATGCTGGGTTAGTATTTGATTACTTTGAATAAAATTTGTAAATCTTGAAATAAACTTGATTGATTTAAAAGTTGAAGTAATCAAATCTAATCTAAACTAACAAGAAAATCCAACCCACTTCAAGGACAGATACAGTCTTCCCCCAAATAGGGGAAGAGGGGTGTGGGAGCCGTAATCCCATTTGCTCTTTTTTATTAAATTTTTACACTGCAGATAATTAAATAAATGGCTGCCTTTTGACCTTATGCTTTGGCAAAGGCTTACAATAAATTGTCGGAAGAAAGGGAAAAATAATGGGCACTTTGGAGCCTTTGGATATCTAGATTTGTCAAATTTTGGCCATAATTTCTCTCTTTTTTTCTTTCAACGTGTTAAAAACCAGCAAGTTAATAATGTACAAGTTAGTGGATTAGTACAAGCATGTACATAAAATACACTATCTAGTACTTTACAAAAAAAATGGGAAAAATTTACTGCTTTCAAGTACTAGAAAGGAAGTGTTAGATCTAAGTTTAAGATATCTATTAAAGCACTTTAGATCTAACATGTAAACAAGCCTAAACTTAATATAATAATCTTTTAAAGAAATTTAAGCTTGTAAGAAAAGTAACCAAAGAGAAATGTTGAATTTTTTATGAGATGGGAGAGAAAACCCTCAAGCTCAAGCTTGAACGTTGTGAAGAAGAGAAAGCGCCTGTAGGACAAAAATATTAGATCCAAAGAATAGTGGTGAAGAGGAAGAAGATGCAACCGAGCTCAAAATCCTCCTTCGCCTTCGATGATCTGCAAAGCTACACAACCTTTAAACAAACAAGATTAAATCTAGTATATTTTGATAAAAGAAATTTGGAAGAGCCTTAGTATAAATGACTACAGTTGGCTACTCTTAGGTCTCTAATAGCAAAACATAAGTAAACAAATTGAAACTACAAATGTTTACTCTATGGGCTAATAATAGCCTTCTAAGCTAGATAAACATCTACAAGCTTGAAATAAAGAGAAGTACAACTAGCTAAATATCACCTCCATGAAGCTCAAGCATTCACAACCATGAAAATTTGCACCATATGGACCTCCAAAGTCTTCACTTTATTCAACAAAATATAGAATCAACTAAGTATTACAAGAGGATAGGTTCAATCTTCCATGTTCAAAGAATGGAGCAATGCCTTGCTTATATAGAAAATATGACCAAGAGAGGGTGGTGCACTTGCCCAAGAGAGAGCACTTTACTTGAGTTGGCATGGGATAGAAAAGACAAAAAATATGCCAACTTCTAATTCATAACTCAACACTTGCTATTATTTTCACAAATTTCCATCTTTTTCTTGAGAGATGTGCTCCACTTGATTTAGCAAAATTGACTTGCCTTTATTTGCCGAGAAAAACACTCAAAAGTGTTTTAGAAACCTTAGGAATGTTTCCACTTTACTTTGCCAACTCATAAAATTCACTTTCGGCATGTTTATTTTATTTTATGAGTTGCCGAATTTTTCACTATATCCATTTTTTGTTTTTTTTTACCATTTTCGAGTAATAATTAATTTTAGAGATAAATAATTACTCGTAAACTTAGGAAAGTGGGTTTAGGGGTTAAGTGGGCGCTCTGGTTAGAAAATGATCACCCCCATGGCAAATTCTGCCCCTAGGCCACACTTTTATGCACTTTCGAATATTTTTAATTAACTTATTAAAAATAAGCCTAGAAAAACGGAAAAATTTATATTTTCTGGAAATTAAAAAAAACCTATGGGGGGACTTAGTACATGTCCATATGACTCAAAAACAATGATTAGCATGGTAATATACATTGACATCTAGGTTTTAATAACCTCTTAAGGCTTTTTTACCAAGACATTTACTCTAGCTTTGGAGGAGTGGGTGAAAAACTCAAAAATGATAAGTCATTAAAAAACGACATGTAATTCCCAAGGAAAAAACACCCTAGAGTAAAGTATTGATAACTAAGTCCTAGGCAAACCAAACCTTTTACATAATTTCATCATGCTAAGTCATTTATGACAAAATCCCCACAGGGTATGAACATGTAAAAAATAAAAAAAGGGCCACTAATTGGCCTGATGGACTTCTGAACACATGTGATGAACAATTGATTTGTTCAAGTCTTTGATTGCTCACTGGAAATCCACTAAGTACAACTTAGTGGATAACACCTCCAAAATTAATAAATATTATTTTATTATTTTAACTATTATTTTATTATTTTCTTTAGGAGGTCCATTTTGAGTTGAAATTTCCTCTAATGATTGAAAGTAATCATTAGGCAATTCATTAAGGCTTCTATGCAAGCAAATATGCAAACAGTTTGAAAGCTTAGCATATCACTTACAAGTGTATATAGGAGGTTGATGTATGTGTGTACAGGCTGCAATTTATTGCAACCTTAAAAAGGGGCCATTGAAACAGCTCTAAAAGGTAACCATAGTCCACAATATTGCAACATTAAAAAGGGGCCATTGAAATAGCCCTAAAAGGTAACCCTAGTCACAAAGGACTGTAAAAAAGGGAAGGACCAGACCTCAAAAAGGGGTGGCCAAGGTGGTTAAGAGGCTGCTCGAGTTAGGAGGGAGGCAACCAAGGGTTAGAGAAGTGGTATGAAGGTGGCCTAGGCCTAGATAAGGCATGCCATGAATGAAAGGGAGACAAAGGAAAGGGACCAAGGGTGGAGAAGTGGAGGAAGAAGGAGCCCGAGGTGAAAAGAGGGCCAAGTGAGGGTGTAAGGGAAGGCAAGGGGCAAGGTTGAGGTGGAGGGGAGTGAAGGAAAGACTGAGTAAGGTCTGGTTTAGCTCTTGGAAGGGAGGTTGAGCCCCAAAAGAGAAGGACTGAGGGGTGAATGAAGGTTGTTGCATCCTAGGGCAGCATGCTAGAGAGGGAAAATGAAGGGAAAAAAGAGGGCTGAGGGGTAGAGAGAGAGAAAGAAGGGAAGGCGTGGGAGGAGGGAAGGAAAAGGATTGAAATCAGGTTTAGGACAAGATTTAGGTTACCTTAGCCCTAGGTCATCTAAGGAGAAAGATAAGCCTTCCAATGAGAAGAAAAACCTAGGTTTGCAACTATCCTAGAGACCTAAGGTCAAAACTCTAGAAGGACTCCCACTAGAGGACATACTCCTACGTGCCAAGTGACTAAAGGCTGAAAAATGACCTAGCCTAGATAAAATGCAGCTCTAGAGGCCACCATTCAATCCATGAATATGCATCATTCATCAACATTTAACAAAGAGAGATCAAGCAAAACCCTAGATACCTCCTTGTGCAAGTTTTTAACCAACAAATGAGAGCATCGCCTTTAGCAAGAGCATTGGACCAAAGAACTTAAGAAATTGCTTGCAAACCCAAAAAATTGTATTTCTCAAGAGGGGCGCATCATCTCCAAAGAGCCCTAGTTTGGATAGAAGAGTAACATAATATTTGATCCCACTTGTCTTATGTTAAAATGAAGTGAGGAGAGGTTTATTTATAGCCTCCCATACTCACTTTACAAAAATATCTAGGCTTACATGCCTTGAAATGTCAAAATTAGAAAGTATAAAATGTCATCTTAAAATTATAACATAAAATAATGTAAAAATGGCCTAAAGTATGCTTATAGTAGGTTGCCTAGGGCATTTTCCCCCTAGGTGCCAAAAACTACTAAAATAAGCGAATCACTCCGAACGAAAGGCTGGAGTGAGCTGGAGGGAGAGCGTCATGCCCCATCTAGCCTCGAAATGTAGAAAATCCCTCAACGCCCCCTTCAAACAAGTAAGCAGGCCTGGCATGGAAGATGACATCATCAAAGAAAGAAGCCTAGGGAGAGAAAGGTGCTAGTGTGTAGAGTGCCCAGGAGGGTGCATAAGGTGACTATGAAGAGAGACCAAGGTCTCACAACTGAAAAACAAGTCACCGGTGCAAGGAAACAATTGTGGGGACATGTGTCCTAGTGATCAACTCCTAGGAGCTTTGGACACCAACCGTAGGGTTAAAAACCCCAAGAAAGGGTAGTCAACAGTGCCATTACGCCATAGTACTCCTAAAGGAAGGACCAAAGGGACTGACCATGACCACCACAGTTAAATAACGCCCCTCTTAGTTAGAAAAAGGCATTTCTCTCCCTAGGGCACATCTGAAGGTGCGTTGGGTACAGGTGCAGCGTAACAGTATCATTTGGAAAAGCTGTTTTTACGTCCACTTGATGTAGCTTCCATTTCATCTTAGCTGCCAAAGCAATGATAGTTTTGATCGAAGTATATCTGGCAGTTGGAGCAAAAGTCTCTTCATAATCAATTCCTTCCCTCTGAGAGAATCTTTGGGTACCAATTTCGCCTTGTATTTTTCAATACCGCTATCTGCTGAATGTTTTGTCTTGAAGATCCACTTTGAGGAGACTACAGATTTATCTTTTGGCCTCGTTACCACATCCCAAACATCATTCTTTATAATGGACTGGCATTCCTCAATCATGGCATCCATCCATTCCTTCTTCTTTGTTGCTTCTTCAAAAACAAGTAGGTTCTTCATCAACAAGGTTGCACATCAAGGCCACATAGCTGGAGTACGGCCTTGGTCTCTTGCTTTCTCTAAGGGTTCCTTCTAGAGCTGACTACAGATTTATCTTTTGGCCTCGGTACCACATCCCAAACATTATTCTTTATAATGGACTGGCATTCCTCAATCATGGCATCCATCCATTCCTTCTTCTTTGTTGCTTCTTCAAAAACAAGTAGGTTCTTCATCAACAAGGTTGCACATCAAGGCCACATAGCTGGAGTACGGCCTTGGTCTCTTGCTTTCTCTAAGGGTTCCTTCTAGAGCTGACTACAGATTTATCTTTTGGCCTCGGTACCACATCCCAAACATTATTCTTTATAATGGACTGGCATTCCTCAATCATGGCATCCATCCATTCCTTCTTCTTTGTTGCTTCTTCAAAAACAAGTAGGTTCTTCATCAACAAGGTTGCACATCAAGGCCACATAGCTGGAGTACGGCCTTGGTCTCTTGCTTTCTCTAAGGGTTCCTTCTAGAGCTGACTACAGATTTATCTTTTGGCCTCGGTACCACATCCCAAACATTATTCTTTATAATGGACTGGCATTCCTCAATCATGGCATCCATCCATTCCTTCTTCTTTGTTGCTTCTTCAAAAACAAGTAGGTTCTTCATCAACAAGGTTGCACATCAAGGCCACATAGCTGGAGTGCGGCCTTGGTCTCTTGCTTTCTCTGAGGGTTCCTTCTGGAGCACCATTCTTTTCCGCATCTTGAATGATTTCACAAGCCCAAGCTGTTCTTCTTTTTTGTGTGGTCATCCCATGAGGTGACTCCATAGGTCTTTGAGGCTTTGTCATGTCATGGTCTTCCGACATGTGCTCTTCTTCAACATATCTAATTGGTAATTTGCTAATCTCTACAACTTTAGGAGCTTCGTGCTTCTCTTCATGATCCTCATCTACATGATTCTTTCTGGACTTGCTGAAAGTTGCATCCTCATCAAATGTAACATCTCTGCTGCTTTCAATCTGACAGTAACCTGGGATGTAGACTCTGTAAACTTTTGATTACTCACTATAACCAACAAATATCCCCTCTTTCCTGAACGATCTAACTTTGATCTCTTCTCCTTGGGAGCATGTATGTATACATGACAACCAAATATCTTCAGGGGACTGACTTCGGGCTTCTCACATGTAAACATTTCTTCTGGAGTCTTGTTCCCAAGAGCACTGTGGGAGATTTTGTTTTGCACATAAACTGCGGTTTTAGCTGCTTCGACACATAGTGCATAGGCAGATCCTGATCATGGATCATGGCTTTCACTGCTTCCATGATAGATCTATTCTTCCTTAATCCTAGCTTTTTTACAAAATTTCTTGAATTCATTTGATGTGAATTCTCCTCCATTATCTGATCTCAAGGTCTTGTTCTTCTTTTCAGAGAAGTTTTCTACAAGAGCTTTAAATTCTTTGAACTTCCCAAATACCTCATTTGTACTCTTCCAGAAATAAACCCAAGTCTTGTGGGAATAATCATCAATAAAGGAAACAAAATAAACATACCCGCTTAGAGAAGTAGGTGACATTTGACCACATACATCTGAATGAATAATGTCCAAGATTCCTTTCGCTTTGCTGTTGCTGCTTGGAAATGGGTTCTTTGTATTATTTCCTTGTCCATATCCCTTGCACACTCTTTCATGATCAATCTGGATCTCTGGTAAACCTGTTACCACTTTGCTTACGATTGGCAATGCTTTGTAATTTATATGAGCAAGTCTTCTATGCCATAACTCACATGGGCTAATGGTACTTGCTGTTAAGGATGATTTTGAATGTCCCTAGTCCTCCTTAATTTCCAATCGCGACTACATCATCTATTGTCTTTCCTTTTGGCCACATGAGGACTTTACCATCTACAAAAGCAACTCTGAAATCTTTCTTATTAAAACCTGAGATGGACAGGAGATTCTTTTTCAAACCTGGAACATATAGAACTTCCTTCATCTTCATGGACTTTTTGGATTCCAGCTTATAAGAGGATTCTCCCATTCCTTTGATGGGATATTGATAATCATCTCCAAGCTTCACTTTGTGTGGAGAGTCTTTGTAACCTGTCTTATGCTTAGAGGCACCACTGTCCATGAGCCAAGTGTCACTTCCATGTGAGACTAAACTTGTGAGGGCTGAAATTGAGACATATTTTTCACTGGAGTCTTCATATTTTTTGGCCTTCTCTTCAACTGGGTCATCATCTTCGACTGCATGGGCATGAAACCTTTTGTTTCTCTTTTTGAACTGTTCTTCTTTAAGGGGACAATGTCTTGCAATGTGTCCCATCTTGTGACATGTAAAACATTCAAAGGATGAGAAGTCCCTCTTAGTCCTTTTGTCTCTTTGAAATATTTGAGTTCTTCTAGGAGATTGTTCACGATCCTTTCTCTTGTTCTTTCCCTTCTTTGCATGGGCTGCCAAAGCTTGGTTTTCATTGTCATTTAACTTCTCTTCTTTGTTTGCTATTCTTTTTTCTTCTTGTACACATTCTTCCCATAATCTACTGAACTTGGTCAACTTCCTTCTAGCACATATTCCTTTGATGAAGTAGTCCCAATCCCGTGGGAGACCATTCAAGGTGGTCATTACAATTTTTGCTTCTTCTATCGTGTCTCCAATAACTTCTAATTGTTCTTTAATCTGGAACACTCTTGTGAAATATGATTGCATTGTTACCGCCTTCTGAATCTTCACACTCTTGAGTTGGTTTCTCAAGGTCTTTCTTCTATTGATGTTTCTTCCTTCAAATATGCTAGACAGTGCATCGAACGTTTCCTTTGGGGTCTTCTTTGAAGACACTTGAGGGATCAAGTGATCCTTGATAGAATCAACTATGATCCTCTTATCCTTGATCATATCCTTCTTGTGCTTTGATTTGGCTTCATCTCCTTCTGGTTCTTGAACTTCTTTTTTATGTAGCGTTCTAGGTCATGTTCTTCAAGAACGAGCATGACTATATTTCCATGCTCTTAAATTCTTTGCTCCCTCAAGCTTTTCATCAAGCTTGGTATTGTTTGTCATCTTTTATAAAATGAAAACCTCGAATTGAAATATGGGAAATAGAACTTACTAGCAATAATGCTTTTTCTGGAGACCGCTTTTGGATGGCTTAAGGTTTGACAAAGAAATCCTAATTTTTCAACTGTGGTCACTAGCAAATTGGATTGGAGGAAAAGATGCGCCTCCTCAAGGCGAGTTGACTAGTGTACTCCTTTTCTTGAATATCTAGACAAAACTGCAAAATACTTGATGCCCTAGTTTTCTCGGAAGTAGTGATTGGTCAAAAATTGAAAATCCAGAGAATTGAAAACTGTATAGATAGAAAGATGCGCCCTCCTAGGGCGAGTTAGATGGTCCTCCTTTTTCAACTGATTTGTGGAGGGAGTTTCCCAAAATAGTAAGCCCTAGGTTCTGTACAATGACTTCTTTCAGGTTGGCTCTGATACCATGATAGAATTTTAATGATTACCCCAAAAGCAATAGGATCACTGAAAGAAGGACAAGTACAGTAGCACAAAAGCAACACAAAGATTTATCCTAGGAAAACCCTCTTGGGGAAGAAAACCCAACAAAACTTCCTTGATATAGAATTCAACCAAGTACAGTGTAAAACCCCAAGAACAAGACTAACAACTTCCTCTCTCAAGTAGATTCCTTCTCTTTCTCGCTTGCGCACTTGCTTGATTGTGAAATGCGTCTAAATGAGGGAGGCACCTCACCTATTTATACTCATCAAGTGAGTGACATCTTAGCTTAACTAGGTCAACCTACTGCTCTAAACAGGGCCGACTTATGTAGGGAGACTCAAAATAACATTTATATAATACTTTTGCAGTTACTATTGCCCTGACTTACAATGGAGGTTTTACCTCATGACTTTTACATGACTAATTACATCAAGGGCATCTCCCGAAGGAGGAATAATAATAATAAAAGTACAATAGAATATCTTTCGATGTTACATTTCTTTAACACCTGTTAAACTAGTAGCAACAAGGAAGGTCTTCCTGCATGCATGTGTTCTTGCTTGCNTACTTTTCCTAAGTTTACTTTGGAAAATAAATTAAAGTGATCTAAATTAACTTTAGTGAAACACTAGTTAAAGTGAAAGTGAAATTAGGGTTTTCACTTTAACTAAAGTTATAAAAGAGAGATCAATTGGTGGAGAGGACACACACACTTGTATTCCGACAAAGACAGGATACAGAGAGGGAGAGAAAGTCAGACAAAGGATTTAGCTGGGAAGACGGAGGAGCGAGCAGCAGGATCATCGAGCTTCGTACAGCTGGACCGTACACTCACGTAGGAGGGTGCTGAGGTTTAGCTGGGGTTTTGCCTAGTGATTCTGCTGGGTACTGCATTCGCCAAGTTTCGGTGAATTTGTAGTGATTGTAAAAGTTCCATATTTTCTCATAATAAAATCTATATCTGACTGCTGCACTGGTTTTCCCATCATGGGTTTTTTTGGGGGTTTCCATACCCAAAATAATAATGTCAATTTTGTGATGTGATGTTGTGATTTATTTCTTAGTTTTATATTCTGCTGCATACTGTAAAAGATATTCATGTGTGGTTATCAGTAGAGATTTGCATGCACTGTTTAGCCCTAGTTTGAATATTAAAGGAAAACTTACAACACCTCTATAGGAACATACTGGATCTTTACAACTCCCCTTTGCACTATATCTCGGATGTCGTGTTACTTGATTTCTACGTGCTTCGATTTGGCATGGAACATTGAGTTTTTTGACAACTTGATGCAACTCTGATTATCACAGTAGATATTGGTCACATCCATCTCGATATCAAACATCCATCTCGATATCAAACAATCCTATCAACAACTTGCAAAGCTAGACTGCTTTGCTACAAGCTGAACATGCTGCAATATATTCAGCCTCTTCCGTACTGAGAGCAACACTGTACTGCTTTTTGTTGAGCCACGAAATCACACCTGATCCCAAACTAAAACAATTTGAAGTGCTCTTTCTGTCTTCAACATTGCCTGCCCAATCTGAATCTGCATAACCGTGTAATCCGATCTCACTATCAGATGCATATCTGAGCCCACAATCCAATGTACCCTTTAGATATCTCATCACATGTTTTGCTGCAACCAAGTGAACATGTCTAGGCTCCACCATATACTGACTCAAGGTGTTCACAACAAAACATATATATGGTCTTGTATTTGTCAAATACATCAGTGGGCCAATAATCTGTCTATACAGTGTAACATCTACTGTCTCTGATGAAGCATCATTTAAGAACTTCAAGCTTGTCACCATCAGGGTATTCATGGCCTTACAATCCATCATCCCAAATCTCTTTAGGATCTCAACAACACGTTTTCCTTGATTTAGGAAAGTCTCATTTGAACACTGCCATACGTCAAGACCCAAAAAGTAATGCATCATACCAAGGTCCTTCATCTCAAATTTTGCAGCAAGCTTCTTCTTACATTCATTGATGAGCTTCTCTTCACCTGTCAAAAATAGATCATCCACACACAATAATAATATCATGATTCCATCATCTACAACCTTATAGTAAAGGTTGGAATCTGCTTTACTCTTGGTAAATGCCAAACTCATAAGCAAACCATCAATTCTTCCATACCACGCTCTCAGCGATTGCTTCAATCCATACAATGCTTTCTTTGACCTGCACAAATGTGTCTTCCTATCATGTGTTTCAAAACCTTGCAGTTGCTTGATGTACACTTCGTCTTCTATCGTGCCATTCATAAAGGTAGTCTTTAGTACTTTACGTCCATCTAGTGTAACTTCCATGTCATGTTTGCTGCCAAAGCAAGGACAGTTCAGTGTATCTAGCTACTGGAGAGAAAGTCTCTTCATAACCAATTCCTTCCTTCTGAGAGAATCCTTGGGCTACAAATCTTGCCTTGTATTTTTCAATACTGCCATCTGTTGAATGCTTCGTCTTGAAGATCAACTTTGAGGATACTACAGATTTGCCTTTCAGTCTTGGTACCACATCCCAAACATCATTCTTTACAATGGATTGGTATTCTTCAATCATGGCATCCCATCCATTCCTTCTTCTTTGTTGCTTTTTAAAAAAGAAGTAGGTTCTTCATCAATAAGGTTGCACATCAAGGCTGCATAACTGGAGTATGGCCTTAGTCTCTTGCTTTCTCTAAGCGTTCCTTCTGGAGCACCATACTTTTTTGCATCTTGAATGATTTCACGAGCCCAAGCTGGTCTTCTTTTTCGTGTGGTCATCTCATGAGGTGACTCCAGTGGTCTTTGAGGCTCTGCCATGTCATGGTCTTTTGGTATATGCTCTTCTTCAACATCTCTATCTACTATTTTGCTAGTCTCTGCAACTCTAGGAGCTTCATGCTCCTCGTCATGATCCTCATCTTCATGATTTTTTCTAGACTTGCTGAAAGTTGCATCTCTTCATCAAATGTTACATCTCTGTTGATTTGAATATGACGGTAACCTAGGATGTAGATTCTGTAAGCTTTTGATTGCTCACTATAACCGACAAAATCCCCTTCTTTCCTAAAAGGTTCAACTTTGATCCCTCCTCCTTGGGAACATGTATGTATACAGGACAACCAAATATCTTTAGGTGGTTGACTTTGGGCTTCTCATCGATAAACATTTATTCTGGAGTCTTGTTCCTAAGAGCACTGTGAGATATTCTGTTTTGCACATAAACTGTGGTTCTAGTTGCTTCGTTCCATAAGTGCATAGGTAGATCCTAATCATGGATCATGGCTTTTACTGCTTCCATGATAGATCTATTCTTCCTTTCTGCTACTACATTCTCTTGAGGATTATAGGGAGTGGTGAGCTCCCTCTTAATCCTAGCTTCTTTGTAGAAATCCTTGAATTCACTTGATGTGAATTCTCTTCCATTATCTGATCTCAAGGTCTTGATCTTCTTTTCAGAGATGTTTTCTACAAGAGCTTTAAATTCTTTGAACTTCCCAAATACCTCATCTTTAGTCTTCAAGAAATAAATCTAAGTCTTGCGGGAATAATCATCAATAAAGGAAACATAATAAACATACTCGCTTAGAGAAGTAGCTGACATTGGACCACGTACATTTGAATGAATAATGTCCAAGATTCCTTTCACTTTGCTGTCACTTCTTGGAAATGGGTTCTTTGTATTCTTTCCTTGTGCACATCCCTTGCACACTCCTTCATGATCAATATGGGTTCATGGTACTAGCTGTTAAGACTGAATCTAAATGTCCCTTTAATTTGTAGAGTCCTCCTTCAATTCCAATCACAACTGCATCATCTATTGTCTTTCCTTTTGGCCACATGAAGACTTCACCATCTACAAAAACAACTCTGAAACCTTTCTTATCTAAAGATGAGATAGAAAGGAGATTCTTTTTCAAACCCGAGACATATAGAACTTCCTTCATCTTCATGGATTTTTCAGAATCCAATTTATAAGAAGCTTCTCCCATATCTTTGATGGGATATTGATAATCATCTCCAAGTTTTACTTTTGTGAGAAGAGTCCTTCTGTATGAGACATGAGAGAGAGTCTTTGTAACCTGTCATATGCTTGGAGGCACCACTATCCACTATCCAAGTGTCACTTCCATGTGAAACTGAACCTGTGAGGGCTGAAATTAAGACATATTCTTCACTGGAGTCTTCATCTTCTCTAGCCTTCTCCTCAACTGAGTCATCATCTTCGACTGCATGGGCATGAAACCTTTTGATTCTCTTCATGAAGTGTTCTTTAAGGGGACAGTTTCATGAAACGTGTCCCATCTTGTGACAATTAAAACATTCAGAGGATGAGAAGTTCCTTTTAGCCCTTTTGTCTCTTTGAAATCTTTGAGCTCTTCTAGGAGGATTGTTCATGATCCTTTCTCTTGCTCTTTCCTTTCTTTGTATGGGATACCAAATCTTGGTCTTCATTGTCATTTAACTTCTCTTCTCTATTTGCTATTATTTCTTATTCTTGTATGCAATCTTCCCATAACTTACTGAACTTGGTCAACTTCCTTCTAGCACATATTCGTCTAATGAAGGAATACCACTCCATTGGGAGACCATTCAAGGTGGTCATCACAATTTCCGCTTCTTCCACCATGTCACCAATAGCTTCCAACTGTTCTTTAATTTGGGACACTCTTATGAAGTATGACTGCATTGTTTCTGCCTTTTGAATATTCACACTCTTGAGATGGTTTCTCAAGGTCATTCTTTTGTTGATGTTTCTTCCTTCAAATAGACCTGACAGTGCAATCAAACATTTCCTTTGGAGTCTTCTTTGAAGATACTTGAGGGATCAAGTGATCCTTGATGGAATCAACTATGATCCTCTTAGCCTTGATCATATCCTTCTTGTGCTTTGATTTGGCTTCATCTCCTTGTTCTTGAACTTCCTCTTTTATGTAGCCTTCTAGGTCATGTTCTTCAAGAATGAGCATGACTCTATACTTCCATGCTTTGAAATTCTCAGCTCCCTCAAGCTTTCATCAAGCTTGGTATTGTTTGTCATCTTTACTAAAATGAGAACCTCAAATAGAAATATAGGAAGTAGAACTTATTAGCAAGAAAGCTTTTTCTGGAGACTGCTTCAGGTTGACTTAGGGTTTGATAGAGAAACCCTAATTTTTCAACTTGGAGATTTTGGAGATGTCATTGGAGGAAATATGCGCCTCCCCAAGACGAATTGAGTAGTGGACTCATTTTCCAAAACTGTGGACAAAACTTCAAAAAATTTGATGCCCTAGTTTCTCTCGACAGTAGTGTTAGGGCAAAAAATGAAAATTCTCAGATCTGGAATCTGTCACCACAGAAAGATGCACCCTCCTAGGGTGAGTTGAATAGAACTTCTTTTTCAGCTGATTTGACGAGGGAATTGCCTGGAATAGTAAACCCTAGCTTGTTGAACTGCTGCATAAGTTGCTACACAATGACTTCTTTTAGGTTGGCTCTGATACCATGTTAGAATTTTAATAGTTTTATGCTAAAAGCAATAGGATCACAGAAAGAAATACAAGTACAATAGCACAAAAAGAACATAGATTTATCTTGGGAAACCCTCATGGGGGAGAAAACCCAGCAACACTTCCTTAATATAGAATTCAACCAAGTATAGTGAACAACCCCAAGAACAAGACCAGATGCTCCCTCTCTTTAGTAGAATGCTTCTCTCTCTCTCTCTCTCTCTCTTGCGCAATTGCTTGAGTGAGATGTGTGTCAAATGAGTGGAGTGCCTCACCTATTTGTACTCATCAAGTGAGTGACCTAATAACCCATCAGGGCTGGCCTGTTGCTCCAAACAGGGTCGACTTACCTAGGGAGACTCAAAATAACATTTATATAATACTTTTGTGGGTACTATTGATTCGACTTACAATGGAGGTTATCCCTTATGACTTTTACATGACTAAATACATCAAAGACATCTCCAGAGGGAGGAATAATTATAAAATAATAAAAGTACAATAGAATATCTTCCGAAGTTACATTTCTTTAACAATTACTAGGGTAAGTTCTAGACTAGTTTGCAGTTATTATGAATTGAAGCACCAAATGGAAGTGTGGCTTAATTACTACTGACGTCCAAAAAGAGTAAAAAAAACTTTGATTGATTTTAGATGCCCAAGTGAAGGTGATTTAATCTAGATTAGTGAGTTAGTAACTCTAATCTACACTAAGAAACACTTTCATGCGAAAGAAATAACAAAAACATGAAAATGACTCTTGGGTAGGGGGAATGTGACACGTTGATTAAATTAGCCTTTAGAAGCACTTAATGTTGGTCCTTAGTGGCCAACATCCAAGCTTACAATATTAGAAAAATATGGGAGAAAAGAGAACAAAAAAATGTCTGTTTCGATGAGCTGATTAGGCTGGACTGTTGGGTGGTCAAGGTTGCTTCCTTGGACCGCGTGTTTGCTATCCAAAAACAGCGAGCAAAATGTCCCAAAAAACAGTGGAAAATGGTGGGAAATTTGCTCCTTAATTGCTCCGAAAGTGAGTTTTACTTGCATAATGAAAGATGAACTAGCAACCACTTGTTAGGGGGTTCGAACTTAATACAACAAATCAACAAGGACGTAAGTGTCTCTAACACGCTGTTTATTGACTGTACGAACAATGAACAATGAGCTAAAAAATGCCAAAAAGGAAATAAAACACAATTTTAGGCAATTTTTAAGTACTAGCCTAAGTTCATGAGAGATTAGACTTGATTGGAATACTTATAAATGCTTGTGCTTCTAAATCTACTTAGGATAAAGACTTTTAAAAGTTTAGATCTATATGCATGTTACGTGCAAACTATTAGAATGATTAGGTCCTTGGATGCAAATAGCTTTAAACAAAACCAAATAAAATTTGAAGAGTTTTTCTTTCTCTTTGAAGTCAATGGAGTCACTTAGGCCTCGATCTCTAAGGGGCTTGCCATTAGAGAAAATTTGGGGTCTAAAATCGACCTCATAAGAAAAAGAGCCAACTAAAATGGGCCTAAAAAAAGATCCAACCAATAGAATTTCAAGAAAAAAGTCAACCATAATGGTTGACTGGGTATATTTGTCATAACAAATTTTTTTTTTTTTTTTTTTCTTCTTCTGTGTTTTCAACATATCTCACTGTGGTTCTACTCAAATTTTGAGCGAGAGCACTCCTTGGATGCATAATTTGTGAAAATTCCATATGCTAAGTTAGATTATCAGCATTTAACTTCAATTTCATAACAAAAGCATATAGACAGGATCACTGAAAGAAACAGTATCACAAGAACAACACACATT
Organism: Pseudotsuga menziesii; assembly: GCA_001517045.1. Lineage (NCBI taxonomy): Eukaryota > Viridiplantae > Streptophyta > Pinopsida > Pinales > Pinaceae > Pseudotsuga > Pseudotsuga menziesii. Next base: position 291,187 of record LPNX010499863.1, on the reverse strand, counting down.
TATCTTGGGAAAACCCTAAAGAGAAAAACCCAGCAAAAGTTTCCTCAATATAGATGCCCCAAAAAGATAAAAGGTAAAACCCAAAAGACTGATCCTCCTTCTTCTCCAGCTACAGTTCTTTCTCTCTCTCTCTCTCTCTCATGCGCTACACAAGTGAGTGTGTGTGTTTCAAATGAGGAGCGCCACACCTCTATTTATATTCTTTCGTTCACTTAATATTAGACTCAGTTATGTAGGCTTGAGTAATCCTAATTCAGTTATGTAGGCTCGAGTAACCTCAACTGGGGTACTAATGACTCGACTTACAACGGAGGGGACTTGCTCATGACTTTTGGTAATTCTCCCGATAGGAACATCAGGGTACAAAGTAATACAAGTAATTCTCTCGATAGGAACATCGGGGACCACAAAATATATTTAGAATATTCTTCGAAGTTACAATAATTCAACACTCCCCCTTAACAAGAAGGGTATTCTACAACAACATCAACAACAACAACAGTAGGAGAAGGAGGGCATCATCAACATCATCATTAGGGTGACACACTATAAATCATTGGAAGCTTTTCATCATCTTCAACATATAGTCTTCATCTTCAAACTTCAGCAACAACAACACTTTGACCGCTCGATCGACAACATCATCATCAACACTTTGACCTTTCGATCAGCGACATCATCATCAGCACTTTGACCTTTCGATCAGCAACATCATCATCAACACTTTGACCTTTTGATCAACAACATCATCATCATCGATCAGCATAATTATCATCATACTCTGAACTTTCGATTAGCATCATCATCATTATCATACTCTGATCTTTTAATCAGTAACATCATCATCATCACACTTTGAACTTTCGATCAATAACATCATCATCATCAGCAACTACAATCCACAGTACGAAGACGAAGGTCTTCGGATCACTTTTGGACTTAAAGCCCAGGGATGATGCAATCCCACCACATTCTCGACAATCGAAGTTACCGGATTCAATTATGGGATAATCACTCCCTATCACTTTAGGACTAAGTCCAAGGATGATGCAATCCTACCACGTTCTCGAGTACCGAAGTCATTGGATCTGTTCTGAACAAAAGTTCAAGGATGATACAATCCTACCACATTCTCAAGTATTGAAGTCACCGGATCTGTTCTGAACAAAAGTTCAAGGATTATACAATCCTACCACATTCTCGAGTACCGAAGACACCGGATCTGTTCTGAACCGAAGTTCAGGGATGATACAATCCCACCACATTCTCGGGGACCGAAGTCACCGGATCCGTTCTGAAGAAAAGTTCAAGGATGATACAATCCTACCACATTCTTGAGTACCGAAGTCACCGGATCTGTTCTGAACTGAAGTTCAGGGATGATACAATCCCAACACATTCTCGAGTACTGAAGTCACCGGATCTGTTATGAACCAAAGTTCAGGGATGATACAATCCCACCACATTCTCGAAGACTGAAGTCACCGGATCTGTTTTGAACCAAAGTTCAGGGATGATACAATCCCACCACATTCTTGAGGACCGAAGTCACCGGATCTGTTCTGAACTGAAGTTCAGGGATGATACAATCCCACCACATTCTCAAGGACCGAAGTCACCGGATTCGTTCTGGACAGATGCCTCGGGATGATACAATCCCTCTTCATTCTCGAGGACCGAAGTCAACGGATCACTTTAGGACAAGTGTCTAGGGATGATACAATCCCACTACAACATCATTGCTCCCCCTTTCTAGGAAGGTCTTTTCGAACAACACCAAGCTTGCCTCGAAAGTATTCGAACTTTATCAAGGACATAGGCTTCGTCAACACATCAACAACTTGTTCATCAATACTTACATACTGGAGTTTTATGGCTCCCTTCTGCATCATATCTTGAATGTAGAAATACTGGATTTCTATGTGCTTCGATCTATCGTGGAACACCGGGTTCTCTGTCATCTTTATACAACTTTGGTTATCACATAGAATCACGGTAGTATTCAAATCCAGGTTGAATAAACCTGACATCAGCTTCCGAAGCCATATGGCTTCACAACTAGCAGAGCAAGCTGCTATATATTTTGCTTCAGCCGTGCTAAGAGCAACACTGGACTGTTTCCTGCTAAACCATAAAATCATAGCTGATCCGAGACTATAACATCCACCTGATGTGCTTTTCCTGTCTGATACACTTCCAACCCAATTTGCATCCATATAGCCATACAGTTTGTACTCATGGCTTCCATCATAGTATAGACCAAAGTCTATAGTCCCTTTCAAATATCTCATCACATGTTTTGCAGCTATTAAGTGAACACGTCTAGGTTGAACTAGGTACTGACTCAAGGTGTTCATAGCAAAACAAATGTCTGGTCTTGTATTTGTTAGATACATCAATGACCCAATAATCTGTTTGTATTGAGTCACGTCCACTAACTCTGACGAGTCATCAGCTAACAACTTCAGGTTGGAATCCATGGGTGTGGCCATGGCTTTGCATTCCAACATATCGAATCTTTTCAATATCTCTACTGTATACTTTCCCTGGTTGAGAAAGATTCCTTCTGAACTTTGCCATACTTTCAGACCTAGGAAATAATGCATTAACCCAAGGTCTTTCATCTCAAATTCTTCAGCGAGTTTCTTCTTGCTTTCCACAATCTGTTTCTCATTCCCCGTCAGAAATAAATCATCCACATATAGTAATTGTATGACAGGTTCGTCTTCTATAACCTTGAAGTAAAGGTTAGGATCGACTTTACTTTTGGCAAAGCCCATGCTTGTCAAGAAACTATCTATCCTTCCATACCAAGCTCTGGGAGCTTGCTTCAGGCCATACAGGGCCTTCTTCAACTTGCATACGTGAGTCTTTCTGTCTTGAACTTCAAATCCTTGTGGTTGTTCTCTGTATACTTCTTGTTCAATCACACCATTCATGAGGGTTGTCTTCACATCCATCTGGTGTAAGTTCCACTTCATCATGGATGCAAGTGCCATGATAGTTCTAATTGAAGTATACCGTGATACTGGAGCAAATGTCTCTTCATAATCAATCCCCTCTTTCTGAGAGAAACCTCTGGCCACAAATCTTGCTTTATACTTTTCGATACTTCCGTCAGCTGCATGTTTTATCTTGTAGATCCATTTGGAGGATACTATACTCTTTCCTTCTGGTTTGGGAACTATATCCCATACATCATTCTTCATTATTGACTGGTATTCTTCAGTCATTGCTTCTACCCATTCTTTCTTCTGTACCGCTTCTTCCTAGTTTGTATGTTCTTGATCCACCAGATCACACATCAAAGCCACATAGCTGGAAAATGGCTTGGGCTTCTTGTTTATTCTTGGGAAGCCTTCAGGAGCTCCATATCTTTCTGCTTCGTGTATAATTTCTCTTGCCCAAGCAGGCTTTCTCTTCTGTGACATCTCCATTGTAGGAGGTTCTTGTGGTTCTGTCATATCATGCTCTTCAGGTACTTCATCTTTAGGGAGGGGTACTTCATCTTCAGGGAGGGATGTATTCTCGATATTTCTGGAGGGTACATTTTCCTCATATACTTCTTCATGTTGACATTTTCTGGATCTCTTGAGAGCTGCTTCTTCATCAAATGTTACATCTCTACTGATTTCCATGTGATGGAATCCAGGAATGTAAATTCTGAATGCTTTGGACACTTCACAGTATCCAACAAATATTCCCTTCTTTCCGGAAGGGTCCAACTTGGTTCTTTTCTCTTTTGGTATATGAACATATACAGAACAACCAAATATCTTGAGATGACTTACCTTAGGCTTCTTTCCCGTGAACATCTCTTATGGAGTCTTGAATCCAAGAGCACTATGAGATATTCTATTTTGTATGTAGACAACAGTTCTTGCTGCTTCTGCCCATAGATGGATTGGAAGATCTTGATCATAAATCATTGTCTTCACTGCCTCCATGATGGTTCTGTTCTTTCTTTCTGCAACACCATTCTGTTGAGGATTGTAGGGACTAGTTAGTTCCTTCTTGATTCCGGCATCTTTACAGAAGGCTTCAAACTCTTTTAAAGTATGCTCTCTGCCATAGTCTGATCGGAGTGTTTTGATTCTCTTGTCTAAAAGATTCTCTATCAAGGCTTTGAATTTCTTGAATTTCTCAGACACTTCGCTCTTTGCTTTCAAGAAGTAGATCCATGTCTTTCTTGAATAGTCATCAATAAAGGTAATATAATATTCGAAACCACTTAAAGATGTGGAGGACATTGGACCACACACATCTGAATGAATCAATTCTAGCGTACCTTTTGTTTTTGTTTCGCTCTTCGGAAATGGATTCTTGGTGTTCTTTCCTTTCGCACATGCTTTGCAAATGCCTTCATGTTTGATCTTCATGTCTGGTAATCCCGTCACTACTTTGTTCACATGCGGTAGTGCTTTGTAATTTATGTGAGCGAGCCTTCTATGCCATAGCTCACTAGGATCAATGGACTCATGAACAAGGGCTGTTTCTGAATGTCCCTTGAGTTTATATAGGCCTCCTTCTTCACCAATGATAACTCAATCTTCAATATTCTTCCCTTTGGGCCACATGAGTACTTGGCCATCTATGAATGCAACTCTGAATCCTTTCTTATCTAAAGCTGAGATAGAAGGTCAATTCTTCTTCAGACCTGGTACATATAGTACTTCTTTCATCTTCAGGGATTTCTTGAATCAAGCTTGTAGCTTGCTTTCCCAATTCCGTTGATCGGATATTGATAGTCATCTCCTAGAGATACTTTCTGAGGAGAGTTCTTTTCTTCAAGTCTTGAAAGAGACTTCTTTTGTCTCGTCATGTGCTTTGAAGCACCACTATCAATAAGCCAAGTATCTTCTCCAGGTGTTATAGATTCGGAGAGTGCCGAGAATAATACATACTCTTCTGCATCTTCTTCTCTTGCTTGCTTGCTTGGAGGTCCTTCCTCTTCTTCTTCTTCGTACTCATCTTCAGCTAGATGAGCATGATGTCTTTTGTTGTTGTTGATCTTCTTCTTATATTCTTGTCTCTTCATAGGACAATTTCTGGCAATGTGTCCTATCTTATCACAATGAAAACATTGAAAGCCAGAGTAGTCCCTATCGGGGAGACTTTCTCTTGTCTTCTGGAACTTCCTGGGAGGTTGATACTCCCTCTTGTTTCCCTTCTTGAAGTTGGGTTGACTTCTTCTTCTTTTGGTATGAGTGGCTAGGACTTGATCATCCTCCTTTAGTAGGGATTCTCTATTTGCCACTCTAGTCTCCTCTTGAATGCAGTCTTCCAATACAACATCAAACTTCATGCTTTCCTTCCTGGCATACATCATCTAGATGAATGATTCCTAGGGTCTAGTGAGACCATTGAGAGCAGTCATAACCATCTCATCTTCATCAAGTTTGTCTCCAATGGCTTCTAGTTATTCTTTGATCTGAGAAACCCTTGTGAAGTAGTCTTGGATGGATTCTCCATGACTCATCTTGGTACTCTTCAGTTGAGCTCTTAGATTCATCTTTTTGTTGATGTTTCTACCCTCATACATTCTGGATAGGGCATCATACATTTCTTTTGGAGTCTTCTTCGATAACACTTGAGGGATCAAGTGATCCTTGATAGAGTCAGCAATAATCCTTTGTGCCCTAATCATATCCTTCTTGTGCTTCTCCTTAGCTCCCGCTTCTTCAGGTTCTGCAACTTCTTCTTTGATATACTTATCAAGATCATTCTCTTGGAGAATGAGACCAATCCTGTATTTCCATGCTCGGAAATTCTCTATGCCTTCTAGCTTGTCCTCAAGCTTAGTGTTGGGGCCATCTTGTCAGAAAATCACAAAATAATGAAATTTTGCGGAATGAGAAACTGAACTTACCAGGAGATGCGCTTGACTGAGGCGAGTTGACTGGTGTGCTTGGTTTCTGGAGATCTCAAGTCTTCACCTTTCAAATCAGACTTGCGAGATTCAACTTCTGCAACTTCCAACTGTTTTCTGGTTCTGCAGTTTTTCGGTGCAGTAGTCAAACTAGGGTTTGACTTTCCCGGAGACTCACTTACCCAAAAACCTCGATTTCAGGCTCAATAGATGCGCTCTGGGAGGGCACAACTTTCTATAAAAGCAGTTTTCCAAAAATCAAAATTTTTTCGAAACCCTAATTTCTTCCGGGGAGAGAGAGAGGGCTTTTTCACCTTGTGAAAGCTGTCCTATTCAGGCTAGCTCTGATACCATATTAAAATTCCAATTGCTAAGCTAGATTATCAGCGTTTAACTTCAATTTCATAACAAAAGCATATAGACAGGATCACTGAAAGAAACAGTATCACAAGAACAACACAAATTTATCCTGGGAAAACCCTAAAGGGAAAAACCCAACAAAAGCTTCCTCAATATAGATGCCCCAAAAAGATAAAAGGTAAAACCCAAAAGACTGATCCTCCTCCTTCTCCAGCTACAGTTCTTTCTCTCTCTCTCTCATGCGCCACACAAGTGAGTCTGTGTGTCTCAAATGGGGAGCGCCACACCTCTATTTATATTCTTCCGTTCACTTAATATTAGACTCAGTTATGTAGGTTTGAGTAATCCTAATTCAGTTATGTAGGCTCGAGTAACCATAACTGGGATACTAATGACCTGACTTACAACAGAGGGGACTTCCTCATGACTTTTGGTAATTCTCTCGATAGGAACATCGAAGTACAAAGTAATACAAGTAATTCTCCTGATAGGAACATCGGGGACCACAAAATATATTTAGAATATTCTTCGGAGTTACAATAATTCAACATAATTCAATTCCGCATCCAACGAGTACTCACGCTGCATACTTTTGATGGACCCCACTCTATGAAAAATGAGAAATACCTGAAAAAACACTTCTCATTTTTCGTGGGGTGGGGCCTATCAAAAGTATGTAGTGTGGGTACTCGTTGGATGCGGAATTGAATTTTGCATCCAAGGGGTGCTCCCTCTTGAAATCTTAGTAGAAGCATAGGGAGATATGTTGAAAATACGAAGAAAAAAATGTAGTTTTTTCCTTTATTCTTCCAAAATTTATAAATATTATTTTATTGTTCTAACTATTATTTTATTATTTTCCTTAGGAGGCCTATTTTAGACCTAAAATTTGCTCTAATGCTTGAAAATATTCAAGATAAGAGAGGTGCTCAAAGCTTTGCTTTGATATGCTTGAAGCTCTTAGAAAACTTGCAATAATTCAACTCATGCAAGGAGAGGGGATCTCCTCTTGTAACTTGATGGCATAGCCTACTTAAAAGGTGTTAATACAACAATATCCAAATTGATTATAAAACTAAAATAACTAACTTTCAAGCACTCTATCACTAAGATAAATCTAAACACAAGTCTAGAATAGATCTATGTCAATTTGGTAACAATACCATTTCAATGACGATGCAAGCTACAACAATTAGCAAGAGTAATTTACATAGATAAACTAAGCAATAACATAAGCAAGAAATGTATACCACACAATTGCAAGGCTTGATTGATGTGACCTTCGAAGTCTTTCCTTATTCCAATGCTATTTAACAGAGAAACAATACACAACTTTGACTATCAAGCAACAACTGACAAAGAAAAGAGAAGGGAGAGCTTGCTTAAATAGAAAAATAGTAAGAGGGGGGTGAATTTCATAAAACTAAAGTGTCATATGACACCTCGTAGAGTTAACTAGAGTGTAATTCGACACCTCATAAAGTTAACTAGGGCTTAAGGGTTCCTCATGAGCTACATAAGAGACAAGGAGGGGATTGACTAAGACCAAATCCAATAAAAAATGACACCTCACTCAAGGGGGGCGAATTAGGGAATATTCCCTTCTACCAGCGTCTTGAAATCGCTCAAATTTGTCTCCAACATGCAAAATCAAGGGATTTTGTTTCCAAGGGGTGTGCTAGGTTAAATGAGGGGGTCTAAAGGGGTGTATGATCTATACCTAAGTCACCAGACACATCCAAAACCCCCCTTGTGTCCCGTGGGGCCGTGTCGGACACAGACACGACGTCAACACATGCTCGACATCGGTTTTTTCGTGTCCTGGAATTAGGACATGAAAAAACACATGTCAGACACGTGTTGACATCGTGTCCCAGTATCCAGGTTTTTCAGAATTTCAACATCTAAGAACTGGTGGATTGCAATGTTTCAAAACTAGATTCTATCATGTGTGAGAGATGGGATTGCCATTTAATTGATAGTGCCAAGCCCTCTAAGTATCATGTTGTTGGTTGTGTTGACTATTGAACTTATCTATCATGCCCTTAGTAAAATTGTACCCTTCACACAAACCAAAAGCATTGATTATGCATGTTAAGCTCTCTGCCTCATTTTAACATTTGGATTAGCAATCTTCATCAAATTGGGGAGTGATGACTTGAGCAACAACAAGTTGGATGCACATTGATCCACAAATTGTACAAAGCACTAAAACTGATGTCCCTAGAGGATTAAGGCAAAGGCTAGAGGAGGCATTGGTGATCCTATGGAGGGGTCATACTCCACACTAGCAGATGCAGATCGTTGGATGGGCAGAGAGGAGGAGAAAGCGGAAGAAGAGGGTTAGGGCAACGATGAGTTTGTTGATTCAGGCATGGAGGAGGACTATTGGCAAATGAGAATCTTCCATCTTGATCTCATCTATGATCTACCCCTTTTTGCATTTACTATTTACTACTACTAGTTGCCATTGGCATTCCAACATCTATGTAATACATCTTGATTTTGATGAATTAATGAGAAATTAAAATATGGTTTCGACATCTTGAGCTATCATCTTTGTGTCTCCTTGTGATTTGTGAATGACATAATGTGTAATGTGTATTGATTCTAATTAGTAATTTGATTTCTATTCAATATTTGTAAATGTTCTAGTTTCTTAAAAAAATTGGATCTATATGTCTATATTTTTAATATATATATATATAAAACGTGTCCTCTGTGTCCTTATTCCTGCGGTCACCGTGTCCATGTCGGACACTCATATTTTCATGTCCTTCGTGTCCTCTATCCTCGTGTCAGGTGACTTAGATGTACTATACTAAGGTGTTTGACACCCCCTATAATCATTTTAATACAATTTTATGATGTTTACCCCCCCAAGGAACCAAAAAGGTCATATAATAAAAACATCGTGACACACTTAATACATGACATCAAATCTAAGGACTCGGACATTAGCTTGAGGCAAGTGCATTATTACATACTATGGCTTTGGAGGAGTGAGTGAAGAACCTAAACAAACTCAGATTGCCAGGTTCATCTAAGTGAAAAAACACTCAAGAGCAATAATAATACAAGTGGCTCATTCGAGCTAGCCCTTTTACACATATAATAAGATGCCATGCATTTTTATATTCATTTTATTTTGACCATGGCCAAAAGAGATGTATAAGATGAATTACAAACAACAAAAGATTGCTTGAGCTGGATCATGGAACTGGAGGTTCCTTGGTTCTTTGATATCTTTTGTCTGTTGATCATCTTGTGCAATGGTTGGTAACAAGGCCAAAGGGTGCTACTGATGATGATTTTGATGATATGTAGTTATTTGTTGTAGCATAATGTTTTTTAGACTCTAGAGGCCATTGAGAGCCTCAATAGTTGTGTATTTTGTTTCAAGTATGTATTGCAATTCAAACATGATTCCATTTTGCTATATTCCCTGTTAGTACTTACATGATATATACATGTGCAAAATTTACATATTTGGTGTCTAATGGTTTATATATATATATTGTTAAATTTGAGCTTGATTTATTTCAGATTTGGATTTAGCTTCTTTTCAACACAAATACACTAAGATCCACAAAATATTAAACATATAGCAGCAACAGAAAATAGATCACATTCACATAGAACATAAATTTACCCTAGGGAAACCCTAAAAAAGGGAGAAAACCCTTAACAAAAGGTCTTTATTTTATTAAGTAATAAGCTTGCAGGAAATACAATCAACCCCAAGAGGTGCTACATTACATCAAGGAGAGAGAGAATTGCAAGAGACCTTTTTCATGTGCTGCCTGTTAGATCTGCGCAAGTACCTGTAGATCTGACTTCCCAAAGACTTATGCTTGTTTCCTTAACTCAATGCTTGACTAGATTCTGGTTGAAACCCTGTAGATCTGGTAAATAACTTGTAGATTTGATAAATAACTTGCAGATCTGATGAATACAATAGATCTGGCCTGGATACTGTAGATCTGCACTTGTATATTGTAGATATGCACTTGTATGTTGTAGATCTAAGCATGAATGTAGATCTAAGCTTGAATGCGTATATCAAATGGTCCTCTTGTCCTTTCCTTTTATGGTTTCTTCCATCCTTCTAGAAGCATCCAGATCTTATCTTCTTGTTGGGCTTAGTCAAACTTCTAGAATTCCCAAGGAAGACTTAAGTTCATATTTCCAGTCATGAGGTTTGACCCCCTTCTTCTAATTGCTTATTGACATAATATAACATTATAACATTACAACTTAGGCTTTTAGCCTTTTTAATTCAACATTACATTTAAATTTAGTCTTGTAGACTAATTACATTATAAGCAAGCACCTTTTACACATTTTATCACTCTCTCTCTTTACATATGGTCCCATCCTGCTTACATAGCATTATTACATTAATAAAAGAAGATATTTTCATACCATGTGGTCATTTGAAACTTTATCATGGTCACATGTTAAAGTGACTCTTTAGAGTGGCCAACACAACACGGAGCTGTTGACCACCTAACCAACTAGGTGGGAAACCATGTACCATGCACATGTATCATGTACCTTGAAGACAAGAAAGATGCACTTAACAGAAAATTTCAAGCGAGGCAACTCTTCTTCTTATCTTTTCTCCATGAAATTCCTGCATCTCGGTAGGAGATTTTGTAATGATATGTCAGCATGAAGGTCTAGTTTTTGTATAACTTAGTTACCTAGGACTTTTTCATTAGGAAAGTTCTTTCATCAAGTGTTTTTCCCTTGGATAATTAAAATTCATTTTTAGTGATTTTAATTATCTGAGTTTTTCACTCAAAAATACCTCCAAACTAGTGAAAAGTATTCTAATGATTGAGTCCATGAGGTGACTAAGGACCAGGAATGTTTTATGTTACCATGCCAAACACTCTCCAGAGTCTTGTGAAATTTCATTAAGTTTTACCTAGGTTTTTTAAAATTTTGGTGATTAAAAATTGTCCATCAGCATAAAAAATGTTGTAATGGAAAGAGGCCTAAGCGGAACCTAATGCCCATGAATAGGGGTATGGGTACTCAAAATCATTGGCATGAGTCCCCCTTCACACTTGGGCAAAGTTTGAGTCAGTTGGACAGGTCTTGCTAAGGTTTTGGACACATTTGTCTAAGTCAGTCAAGGAAATCAGAAAAATTGACAAATAATTAGCAAGCCAAATTTTGGAAAAGTACCTAAAGTCTTTTAGAAGGTGAAAAAATTGTTTCTTAATGTCATGTTAGGTTCCTAAGGTGACATTAGAGGCAAAAAGGCCCTCCCCCCCATGCAAGTGTATCACAAGTTTGAAGTTGCCTCGCTGGGGGAGGGGGGCATCCTCCCTCTTCATGGAAATTGAGATAATTAAAATTAAGCCAAAGTAAGGGTCCCACTTTGTTGGTCCCCCCCTTTGGACCTAGGATGGAGATTAAAAACATTAGAGGGGGGTGTCCCCCCATTTCTATTTGATTTCTCACCTTGGGAGGCGCCCCCAAGAGAAGTGCATGCCCTCTTTGAGCTTTCACTTTCTCATTTTGACAAGTGGCTTTCATGCACTTGGGCTCTCTCCTTCCTCATTTCCTATTTAAGGAGGATTCCACTCCTCATCTGGGTTACACAATCTTGGAGGCTCTTGTTCATTCTCTCCCATTTTTGGGCCATTGTAATTTTCAGCCATTTGGCTTAGTTAATTGAAATCTTTGGTGGAATCTTGTGTCCCATTGTGTTCTTGGATGATTTGCTTCCATGCTCAAGTAGCTACTCAAGTTTGGGAGGCCAAGGAAGCAAACTTCTTTTCTTTGGTAAGGTTTATGGGAATTTATTTGCCATAGATTATGTGAATTTTCGTTTTTGTAGTAAAAAATTTCATATATTTTTTTGGTTGAAGTTTATGATTTTTTTGCTCATTATATGAATTTCACCCTCTTTTAGTTGTGTAACAAAGATCTTACAAGTTGCAGGTTATTTGGATTGAAGAGTGGGATTTTGTTTGATGCTCCATTTTCAAATCTTGAAGAGCAAAGGGCCCATTTTTCAAATCTTGAAGAGCAAAGGGCAAAGTTTCTCCTTCTCACATATAAATTTTTGAATATTGTTTTTAGTTTGTTGAATGTTTTAAAGCTGATTTAGCCTCTCATATACTCAAGTTTATTCGGAGTTATTTACTTGGCAATTTTGTATATATTTTCCACTAACATTCGAACTCCCCCAAAGTGATTTTGGGCATATTTTATAATTTTCTGTTCGCTGGTTTTTAACAGATTTGTGATAAAACAAAGAGAAACTCTGCCAAATTTCAGCCATAGAAAGGTGCAAAGAACACCATAAAGGAAGGGTTTTAAGGCCATCACCAAGAAGGGGTGAAAATACTCTTTTCTTACCTCTTTGCTCTCTTTCTTTTTCGCTGAAATTACAGTCATTGTAACAAGTCCAAGAGAGTCTTTTTGACTTGATTTTCTGTTGCATTTAAATTACATTTGTTTGCCATCCATTTCTTGCAATGGAAGTTGGGCTTGCCCACCCTTGCATAAGCAATTGTTGATTAGCTTGGGGTTAGTTTAGTTTATATATTTTTTTCAAATTTTTATTTGCTCACAATTTGCAAGTGATTCGACTTTGCCATCCTTGCAAAATTGTGCCAGCTTGTATTGTATTTTCTTTTATTTTCATATTGCCCACACTTTGCATGTGAGTTGGCTTTGCCACCCTTGCAACATCGTGTTGGATTGTATTGTTCATAGTTGTTAATTATTTGTTTTGTTTAGAGTGAAATAAACCTTGCCTCGCTTTGGTCTCGTATTCACTCTCCTGTTGGTTCGTCCGATCTTGGGTGACAAGAATAGTCGAGAGGTTGAATTGGCTAGAATAATAGACACTAACCATTTATTGCAAAATTGAGAAAATAAGGATTCGTTATGGAGCTAGAGGGGTAAAAGGCTGTTGGGAGCCTCGTGGCACTTAGTGTCCTCCTGTTGAGCCCTGCTTGTCCTTAGGACTGACTTGTGGAGCTAGGAGGGAGCCTTATGCTCTCTTGTTGAACACTCAACAGTTTCTCTCAATTGAGGGATAAGGGTTAGAGGCAGACACACTAGTTAACTTTGCTTTTCTTGTACAAACATTAATCCCCTAAGTTGAAGAAAGACCATAAAATAAACTAAAATCTACAGGACCACTTGCACAACATCGCATCCTTTTATTCTATTTGCTTTCTTAGTTCTCTTTATTATTTGGTTCAATCTCTTGCAAGCATATTTCGTACATATTGGTCCATTAGCTTAAAGTATTTTACATGTGTTAAATGCGGTTACTTGATTATTGTGGTGAATAAATAGTTTAGTGTAATTTGTATAGTTTGGACAAATTTTATTATAATTTTGTGACTCCATAACCCAAACTAAGTATGCACTGGTTATCTTTCTCATGCAATTGTATTTGGTTCACGATCAAAGAAGGATTTGCTTATCATTATATTATTGCACACTTGCATGGTTGCTTGCTATTTAACTAGTGGAACATTAATAATTTACAACGACTAATTAAACTCTTCAAAGAGAATAAGTAAGTAGGGACTACCCCTCTTCACCTTTTGGGAGTTGAGGTCTAAATGGAGGAGTTAGGAATCGAGGTGACATTGGGTTCTAAACTCATAGTTTCTGTCAAGAACACATCGAACGGTTGGGAGACTTATTTGTTATGAGTTGTGTTTTAGGGGGCAACAGAACCAAAAAGGGTCATCCCACATATCAGTCTAGCTCATAAGAATTTTATGTTCGTTTTGACTTTTGCTTAGGCTTTACTTTGACTTTTGCACATGGCTCACAAATTTGCACCTTGACTTTTGTACTAGGATCACAAGGCTTTTACTTTTGCCCTGACTTTTGCACTAGACTCACAAGGTTTACATCTTGACTTTTGTACTAGGCTCACAAGGTTTGTTACTTTTGCCCTGAATTTTTCACTAGACTCGCAAGATTAAGTTTCAGCGTCACCTTTGTCCTGGCTATTGTTTGGCTCATAGAGTTTGTACGTTCACCCCGACTTTTGCCATGATTTCACATGACTTTTTGATTCTCCAAATCTCCTTGGCTAGCCTCAAGGTGGCCCAATACCTCACATTGGAGAATGACTACTGATACTGCCAATTTTAACACTCCCTTTGCCCGAGGGAGTCATTCTATGCCACTCGAAGCTTGCCTCTCAGCTGCGCAAACTATTTAAACGACAATGACTTGGTTAGGATATCAACTACCTGCTCACCTATGGCCATGTACTGTAGCTTTACAATATTTCTCTAGACCATGTCTCTAATGTAGTGGTATTTCATGTCAATATTATTTGATATGTAGTGAAATACCAGGTTCTCTGTCAGCTTTACATAGCTTTGATTATCACATCGAGTCACTGTTGTCTCTACCCTGTCACCAAACAACCCAGAAACCAATTTTATGAGCCATACTGCTTTTCTGTTGGCATCACTTGCCACAATGTACTCATCCTCTATTGTACTCTGTGTAATGGATCTCTGTTTCCTGCTTGACCATAAGATCATAGCGGATCCTAAACTGAAGCAGTATCTGGGAGTACTCTTTCGATCCACTGGGCTTCCTGCCAAGTCAACATCTACATAACCATGCAGAATCATGCCATCACTGGATGTATACCTTAGACCATAGGTAATGGCCCCTCTAAGATATCTCAAAATATGTTTTGCTGCCACCCAATGTGTCTATCTCGGTTCAGCCATGAATTGACTCAATGCAATCACTGCATAACATATATCTGGCCTGGTATGTGTCATATACATCAATGATCCAATGAGCTTCCTATACATGGTGGGATCTACCAAGTCTGAACCTGTATCTGAACCATGTAGCTTCCTCATGTTTGTAATCATAGGGGTAGTCATGGATTTACAATCCATCGTGCCAAACCTTTTCAATACATTGACTGTGTATTTTCCTTGTGCTAGAAAAATCTCGCCCTGTTTTTGCCACACTTCCAATCCCAGGAAGTAATGCATTAGATCCAAATCCTTCATTTCAAATTCTGAAATGAGCTCCCTCTTACACCAAGCTATCAGTCATTCATCTCTTGTGAGAAAGAGATCATCCACGTAGAGGACTAGAATAATGAATTGATTCCTGGATACCTTGAAGTATAAATTTGCATTAGCATCACTTTTCTGAAATCCCAGACCCTTTAGGAAGCCATCGATCCTGTCATACCATACTCTGGGAGCCTGTTTAAGGCCATTCAATGCCTTCCTTAGCTTGCATACTTGGGAATCTTTGTCATGCAGTATGAAACCTTCTGGTTGCTCCACAAAGACTTCCTGTTCCACCTTTCCATTCAAGAACGCAGTCGTTACATCCATTTGATGTAATTTCCAACCAAGTACTGATGCCAAAGAAAAAACGACTCGAATGGAGGTATACCTAGATACATGAGCAAAGGTCTCATCGTAGGCAATTCCTTCTTCCTGGGAGAAGCCTCAGGCAACAAATCTGGCTTTATATTCTCCAAGTTTATCGTATGTCTCATTCTTTGCCTTAAGAAAGTATATCCAACATTTTCTAGAGTAATAACCAATAAATATGACATAGTATAAACATCCACTAAGAGAGGGAGATGACATAAGACCACACAAATCAGAGTGTACAAGATTTAATATGCCCTATGCTCTCCTGTCACTACTAGAGAATGTTTTGTTTATGTTTTTACCGAGCATACATCCTTTATGTTAGCACTAATTTATTTTTGCCACGATTGGTGTTGTCAATTTCTAAAATTCAAACTTTCGTTGACAATTTGGCAGTTCTGCGTTTGTTCGCTTGGTCGTTTATCAAAGTTTCCAGGTTTTGCAAGAGGAATGGGCTTGAATTTTTTTTGAGCAAAAAGAAAGAAAAGTCTTATTATTGGTGATCTAAAAATGGGTTATTTTTGTTGATGAAATTGTCATTGATGCCAACATGGACTTGCAGTGGCCCCACAGGATGTCATTGATGCCACCAAGTCCCACCTGCAGTGCCTTGATCCCTTATAGAGTGGGTTTGTGCCTTGAAGCACCTTGTACCCAGTTGACAAGGTCCTTATACCCACAAAGCTGGATCTTGATGCCACCACCTTGCTGAAGATGTTGAAGACTCTGTTGATGACGTTGAATACCTTGGAGATGGTCCTGAAGCCTTGATGGACGTTGGAGAAACCCTAGATGGGTTAGAGAATCATTAATGACCCATTTTGTGGTCATTCATGCTATGATGATGTCATGGTACCCCAGAAGAAGACCTAGCAACCCCACAGGTGATGGCATGATGGGTCTTGACCCTTGTAGGTCCTCTTGTGTGGTTGAGGTGGTTGAAGAAGCCCATGAAGCCTCTTGCATGGTGAAGAAGCCTTTGGAACACCTAATGGGCCAAATGACCCATTTTGTGGTCATTTGTGGTTTGCATGGTTAATTATGGTCTTGATGTCATGTGCATACCCTTGGTTTAATGGTCCTTGTACCCTTGAAGGAATGGTGAAGATGATGTGGCCCATTTGTGTGTGTTGATGGGGTCATGAAACCCTTGGTTTTGATGATGTGGTGCACTTGGTAGCTTGTTGATTGTAATACCCATATCACTTGGGAAATGTTTGATCCTTGTAGAAGCCCACAAGCTTGATGAAGTTTATGCTTATATGGAACCTTTGATGTCCTTGAAGAAGTCCGTGTTCCCTTGGTGATCTCCTCTTGGTCATTTGACTTGGTCCATGAAGAACTCATTAAAATAAGGAAGAAGCTCATCTAGTCCAGCCTCAAACACGATCAAAGTGAAGTCAGCCCTATTATGCAAGTAAACAAAGGATGAGGTGACAAATATATTAAATAAAAATTCAAGTAGAAGTCGGCTCAGTCATTTTTTTAATTAAAAATAAAATTATTTTTATGTAGGTCAGCTCCAAACTATATAAAAAAACCACTATAAATACCCTAACAAATTTCATTTTAGTGTGTGAATTTTAAGAGCTCTGAGGTAAAATTCGTAGGTTTGACTGAGGCAAATTTCGGAGGAGCAGTCCAAGCTAAAGAAAAACAACAGTTTTCTGCAATAGATCAATACAGCCAAGGTGAGAAGTCTGAAGGACTTTATTCAAGGTATATTGATACCTTCAGATTGAAATGTACGATGATGAACACTGTGATGATGATAGTGAAAACTCTATGAAGCTATAATGACAGTCTACTGCAGTTTACAAAGTTGAAGCTTGACCATGATGATATAAACCCTGTGATGATCATGATGCATATCCTATGATAATGTATGCTTTATGTATGATGGAACCTTGTATAGAATGATGTGACAGTACCCTATGACAATGATGTTCCAGACCTGTTTGGTAATCTTGGAACCTTGATGAAACATACATGCCTTGATGATGATGATGTGCGCTGATGAACAATGTGTTGATGACGTGGTTGATTAGCAATAGTGAAGGATGATCAGCAGTGAAGAGGATGAGCATCAGAGATTGAACAAGATTGAAGATTGAAGGATCACAGTCCATAATGCTAAAGAGATATGTTTAACTTGACATGATCAGTGATATGCTGAGCATGCTCAGTGATATGTTCAGTACACAGCCCATATCTATTGAATGGACAAGCAAGGTATGAAGATGATGATGAACCTTTTGGTGCATACAGTGGTGAATAATGCAGTGAGAAGATTGAGAAGTGTGTTGCAGCAGTGTTGATGAGAGTGATGAACAGATGATCAACAGTATTGACCAACAACAAAACAAATTGAAGAGACAGATGATGTTGATGTGACAGTGAGCTTTAATTGTAAAAGCAAGCTTGTCTTGCTTTTGAGGTTAGGATACCTCAAACCCTTCTTAGCAGGGTCTAAGAAAACCAGGCAGGGTCCTGGATGAAGAGTAGGTGCTCTTTGTATCACTAGGTGCTGATTTTACCTCACGGTTGTAGCCGAACCAAAACTAATACAAAAAGATTACAAAATTATATGGTGTTGTGTTCATTTGTATTATGGTTCTTGATGATTCAAATGCTTATGATATGTGAATGATGAAGTGAAAGATGTTTATGAAATGATTATGCAAATGGTAGAGTAGTGGAGTGATGAATTGGTGGTTAATTGTGACAAGCTAAGAAAAGTTTTAAAATTGGCTTTACATTGATTCACCCCCCCTCTCAGTGTCTAACAATTTCATAAATTGACCATTGATTTATTTTTCAAAATATATAAGTTGGCCAAATATTTTATAGAAACAAAGTTTGTTTTATAAAAATCAAAATGAAATATAAGTTGGCTTTATAAAATATCGACAAAGGTTTATTTTTACAAAAGGTCTTTGGGCCAAACCCAAGCTCAACACCAAGAGTCTTTCTCATGGCAATTATGCACCTGCCATGCCAACGCACACCATCAAAGCTCAAGCGACCAAATGCCAAGTCATATGGAGGAGCCCGCACGAGCTAACATATCTGTTTTATTCCTTGATATATGTGGGAACCACTAACGTATATAAACTATAGAAAACACGCTCTCCTTTTCAATGTGGGATAAAAGACACATTAAGAGCAGAGATGGGCAGATTTTGGCTTTGCCAAAAGCAATAGGGTTTGTTCCCAGCTCATCAAATACAAATGTTGCGAATAAAAGAATCTTTGAAAGGGATCCTCTAGTTCTTCCATATCAACTGATATGGTATTGACTAAAAGTTGGCTAGATGAGAAGTCAGATCTTTACACAAATATGGTAGGATCTCCCATTGGGAATAGATTGTGTCAAGATGAAAACCATTGAGAGCTGCCTCCAAAATCTGTCGAGTACAATGTGAGCTAGATATCATAGTCAGGAGTTATAAAGCTTTGAGAGACTTCAAGTTTCTGCGGATTGGAATGTCTCCACATGTTAGAGTATGCAACATTTCCAATTATGGCCTATCTTATGAAGGCGTTCCAGTATATGTATGCCCTCTAAGTGAAAGGAAGTCTGAAATTGGAGAAAAAGGGTTTCCATCACTAGGATTGTCTTTGAATGAAGAACCATACCAAGATTTTGGAAACCGACAAGGTTCTTTGCCACCCATATAGGTTCTAAGTTGGATAAGCAGCTTTGCTGCTTCAAAACAAGTTCGAAAGGTTGTTCGAGATTTTGCTGCAAGTGCACAGACGACTGACACGACTCAAGGTGCAACTATTTTCGATATTATGGATAAAGTCTCGCCATTATCAGTTGATCAAATTGCAAGTTCTTCATCATCATCTATGCAATGATGCTGTCTTTTTATTCTCGATCATCTGTTCTTGATGGCACCTAGCGACTTTAGGGAATTTTAGTTGCACATTTTCAAGAGCAGGCGTTAGATGTCAATGATATTGCAGTTTAACATGACCACAATTTTTTTTTGTAACAGCTTCTGATGATTGTACAGTTGAAATATGGGATAGTCGTAGATTAGAAAAGACATTTCAATTAACTTATTTTCCAGATGATGGCCAAGCATTGCATGTTACAATGTTTGTGAGTGGATCCAAGTTGCTGCGACATCAAGCAAAGGCACCATCAATGTAGTTTTTGTTGATTATATCATTGCAAAGGGAATATTGATCAACGACTCATATGAAGAGCAGGTATTATACAACGGACCAGAATAATTCCGCTGGGAGAATAGAGGGTAAGTTAAATTTTTGGCTGTCTACGAAATGCTGTCAAACCATTGATGAAATTGATGGTCAGATCGATAGGTGGAAGACATCGGCGGCTTAGGTGGATTCCGCAAGTTGAACAAGCGAGGAGTAATTTAATTTCAAAATTTGTGGAATTTTTACACCACATGTAGGTTGAAACGCGTGTCAAGCCTCCATGACTTTGCAAATTAAATCAACGACCAAATAAAATTCTGCTGAAAGAAAAGAACTGGGTTTAGTGTTTGAGAGGCATTGCGGAATTATATGCCTGTGGGTAAATTGGTGCATGTGTTGAGGCAACATGGTTTTATAAACGAGATCAACAGTTCAGAAATTTTCTGCTTGGTGGATGTGAAAGCAGGTTAACATTCAAAAAGTTGAGCGGAATCCCATTTTGTTGAATTGTGCGAGAGACTGAGTTTTTTCTTTGTATTGGAGTCAAGAGAGTTGCATGAGATCTTTGAGGCATTTTTAAATGGTGGTTTTAATCTGGAACCAACGGCTTCGGCGAAGTACTTTCTTCTTTGGTGTTGTTTTAGATATGTAGACATTGCAGATCCCTTATGGAGAAAGTTTTCAGAAAGAATACAATTACTACAAACAAAATAAGTTTCGAAATGAACTTGGTTCACCGCAGATTAGAAGAAGCTTTAGAAAGCACATAACTTACTTGAAGAGTTTCAAGAAGATCATGGTATATGTCTGTCAACAAATTTTAGGAGTTCATGAACACATTTTTTAACAGTGTATCCTCATTGGTATGGTTTATGTCAAATCAAGAAACAAGTTTTGTCACAAATTGGTCAAAGAGTATTGGTTACAATTTAACCTTAAAACATAGCAATGTTACTCACCGTGAATATATTCAAGTGGGAAAGGAAGAATAATGGACTTGGCAAGCTGATTTGTTTCACCAACATATCTTATGAAAATTACAGAGAGTATTGCTGAATCCATTGCTGGGAAATATAAAGATTTAGTCCTTAGGTACAAAGTAGTTATCGATGATGTTATGAAATTTATTCTTGAGAATGCTTTTGAGCTTGCAACCGGAGGGTGTTTGTCCTTATTATGACAATAGAAATATTAAGGTTTATGTTTTACAAAAGAGTATCTATGGAAATGACTGTTTTGGTCATTAACTTCAAGAGACTGTTTTCGCCAAATGAAGAAGAATTTTTAGAAACCGAGAGAGGCTTTTCTTTAGAACACATTGATCTACAATAACCTCTCTCAGTTTTTACACAGATGTTACAGTTTGGGAGATTTTAAGTCATCTTCACAGGGTATTTTCTAGAAAATTGAAATTACTGTCCAAGTCATCAACTTCAAAAGCAGATTTCGAGGAGCCGGTGGTGAATCTGAGCAAATGGAGACATGGTTTTGTTGGGCACATGGTCAATTACAAAATCCTCTCTCAGATTTCACACAGTTGTCACCATTTGATATATGCAGGTGGGGCTTTGAAGCCTATTTTTCAGCAGTCTGCTTTCTGAAATGAAGCAAATCAGTTGTAACTGTTCCTATTTTTAGAATCTAGTTAGATTTCGAAAACAAGACTAGGTAGAGGTTATTTTGCTATATATTTAGATGTATTTGATAGATATAGGGTTGGATTTTCAAGAGCCGAGAGGCTCTTCATTGTAATAGGTTTCGGTTTTCCAGAGATGAATAAAAATTGCAGAGGAGGAATGTTGAAGTTTCCATGGCTGAGATTTCTTGGGCCATTTTTTTCCTTAGTAAGTAATCTTCTGATGTGATTGTTTTTCCAGTTTAAACACTCCATTTTGTCTTTTCTTTCATGCTTGAGCATTAGTTTTATGAACTAGAATGCATCTTGCATGCTGGAGTTTCATTTGTTCAAGCATTTTCAAACCATTTTCTGCTAAAGTCTTGCAGAACTCACCCAAGCTTGGTGCTCTGCTTGATGGTCTGTCCTCCGTGTCTTCTAATCAACCTGCAAAAGCCTCAAGAATGAGGAACTGGTGTCTACCTTGCCTCTTTCCATTAACCTTTCAAACCCCTACCTCTTGCAACCTATCTTAGATTTGATTGTCGACTCCATTGCCCAATGGCCTCCTCCATGACTGCCCTACCAAATCTTTATAAAAACAACTTGTTACTATAAGAAAATCTGACCTTTTGAATGATTTGATTGAATATCTTGAGTGAGAAGACTTTGTAAATAGTGAGAGATCCCTCTCTGATTGTATTAGGTCAGAAATACAATCTAAAGTGGCTCTGCTGTTACCTCGGGGCTTCCTTGATACAACCCAAGGAAAATCTGAGTGATAACAAATTGGCCTCGTTGTCGAGGAACGAGGGTTCAAATCTTCCCTGGGTATGAACGACAGTGTTTCAGATTTGATTGTTGATGGTGAACAACGGTCAAACATTAGAAGGTTGTGTACTTTTCACCTGACGACTCCATCAGAACGAGGGTTCAAATCTTCCCTGGGTATGAACGACAGTGTTTCAGATTTGATTGTTGACGGTGAACAACGGTCAAACATTAGAAGGTTGTGTACTTTTCACCTGACGACTCCATCTTCAAAGAATCCAGTTTTCAAAATTTCATATGGAGACTCTAGTGTCAAAAGGTTGCAAAGTTTGAAGACTTGATTCAGTTTCTTCATTAGTCAGATGAATTCTTTATCTGCAAGGTATGCTCCTATGAATTGTGCTCACATTCCTGACTTTCCAAATCGAATACCTAATGTAGATTGGTAAACATGTCTTCCAAAATTCAAAAATCAAAAGAGTGATGAGGATGCCCTTCATTTGGTTAGATTTAATATGCATATACATAAGTTGGGAGTTAGATTACATGAGGATTCTTTAATGAAAATGGTCATGGTCAGTTTAGAACGAAATGCAAGGTCATGGTATGAGGGACTACCATAAAAAAGTTTATGTTCCCTTACAGATTTTCATACAGTATTTTATGAACATTTTAAAGACCAATACCTTTCCTTGCTGCTAGTTCAAGATTGTTGCATGCATGTTAAAGGTTTCATTGAAGATGTGGAAAACATGTATGGTGATGACGAGTTTATGGATGAAGAGCTTTTAAAATTTTTACATGAGAACTCATTCCAGAAAAAATAAATACAAACTAGCTGCCTTGATAGTCATGAAAATTCCTAGCAGTTGATAATATCTTCCTTGACTGAAAGAGTCATAAGCCAAAATTCTGATTCAACCAACTACATTTCTTTTTTTGAAATAGATGATAGTTTGCAACAGTCTTGTCAATCTTTGTGTGACCAAGAGGGAAGTTGGGACTGTCAATCAAATCCTTCCTCATATTATTCAACTTCTGAAATTTTGTTACAAGAAAAGGCTGTCCATTTCCAATCAGAAAATTCCCTTTTGCAGCAACAATTTCTTCCAAGTTCTAATACTTTTGTGGGTGATTACATAAAGAATTCTAATTCTGGAAAATCTCAATCTTGTAGTCCTTCCACATGTTTATTTTCTGAAATTGCAAGTAAAGAGGAATCAGATTTTGAGTTAATGGTTGAAGAAGGACCTTTATGTGTTTTTCAAAGTCAAGTTTCACCTGAAGATTTACATGAACATACAAAGCCCTCTTTGCTTGTGGAAGATGATAAGGATGAACAATCATGTGATCAGTCTCAACATATAGAAAAACTAGCAGTCTGCAATGAGGAAGTGAAACCAAAAAGAAGATGAGGACTCTCAATGGAATGCTTTAAAACTTTCAAATTCAGAAATTTCATGTCAAGAAGAAATTTGTTTGCTTGATTCTATTGAAAGACAATGATATTTCTTTTGAAATGCATGAGAAGAATCAAGTTGTAGAATCATAAATTTTAAATGAAATTGTGGATATCTCATTTGAGAACTGTCATCAGAATTCCCTTCAAGATTCTTTTCAAAAACAGTTTGACAGTGTGCAAGAGGAGTTGCATTTTGAGCAGCCTAATGACAAACAAATGACCGAATATTGTGAAAGTTGCCATGCTTTTTATGATCCAGTAGCAAAATATATGGATAGATTTTTCAGTTGGAGTGGTTGGTTGTGTTCTCGCCAAAAAAGATCAAATTCAGTACGATTGTCTTTTGCCATTATGCTTTTATGTTTTGATTTTACTCAAGCTTGATGAGGAAGTTTATCTATTGGATCAGTTGCTTGATTGGCTTCATTGGAAGTCAGAGTTTACCTGAATTGGCTGTTACACTTGGTAAGGTAGGTAGGTGTGAATAAGCTCTACATGGCGAGCATTTCTTTCAGCAGTTTTCAGTTTGATTTCAGTTCCAGTTTCACTTTCAAAGTTCAGGTTTGCAGTTACAGTTGGTTTTAGTCTTCAGAGATGGATGGGTGACAGTTTACGGGTGATAGGGATTTGTTTGCAGAATGGTTTTAGTGATGGTTATAGGTCAGAACAGGTTGAATATTTCAGAGAAAGATTGAGAGAAACCAATAGATTTGGCACCTGGTCTACGGGGTTCTTTGCTACCTCGCAGGGAGGATATCATCCCAAATGGAGCCAGCTGTTAGCACTAATTTATTTCTGCCACGATTGGTGTTGTCCATTTCTAAAATTCAAACTTTCGTCGGCAAATTTTGTAGTTCCGGGTTTGTTTGCTTGGTCGTTTATTAAAGTTTCCAGGTTTTGCAAGAGGAATGGGCTTGAAGATTTTTTGAGCAAAAAGAAAGAAAAGTCTTATTATTGGTGATCTAAAAATGGGTTATTTCATAAATTGGCCATTGATTTATTTTTCAAAATATATAAGTTGGCCTAATATTTTATAGAAACAAAGTTTGTTTTATAAAATCAAAATGAAATATAAGTTGGCTTTATTAAATATCGACAAAGGTTTATTTTTACAAAAGGTCTTTGGGCCAAGCCCAAGCTCAGCATCGAGAATCTTTCTCTCATGACAATTATGCACCTCCCATGTCAACTCACACTATCAAAGCTCAAGCGACCAAATGCCAAGTCATATGGAGGAGCCCGCAAGAGCTAACATATCTGCTTTATTCCTTGATATATGTGGGAACCACTAACGTATATAAACTATAGAAAACACGCTCTCCTTTTCAATGTGGGATAAAAGACACATTAAGAGCAAAGTTGGGCAGATTTGGGCTTTGCCAAAAGTAGTAGGGTTTGTTCCCAGCTCATCAAATACAAATGTTGGGAATAAAAGAATCTTTGAAAGGTATCCTCTAGTTCTTCCATATCAACTGATATGGTATTGGCTAAAAGTTGGCTAGATGAGAAGTCAGATCTTTACGCAAATATGGTAGGATCTCCCATTTGGAATGGATTGTGTCAAGATGAAAACTATGGAAAGTTGCCTCCAAAATCTGTCGAGTACAATGCGAGCTAGATATCATAGTCAGGAGTTATAAAGCTTTGAGAGACTTAAAGTTTTTGCGGATTGGAATGTCTCCACATGTTAGAGTATGCAACATTTCCAATTATGGCCCATCTTATGAAGGCGTTCCAGTATATGTATGCCCTCTAAGTGAAAGGAAGTTTGAAACTGGAGAAAAGGGTTTCCATCACTAGGATTGTCTTTGAATGAAGAATGGAACTAAGATTTTGGAAACAAACAAGGTTCTTTGCCACCCATACAGGTTCTAAGTTGGATAAGTAGCTTTGCTGCTACAACACAAGTTTGAAAGGTCGTTCGAGATTCAGTTGGAAGTGCACACACGACTGGCACAACTAAAGGTGCAACTATTTCCGATATTGTGGATAAAGTCTCGTCATTATCAGTTGATCAAATTGCAGGTTCCTCATCATCATCTATGCAATGATGTTGTCCATTTATTCTCGATCATTTGTTCTTGATGGCACCTGGCGACTTCAGGGAATTTTAGTTGCACATTTTCAAGAGCAGGCGTTAGCTGTTAATGATATTGCAGTTTCACATGACCACATTTTTTTTTGTAACTGCTTCCAATGACTACAGTTGAAATATGGGACAATCGTAGAGTAGAAAAGACATATCAATTAACTTATTTTCCAGATGATGGCCAAGCATTGCATGTTACAATATTTGCGAGTGGATCCAAGTTGCTGCGGCATCAAGCAGAGGCACCATCAATGTAGTTTTTGTTGATTATATCATTGCAAAGGGAATATTGATCGACGATGCATATGAAGAGCAGGTATTATCCAACAGACCAGAATAATTCCTTTGGGAGAATAGAGGGTAAGTTAAATTTTTGGCTGTCCGCGAAATGCTGTTAAACCATAGATGAAATTGACAGTCAGATCGACAGGTGGAAGAAATTGGCGGCTCAGGTGGATTCTGCGAGTAGAACAGGTGAGGAGTAATTTAATTTCAAAATCTGTGGAATTTTTACACCATGTGCAGGTTGAAATGCGTGTCAAGCCTCCATTACTTTGCAAATTAAATCAACAGCCAAATAAAATTCCGCTGATAGAAAAGAACTGGGTTTAGTGTTTGAGAGTCATTGTGGAATTATATGCCTGTGGGTAAATTGGTACAAATGTTGAGGCAGCATGGTTTCATAAACGGGATCAAGAGTTCAGAATTTTTCCGCTTGGTCGATGTGAAAGTAGGTTGACATTCAAGGAGTTGAGCGGAATCCCATTTCGCCGAATTGTGTGAGAGACTAAGTTTTTTCTTTGTATTGGAGTCAAAAGAGTTGCATGAGATCTTTGAGGCATTTTTAAATGGTGGTTTTAATCTAGAACCAATGGCTTTGGCAAAGTACTTTCTTCTTTGGTGTTGTTTCAGATATGTAGACATTGTAGATCCCTTATGGAGAAAGTTTCCAGAAAGAATACAATTACTACAAACAAAATAAGTTTCGAAATGAACTTTGTTCACCCCAAAGTAGAAGAAGCTTTAGAAAGCACAGAACTTACTTGAAGAGTTTCAAGAAGATCATGGTATATGTCTGTCAACAAATTTTAGAAGTTCATGAACACATTTTTTGACAGTGTATCCTCATTGGTATGGTTTATGTCAAATCAAGAAACAAGTTTTGTCACAAATTGGTCAGCGAGTACTGGTTCCAACTCAACCTTAAAACAAAACAATGTTACTCACCGTGAATATGTTCAAATTGGAAAGGAAGAATAATGGACTTGGCAAGCCGATTTGTTTCGCCAACATATCTTATGAAAATTACATAGAGTATTGCAGAATCCATTGCTGGGAAATATAAAGATATAGTCCTTAGGTACAAAGTAGTTATCATTCATGGTATGAAATTTATTCTTGAGAATGCTTTTGAGCTTGTAGCCGGAGGTTTTTTGTCCTTATTATGACAATAGAAATATTAAGGTTTTTGTTTTACAAAAGAGTGTCTATGGAAATGACTGTTTTGGTCATTAACTTCAATAGACTGTTTCCGCCAAATGAAGAAGATTTTTTAGAAACCGAGAGAAGCTTTTCTTCAAAACACATTGATCTACAATAACCTCTCTTAGTTTATACATAGGTGTTACATTTTGGGAGATATTATGTCATCTTCACAGGGTATTTTCTAGAAAATTGAAATTACTGTCTGAGTCACCAACTTGAAAAGCAGATTCTGAGGAGCTGGAGGTGAATCTGAGCAAATGAAGACATGGGTTTTGTCGAGCACATGGTCAATTACAAAAACCTCTCTCAGATTTCACACAGCTGTCACGATTTGATATATGCAGGTGAGGCTTTGAAGCCTATTTTTCAGCAGTCCGCTTCCTGAAATGAAGCAAATTAGTTGTAACTGTTCCTATTTTTAGAATTTAGTTAGATTTCGAATTCAAGACTAGGTAGAGGTTATTTTGCTATATAATCAGATGTATTTGATAGATATTGGGTTGGATTTTCAAGAGCCGAGAGGCTCTTCATTATAATATGTTCCAGTTTTCTAGAGATGAATAAAAATTGCAAAGGAGGAATGTTGAAGTTTCCATGGCTGAGCTTTCTTGTGCCATCTTTTTCCTTAGTAAGTAATCTTCTGATGTGATTGTTTTTCCAGTTTAAACACTCCATTTTGTCTTTGCTTTCATGCTTGAGGATTAGTTTTATGAACTAGAATTCATCTTGCATGCTCTAGTTTCATTTGTTCATGCATTTTCAAACCATTTTTTGATAAAGTCTTGCAGAACTCACCTGTTTTGCTTGATGGTCTGTCCTCGTCTTCTAATCAACCTGCAAAAGCCTCAAGACTGAGGAAATGGTGTCTACCTTGCCTATGTCCATGAACCTTTCAAACCCCTACCTCTTACAACCTATCTCAGATCTATTGTTGACTCCATTGCCCAATGGCCTTCTCCATGACTGTCCTACCAAATCTTTATAAAAATAACTTCTTGTTACTATTAGAAAATTTGATCTTCTAAATGATTTGATAGAATATCTTGATTGAGAAGACTTTGTGAATAGTGAGAGATCCCTCTCTGATTGTATTAGGTCAGAAATATAGTCTGAAGTGGTTCTGCTGTTACGTAGGGGCTTCCTTGACACAACCCAAGGAAAGTGACTACCGATGCTGCCAGTTTTAACACACACACACACACACACACACACACACACACATATATATATGTAATAAGTCATCTGACATGAGGACACAAGACACAGAGGACACATAAACATGAGTATTCGACATGGACACAACGACCTCGGAATTAGGACACGAAGGACATGTTATATATATTAAAAATATAGACATATAGATCCAATTTTTTTAGAAACTAGAACATTTACAAATATTCAATAGAAATTAGAATCAATACACATTAGTAATTACACATTCACAAATCATAGTGAGACGCATAGATGATAGTGATAGATCAAAATGTCGGAACCATATTTCTCATTAAGTCATCAAAATCAAAATGTATTACATAGATGTCAGAATGCCATTGGCAAATAGTAAATACAAAAAGGGTAGATCAAGATGGAAGAATCTCATTTGTCAATGACTCAATAGTCCTTCTCTATGCCTAAATCAACAAACTCATCATTGCTCTCTTCTTTGTTCTCCTCCTCCACTTCTCTGCTCATCTTAGGATGAGGATCTACATCTGTTGGTGTGGAGGATGACCCCTCTATAGGATCACTATCATCAAGAGTGACCAGTTCTAGCATTGGATCGTTAGGATCCATGTTGGCTAATGCAAACTCAACACTGCTATCCAAATCGTATCATTAGGAAACACATCCCCCATATTTGTCTTTCCCTTCACCCACTTCTCCTATTCCTGTAAATAAGACAAACGTTGGTGTGCACATACACCATTGTCTTTCCCTTGGAATGCTCAAGCCTGCTCTTCTTCAAACTGTACAAGTTCCCATATGTGCTCCAATTCCTCTCACAACTAGAGGTTGAAGTAACTTGAGAGATGATCCCTCAAGGCTAACTCCCCTGTCTTTGATTACATCATAGCCTCCAAATCCCCCATTGACAGTGGAAAACTCTACAAAGCCCTCCTCCAACTCATCAAGTGAGTTTCTATCCTAATAAAACCGTTTAAATGCTACCTTCCTCACTTGTGAGATCTCTCCATCCATGTGAGGAGGGACTCCCTGTGAGGGCCTACCATTGAGCCATTCATGACTGTAGAATATGGGGTTCAATTAGTGTGCCAAGCAATGCAAGGGTGTGCAATTCTTAT
Source organism: Pseudotsuga menziesii (assembly GCA_001517045.1). NCBI lineage: Eukaryota > Viridiplantae > Streptophyta > Pinopsida > Pinales > Pinaceae > Pseudotsuga > Pseudotsuga menziesii. The sequence goes on along the minus strand of LPNX010499863.1, from coordinate 261,644 downwards.
CCTACCTAGAGATAAGAATATCCTATACGGTGGACTCTAAGTTCTTTGTTGATGTCTCATACTCGAGACACTCATTCTCCATAAGAATGGTCTTCATGGACTCAATCATGGAATCCCACTATTTGTAAACATCTGCTAGGATGGGATGGTCCGTGTCTGCAAATTACAACAAATAAATGATTGGTTCCATGATCTTAATTGTAAGATCAACCCTCTCCCACCAACCATCATCTAGCATTGTGTCCTTTACCTTTTTTGAAGCATTTTGATCTGTCTTTCTCCAAAAAGACCAAAACTCTGAAATAACCATGGACCCAAGAGCGGTTTTGACCTCCCTCAACCTCTTAAGCATGATGAGTGAGGAAGCAAACCAAGTATCCACAATCTTCAACAATGAAAGATGTGTCTACTCTTTGTAGATTGTGAGGGCATTGGTTTGGTTTTGTACAAAATTACGCATATCGCATGCATCATCAATAAGGTTGCTAATGGATGTCACATTTGAAGCAATAGATTTCAGTGCTAAATTCAAAGAATGAACAATGCAAAGTGTCCAAAATACTTGTAAGACTCGTAAGAGCAATAAAAGCAAGTATAAATGAGTCTACAACTCAAATATAAAAAATGACCTTTCCCCTAGAATCTAGATGAATCTTGTGCTAAATTAGTAAATTCAAAGAATGAACAATGCAATTATGTAAGGTATCCAAAATACTTGTGGATATTTAGCTTCCAAAATCATGCTAGCAGCCTTGCAAACAGGTGCATTATCTGTGATGATTTGTACACAAGAATCAACACCTACATCTTCAATAACTTTGATGAACAACTCAACCATATACTGTGCATCCTTGTATTTTCCAAGAGCATCCACCGCTTTCAAGAACACCGGTCCATTTAGGGAAGACACCATGAAATTGATGAGTGGATGGCGTGCTGCATCTGTCCATCCATTAGAAACATTACTTACACCAGATGAGGGCCATGTTGTTTAATTGGCTCTAAGATTTTGTCCACCTCCTTCTTTTCCTTGACCAACAATGTGGTTCTATGCTTCTCTGAACCAGGAGGCACATAACCAGTTGGAGCTCATTGAAGTATACTTCGACACATCTCAATAAACAATGGTGACTGAGCAACATTGAATGAAATGAAGTTGAGATAGAAAAGAAAGCAATGATGGTCCACCTCATCTCATGCCTCTTGTTGGAAAATCCTATCTCCTGGACCACTTGGAGTTGGCCTCTTTCTTGTTGGTTGAATATCATCCTCATTCCCATATTTGCTAGGTGTAGGCCTAGTGCTAGAATGTTTCCTCAAGAGTGGAAGAAGATCCTCATTCTTTTGTTTCTTACTTGCTGCTGCCACTTTCCCTAGGCCAACATGATCCTCTCTTTCCATTTCTCTTCGTTGGGTAACACTCACTGCTTTACATGCAACAAGCCCACAAAGTCCCAACAAATGACCCTTATCCTGGTAATAGGTGCTCTTGAACTTATCCTTGCAGAAATTGCAAGTCCAACTCACATTACCTCCCCCATCAAGCTTTGCCACAGGCCCTAATTTCCTTGTCACATGCTTCTACAAAGGGTATTTCTTCTCTTGGGCTTGTTGTCCTGCTAATATAGGGTTATATGGAGCTTAAGCTCCACTAGCAGCAGGTGGAGCACTACTTGAAGTATATGAACTTATGCTTAGAGGATGAAGAAAAGAAAGACCAGCTGGGGTATTTCTCCCTTTCTTTTTTCCTTTACTAGCTGCCCTAGTTGATTGAGACATTTTTCTTGTTGCTTGATGGGAAGATTGCAATGCTCCCAATGAAATCTGCGCTCAAATCACTTGGAAACCCTTAGATATCCTTCAAATGCTCTTCACCTGCCAAAAAACCACTCTCAACCCTTGCTCTTCATTTGCAAATGAGAAAGAAAGAGACAAAAAAACTTTTTTCAAGTGGCCCGCAGCCTCCTTTCCGCCTTTTTCATGTACTGTTTTTCGAACATGGAGTGTGCAGGTCGGGACACCATCCAAAACCGTGTCCAACACGTGTTTTGATCGTGTCCTGAAAATGGACAGGATCAAAACACGTGTTGGACACGTGGCATGTCCGTGCTTGTGTCAGACACGATGGGCCATATGGATGTGTCCGGTATCATATATATATATATATTTTGCATATTTTAGGTTAGTTCTAGTTCCATACTGGTCAGACCTTGACAGGTTCCGGTCTGATAGCTTTAGTAATGATGATGAATCATGATATAATTTATTAACTTTTGTTGTGACTTCGTATCAGCCTGTTAGGACCATAGTTTTAAAAATCGGCCAAATCGGTTTCGGAACCAGCCGGTTCACCGGTTCGGTACCAAACCGGGTCAAACCGACAGGTAAATCGGATCGGGGACCGGTTAGTTACTGAACCGGCCGGTTGGTAACCAAACCGGTTCGGTTCGGTAACTAACCGGTCCAACCGGCCGAGTTCGAAGCTGACTGGTCCGGTTTGGTAAGTTTCACATTTTTTTGATTTTTTTTAAGTTTAAACTATTACTTTGTTTTTTTTATTTTTTTACTAACCTATCTCTACGGTTCCCTAACCTAGGTCCTAACCTGTCCCATTCCCTAACCTAATTACCCAACACAACTTATAACTACTATTTCCTAAGCAAATTTTATTGAAACTTTGAACATTACTAGTACAGATAAAGATCTCACATTTGAGTAGTCCAGCACAAAACTCTTGTACCAGGACAAATGGACAAAGCAGTTTGGGAACAGCACAGCATGAATGAGGTGTCTGAGGTAGCACTTGAAACAAAGTTTAAGAGAAAGTGTAGCCAACAGAGGGATGAGAATGATGAAGATATGTCTTCCAAGTCAAGTAAAAGGAGAAAAACAACTAAATGCTTTTATTGTAGAAAACTAGAGCATATAAGTAAAGTTTGAAGGAAGAGGTTGTGGGATGAAAAACACAGCCAAGGCTATTCTTTTGATGATCAAACCGGAAAGGAAAGAAACATGTTGATGTGGCAGAAGTTAGAACAAAAGGAGGAAAAAGAGTTATATGTGTTCATTGCCAGAAACAAGGATTTAAAGAGTGGTAAGGTTTATTGGTACATTGATTCAAGAGCACTTAGACATTTTACTAACAATATTCATTGCTATGTTGATTTTGTAGAGGATAAATCTTAATCTGTTTCTATTGTGTTGAGTGGTGTTGTAAAATACAAGCTGAGCAGAAAGGGAAATGACCTACTTTAGCTAGGACAGAATGTAATAACTAAAAATGTCTATTATGTTCCTTGTTTTGGAGAAAAAACCTACATTTGATAAGTAGTATAATGAAGTATAGCCCACACATATAAATTTCAACAATAATAGGAGTTTTATAGTTGATCAAAATAGCAAAAAGATGGTTACTATGGGGGTGGAACAACACGACTTATTCTAGTTGCTAGATGTTGAGATTACAAGGCTAGTTCAGCAAAAAGATGGTTGTAATTAAATTGAATACTCAACAATAATGCTTAGGCCAGCGAAGTGTATCATGAGGTCATTCATTTCTTGAAGTTGCAGCTATTATTGGAGTTTTAGTCTAGGATATGAGTCTTGTTATATTCTTGATTGTACTCTAGATTTGGATCCCTATTCTTGATCCATCTCTAGTCTTGCTTCTCTCTTCTATAAATCATTGTACAAGCATGTGAGTTTTACACACAAGCTTGGATAGGAATACACACATAATCACATGAAAGAGTGGATTGATTCCTATACCAACATAGATCCACAGAGTACAGTCACAGACTCCAGATTACAGTCACAGACTCCAGATTACAGTACACTTTGTGCCATTTTGATATATTGACTCTTATATGGTATATACATGAGCAGATTTTGGTTATTTTGTCTTCAATGCCTTAGAATCATGGATTATAATCTTGAAAATGTTGTTTTTCTTTAAAATTTAAATATTTGATGTATTTTTTAGCAAACCGATTCATTAACTTCAAATCGACCGATTTATGACCGATTCATTACCGATTCATTACCGATTCCGATTCCGATTCCAAGTTGACCCTCGACCGATTCCGAGTCCGATTCCGATTTTTAAAACTATGGTTAGGACTTAGGACCCAGGATAGATATCAAAATTCAGTACCGATATGTGATGTATCACTTGGCATCTTATATTTCAGTTTTATTTTCATATATATGTGTCAATCTGTTTGTTTGATGTTGTTGTTTTAGATGTTTAAAATAATGAAAATTTTTGTATTTTTTCAAGTTTGCCGATATTTTCCATTCCTCCAATATTGCCAATAAGTTATATTCTGGAGCTTCAATGGTATATTTGCGATACGATAACAGCAACATTGTTTTTTTTCCTGTGTTATAGCAATTTCAGTTGTATATAATTGTGAGAGGAAGGAAAAGCATGTCAATAATATCTTTGAATATGCTTAGGATAAAATAATTTCCTGTGTTGCATGGGTACCTGTACCAGGGGGTCGGGTACACGAACCAGTACCGGGTACACGTACCGGGTACTTGGGTACTTCAATGGTACGCCCAGCCGTACCCAGCCGTACCCAAATCCAATCTCACGTACCGGGTACTTCATGTATGAAAATAGGGTACTTGCGTGGATTTTGGTACACCGTACCACGTGTTTGGGTACGCGGCCGGGACAGTGGTTGGACAATTTGTCTTAGCTCGTTGTTCAGGACGAGTCAATTTGCAAAGTTTGAACTTCAAAATTTTAAAAATTAAATAATAAAACACTAAAGCACATGTTATGCAGGCCCTTGCCCCTTACCTAAACCAGCGCAACACTGCATTTCTTACTGCTAGTGCACTGTGCTCACTACTCCAGCGACGATATGACAGAGGGCCTTAGTGATGCTAATGACATTGATCCTAAGGCTGCTGATGACATGGCTTGAGGAAACCAAATCAACTATCTTTTCATGTTCAATTTTTACTGTTTTGAATTTTCTTCTTCATGTCTAAAAATGCCTTTAGGCAAATTTTGGATGTAGTATAACAATGAAGTTTGAACTCATGGTGTCATGGACATATAATATTTTATGTTGTTAACTATATTAATATAACTTCAGTTTTCCAGTTGATATCTACTATGAGTCTATGTCATATGATTTATCAAATTTATTATTTTATGTTTCAAATTTTCAATGCGAATGTTCATATGAATCACTGAATTTAGAAATATCAAATATGCATATATGATGTGAGTGTGAAATGTTTTATTTTTATAAATTTTAACGCACACACACGCACACACACACACACACGCGCACACACACACACACACACACACACACATATATATGTCTACAGTACCCCCGACGTACCGAAGTACCCTGTTTCAAAAAGTGGCGTCCCCGTCCCCGTTCCCGTACCAGTACCCGTCCCCGTACCCACGTTTCCTGGCAACTTAGATAATTTCATTAACATTTTCATTTTTGAGATTTTCTAGTGTCTTTTCAAGGGGGCATCTGCTCACATGTGTGGGATGTCTCCCACTACTTGGGTATGGCTGGGTACATCCCAGGTCATATTGGGTGCTGCAGAGACATGTTTAGGCTTAACCAACACAGAAACCCTACCGACTGGGTTCACATATCCATGCAACATCAGTTATAATGCTTTGAGAATCCTTTAGTGCTTTATTCAGTACTCGGGAATCTGGACCAGCTGTTTCATTTTTGGTGAATCTAATGTGGTCTAGAATGTTTATAGTTTTAACTGATTCCAGCTTTTAGGACAGTGGAAGTTTTTTGAAGATCTCATTTCTTTCATAATTCCCACTTTTACTGTGCCAATATGTAACACTTTAAATGTATTGGAGTCTGATGCATCAGGGATGGCACTGATAAATTTTGCATCGGAAAGGCTTGAAAGGACAACTAGTGGTAGGAAAATCTCAATTGCTCAAAATAAGATTGTCAATTCATGCATATCTCAAAATCTCTCAAACAAAAAATAACCTTAAACCTATAGAATTTGAAGAAAATGGAAGTCAAATCATTTGGTCTTCATGAAACTCATACCCTCCTTATTGAATGTTGTGTGGCTTTGAAGTTACCCCTCCCACATCACCTCTATATTTGTGTTCCTGCATGGCTGATCTGATTATCAAACCACAAATTGTGCTTCCAGAAATGCAAAATTTTAGGCTTCAAAGGTGTGGGACTGGGGACTCCAAAACAAAGGATCTGCTTCTATGATAGTCTATTTGATGCTTTGATATTTGTTGTATTGAAGCTTTTCATCCACACTAAATGACCTCAACTTGGTGGAAGAAAATAGCACGAGTCAAATTTGAATGATAGATATTGAGATCTATGTTTAAGAGTTTTGAATTTTGAAGCAAAATCATAATGATATGAAATGTCAATATTACTAGAGGTTTATTTTATAAATGATGAATTCCAATTATTGTATGTACGTTTTTTATATGGGCAAAACTATTGCAATTTCAAGGCCTGTTTGGTATGCTTGAAATATTAGGCACATATCAGTATTATCGATTACTAGAAATTTAAAGATATAATTTCATGTTTACCCATACAATTTAAAGTGTATATGAGCAATTATTTTAAGGCATAAAGCAGAGAGAAAGGGACAACATTGTGCATATATTTCCAGGTGTTTCTAAATGTACTGTACATGAATGATCTGGGAGGGTCCTTTCTTGTTGTATTTGGCTTGTGAGAAACATATATTGTGGATAACAATGGCTCCTCATTTTCACCACATAAAGCCTAAGTTTCGAAAAATGACTTTCTGAATGTTGAGACCTCTACTAGATGTTGAAATTTGAATGAGTAGAGCAATGTTTCCCTAGATTATCTATCTTGAAGATGCTGAATTGTGAAGTTGCACGATTAAAATACCGTTGATAATGATTTGTATAATTGAACTTGCTTTAGATGAAGACATCACATTATGAGATGTTGTCTTTGTAAGTGTTAAAGATGGTCATAATTTAGATGGCGCCTTTTAATGTTCCAGATGGTCGTGGATGTCAGAAATTCTTATGAGACTCGAATAGGGAGATTTAAAGGGGCAGTAGATCCTCATACCTCGGCATTCAGGGAATTTCCATCATGGGTTGAGAAAAATCTCTTTATGCATCAGTCAAATGGTGTTATTTCAGGAGAGCAAATACCTTCAATTCAAGAGAATTTCATGGATGAAAGGGGAAAACAACAAATGAATTTTGGAAAGGGGCAAATCCCACGCCGTGTTGCAATGTACTGTACAGGGGGTATCAGATGTGAGAAGGCCACTAGTTTTCTCATGAGCAAGGGCTTCGAAGAGGTTAAATCTCTTAAACATTGTCTGTTCTGCACTTTGCCTTTTTGGGTTTTCTTAGTTAATTGTGTTTAATTCTAATCATGCACTTCGCATCATGTGTTTACATATTATTTTTCTACAAAGCTTGTATCGATGCATTTGCATGCTGATGAAGATTTCTACCTGAAAGTGGAAAATTGAATGACCCTGCAGCATGTCTCGCTATCTTAATTGATTACTTTGTTCTCCTCTTGTGCTAAGGTTTATCATCTAGAGGGAGGGATTCTGAAGTACTTGGCAGAAGTCTCTCCATCAGAGAGCCTTTGGGAAGGTGAATGCTTTGTATTTGACAAAAGAGTTTCAGTTGAACATGGACTGAAGCAAGGAACACATAAACTTTGCTATGCCTGTAAGCAGCCTATAAATGATGCTGATATATGGTCAGCAGAGTGGGAATATGGAGTTTCTTGTCCTCATTGCTACAATGCAAAGTCAGAAGAAGAGAAGGAAAGGGCAAGAGCCAGGCAACGGCAATTTGAGATGTGGGGTGTTATAGGAGGGCCTGATAAAGGTGTCCCACCTAGTCAACAGGGAAAAAAACAGAAAAGTGGTCCATTCCATATTTCAAGGTCTCCGTAAGTGAAATGTTGAGAATGTTGTCTTTTGAGTGGATAACAATTGATTTCCAACACATTTGTGATTGGTCCAAGTTCTTTTGCGTTGAAATTAAAAACTGATCTTTTGATTGGCTACATTTATCCAACTTATATCTCTTGTATCAATCAAATGGTTATCTGAAATCTTAAAAATGGGTATGGTTGGATTTAAATTAAGATAATGCATGGTGTAGTGAATTTTTTTTTAGGAACATCAAGGATGGGAACTTTTCATTACTGAACCAGGTTATTCACAAGCCTTCTATGTCTCTAATGCACAAATAATCTGAATGTTTCGATAAGAATTTACGAAGTACAGGAAAAATATAAGGTCACGTGGCTTGCAGCTTCCCCTAACTGTTCGTTCTCTTCTTTCTTTTGTAATTGGATGCCTACAAGTTTTGCACTAGGCTGACCATTAATACCTGCTAGCTTAATCCATATTTAGAACATTAAGCCTTTGGATTGCAATTAAGTTTTAAATTAGACACGTGAAAGGAATTTCTTCTGCTCTTTATGCAAATAATAAGATGATAGTTGATTTGGTTTAACTGGGGAAAATGTTATTATATGCCAGTTTAATAATTTGGGCGTAATCTGAATGTTTCGATAAGAATTTACCAAGTACAGGAAGAATACAAGGTCACGTGGTTTGCAGCTGCCCCTAACTGTTTGTTCTCTTATTTCTTTTTTAATTAGATGCCTACAAGTTTTGCACTAGGCTGACCATTAATACCCTGCTAGCTGAATTCATATTTAGAACATTAAGCCTTTGGATTGCGTTTAAGTTTTAAATTAGACACGTGAAAGGACTTTCTTCTGCTCTTATGCAAATAATAAGATGATAGTTGATTTGGTTTAACTGGGGAAAATGTTATGATATGCCAGTTTAATAATTTGGGCAGTCTCCACATAACCGTTGGATGCTCTATCTGTGACAGGTCTACCTTTCAATTAAGAATACACGGCGTCATGGATCAATTAAAGCACTGGAACCTTTGAATAATGATTTACAGTGAGACATCCTTTGGGTGTTGTCGTTTCCATTTTTGCTTGTTTTTTCACTTGCTTCTTTCTATTTTGTGGTTGTGCTAGTAATTGATTGAAACATTTATTTATTATTATTTTACATTATAAAAGTGACAGGTAGAGTTATATTATCAGCAAACTCGTGGCTTTACTTGGAGATCTCTCATATAATGCCATCACTAGCAATGCTAAAACCTTAGATATCTGAGCCAGAATGAGATTAAATGGATACCTGTCCCAAAATGACAAATATGACACGCTTAAAAGCTTGTTTGTAGGTATATAACCGATTAAACTATGCTCCCCTCCCCCAAACAAATGAAAATACAATTAATATAATGGAACTATGAAAACAATTTATTCAAAGAGTATCAGGGACTTTCCTTTGATTGATAACTTTGAGAGTCGTCCATGCTCTTGTTGTTGGAGGCATTGTTCGCTTCAGGGATTGGAACAAACACAGGTGTTGGGGCCGGTACACCCATGAGGTGATCAAGATTGGCAATAAGGCTTTGGATAGTGGAGAGAGCAGCGACCTGTTTGTTCAACTAGTCGCAGAGGGTTGTATCATCAATTTGTGACTCGTCCTCACAGAGTGCTACGATGTGCTTGGCGGTGTCAACATAGAGATGATCTTTTGCTTTGTAGGCTTCAAAGAACATTGTTTCCGTATGATATTTCCAGTTTTCCGAAGGCCTATTTGAATTTACGACGATGGTGTATGATATTTCCAGTTTTCCGAAGGCCTATTTGAATTTACGACGATGGTGCAGAGAGATGCCACTTCCTAATGATTTCCACCACTGATCTTTGAAAATTCCTCAAGTCTCCATGAGTGGGCTAACATGTGCATCTATGCATTGGGCCTAGAGTAAACACCAAAGAAAAGAGGGATTGAAAGGAGGAATGGGGAATGCTCTTAGAGAAGCAGAAAGGAAACACAAGACTAAAATGAGGGAGGGATATTTGGGATGTGCATTCTTCTACTAATTGAGGTGGGCGGAGGGGGATTAATATCTCCAACTCGAGAGAGCAGGGCAGGAATTGATATCTTCCCCTCGAGAGAGTAGGGTGATATCCAGGGGAAATCAATGTTGGATTTACTTGGGGCTTGCGTATTAATATCTCCACCTCGAGAGGAGGGTAAGATCCAATGGAAATCAATGTTGGATTTACTTGTGGATACAACCTATATATGATTGAATGATTGAATTATCGTTGGAGCCCTAAAGGGCTCTTCCTCTTACGAGACCGGGCTTGCGAGGAATCATTCACTTTTGAAGCCTTTAGTTACCCGAAGGTTGTTGCAATGCTTATGACAACTAGGATTGCTTCCTCCTTCATTCCTTGTATGGGGCGATGAATATTTTGGCTTTGTACACTTAGGTAAGATATGTTTTAATGCATCGAGTAGGGGTAATGCTGATGCACAAATGATCGACACGTTGATTGGCTGCTTCCTTGACAACTATGAATCCCAACCCAACGTGTCACTAATGGAAGGGGACTCGTTGCGTTTGGCATCCTAGGTTCAACAGTGAGCAAACCTAGACTATCCAAGGGGGAGTCCCTAGACAAGCTTTTGCTTGGATTTGTATGAGAACTACCCAAAGTATACACCTGTTAGCTATTTGAAGGGTGGTGTATAAGGATTGGAAGCCTAGACACACTTATGGTTTTAGGTGATTATTAATGCCAATTATTATTTAATAGAAAGTACAATTCACCATAACATCAATTGCATTAAGATACAAAGCACCAAATAAATACTTAACCATTGACATGATTTGAACATTTAAACATATAAAACATTAATATAACAACATTTACTCAATATAGCGTACTTTCCGAAACCAAGTTAGATAGAACATGGCCCAAAACTGTGTTTAAGAAACACTTGGATGTAAATACTCCCAAATAGGTATTGAAAAAGAACAACAATGGTGTCACACATCATCCAACTGTTTAGAAACAACTGTGTACTCTTCGCCAAAGGCAATCTAACCACTTTGTTTCATTGGGGTAGTCTCCCAGTTGGAGGCACTACAAACTACTGAACTTTCGTCACATATTCTACCCAACCAACAATGATCAACTTCAATATATCGATCTTACAAACTTTCTAGAAATCATGTTCATATCAATGATATAGCATCAAACACTTTGCAAATTATGCAATGATTTGTATCAAATGGCATAAACTAACATCATCAAACTAAAAAATGATTAATCCATCGGAACATGAGATGCCAAGTTAAGCTTATGGATTATTAACTAAAAAATGATTAATCCATTGGAACATGAGATGCCAAGTTAAGCTTATGGATTATTAATTTAGATGTTGAGAAGATGATGCTTCTCTTTTTTTACAAGCAACATGAAAATAATTGTATTATAAAAGTTGCAAAAACTGCATAAGATTACGAAGAGAGGATTTTCCCATACAACACACAACTCTTCTGCCATAGAGATATACACTAGGACTGATTGTCTATAGGGATATATTCCATGCCTACAAAAATAACAAACTTTTTCGTTGTTTCTCCATTATAGTCTATGAAATTTTCCTAAGATCATAATACAAAAATAGTTTAACATAAGAACTAGCTGGGTTGGACTTCCCTGGTGTTTCCTTCTTCTGTAGGCTCCACTAGCTCTTTTTTCCTTGGCATATCTTCAACTTCTTGCTGCTGCTCTCCTTCATTTGCTAGTAGTGGTTGATTTAGATCCGAAATTGAGTATTCAGGACCGGGGAGGATTCCTCCATCGAAACCTATGGTGAAGGCTTGCATCGAAGGTCCTTAATAGCCAACCAAAGCACGTAATATTCATCCTCCAAGCATTGCTGCTTCGTCCTTTGCTCCATAATGATCTCCAACATGGTTAGGGATTGAGATGAGAGATCCTGCACCTGGATTTGCAAACCATGAACCGTGTTTTCTAGCTCCTCTTCTCTACCTCTATTTTCTTCTTGCCCTCCCTTCTCTTTCTCGCAATCCCTTTCCTTTTCTTATCCATGGCCTAAAGGGTATGACCAACCAACCTGCTAACCCAAATACCACACCAACTCTCTGGAGCTTTCCTTCTTGACTTCTTATGCTTTCAAACACTTTCATACTCACCATCACCATCGTGAGTCGACCAAGTCCAAGTTATGAGATATCCCATTTCCATGGCTTGTGTTTGCTATCATATCCATTAATGGCATATTAACAATGAATTTCCACTTTAGCTGATGTGAGACGACATATTCGTCCTTACCCAGCCCGTTCCCTTCCCAATTCGAAGAATGATTTGATTGCTTACGCCATCTTACTTCTTCTCTGAAGCTTACGGGAGCTTGGAAGCGGAGAGGACGACTGGGCTTAACAATTTTCAACTCGTATGTACTATTGCGAATGACAGAATAATTTAAAATATGCCAGGCGTGTTAGATCTCCAAGTGTCCTATAGGTGAGACAATTCTTCCTATGGCCTTTCCATTTGGATTCAATGTGAAGAGAATACCCACTAGTGTCAAATGTATGCCTTCGATTTGTGAGCTATCATTTCGCATCTTGATGAAATTGTTACGAGAATCCATGAACGAAGTTATGGAATGGTATGAAAGGAAGAATGCCCATTGATTATGAGAGACTCATCCATGTTCCTCATTGCGAAATTAGCTTGTCTACTCCAACATTGTTATGCCTTAAGTTATGGAATACAGAGAGCCTACTGAAGGCCTACATTTCGAAATGAATTCGTTTAAAAATGGTTTTGAGTTTCATGTCTTTGGGCGAAGAGCTTAATCTTAGGAGATTTATGAATATCTTCGAATCACCCAGAATTATTAAGGAGTCAATCCCCTTCTCCCTTGCGATGTGTAGGCCTTAGAAGAGTGCTAAGACCTCTGCTTGTTTGTTTGCTGCTCTTCCGATGCTCTAGGAGAATTGAATACTGATATTCCCTCATGGGGAGAGAATCTCTCCTCCCACACTTGCCACCCGAAGAAGATGCTGCTTCTCTTATTAACGACTTTGTGTTTTATTATTGAAATGATTACAAGTCATTTGCAAGAGACATTCACACCATGATACAAAGGTGTACCAAAAGAGTAACCGATGATGACAATCACTCTAGTTGCTCTAAACTAAAACCACCAAGAATGTAGCAAGCTATTCCCCACGATTACACAAGGGGATCTAGCCAAAGCAAGAAAAGTTCAACCCAAAGAGAGAATGACCAATAATCAAAGTCACTCTAGCTCACTTGTATTGGATGCTACAAGAAAACAATGAATTGATACTTGTAACAAGTAGGTAATCTCAAGTTTTGAAAGACCCAAAGAGAGAATGACCAATAATCAAAGTCACTCTAGCTCACTTGTATTGGATGCTACAAGAAAACAATGAATTGATACTTGTAACAAGTAGGTAATCTCAAGTTTTGAAAGAGACTTCATTTAATGATACTCTTCACATCTTAATGATCTTTTATGACCAAATTACATATATTGAAGAGGGCACTTTTAAGTACATCTTCAAGTCTTAATGATATTTTATGACCAAATTACATATCTTGAAAAGGGCGTTTTAAGTACATCAATATGTTGAAGAAGAGTTAAATCATTTTAAAAATAATTCTTATGCATATAATATTTATCCTCTTCCAATCAATGATGCCAAGTAAAATGTGTGGTTCGCACCCAAGAAGACATACTCAACATAAGAGCATTGATTAATTTTTAATAAGACAACGAACATGCAATAATTACAAAAAGTCTTACGTCATCTTCTAATGATCCAAATACTCGTAATCAAATATTCATAGATCTCACAATTAAAAATAAACATAGATAAAGTATATTTCTCTTTCTTCCTTAAATAACCAAAGCCAAGGATTAAAAACGTTAAGTAGTATCCAACAACATCCCTTATTCCAAACACTTAAAACACTCATCTCGCTCAAATATGCAATATATATATTAGGATGAGAATTAAAATGAGCTTAAATAAAAAATGAGTTTCCTAAAAAGAATGGTAAAAAAAAGTAATGTAGACAATTTTTTATACTATTTCATTTTTATGGAAGCTGCCCACAATTATTACACTTTTATCAAAGCTACCCACACTTCCATCTTAAAAGTTATTGGATCCAACTTTTCATTTTATTATATTAGTTTTAATATTAATTACTAGTAAATATTACTTATAGTATTATGTACTATTTCACATAAATATTTGTTAAAAAGTTATTTGATCCAACTTTTGGATATTAAAAAATATTAATTATAATATATTAGTGATAATATTAATTAGTATTAGTATTATATAGTATATATTGGTCACATATTACCCAAAAGATAGATGGATATATTAGTTATGATATTAGTTATTATTATATATTAATTATATATTAATTACATATTATATATTAGTTAAAAGTTGTTGGACACAACTTTTGACCATTATAATAAAATATTAATTATAATATAATATTATTATATATTAGTTATAATATTAATATTATATATCAGATATTCATCACGTATTCCCTAAAAGATAGATAAGTATATTAATTATGATATTAGTTACTTTTATATATTAATTATTAATTATATGTTATGATATTAATTAAAAGTTATTGGACCCAACATTGTCATTATATATTATTACCAGTATATATTATATGTTAGTCATGTATTTCTTAAAAAATGGATGGGTATATTAGTTAATATTATATATAAATTATATGTTATGATATTAGTTAAAGTTATTGGACCAAAGTTTTAGTTATAATATTAATTACTATTATTATTATTATTAATTATTAATTATTATTATTATTATATATTACCTAAAATTGGATGTTTATATTATTTATGATATTAGTTAAAAGTTATTAGACTGGATTAAAAGTTATTAGACCATGGTTATTATAAAATATTATTTATAAACAATATTATTATATATTAGTTATAATATTAATTACTATTATTATTATATATTATATATTGCTCACGTGTTTTTTTTCCTGGGAAAAGAGCGTAATTTTATTACATCAGGTGTGAACAAAATTACATTCTGTATATGCACATCAAGTGTGCATTGCTCAGAGAAAACTAGACTGTTTCTAAGACAACTTGTCTTCATTATGTAGCTTTGTTTTATGGAGCTATTACAATGGAGAGTTCTGTTACATAAAAATCTGCTATAAAAGAGCGTATATAGTCACTAGGCTTGCCAACCTGATAATTAATCGATATAACTAAACAGCAAAAACAAAAAAGTTCTGTATCATGCTATATAATAAACAAAAAGTAAAAACTATCTTGCTGAAAACTTTGATATGCCAAATCAGCAGGAATGTTCATTCTATAAACGACTGATGGTAGTATTCATGTGCAGTCCCATCCTGGAATTCCTTTACCTTCCAAATCCCCAGAGCTAGTTGCAAACCCTCCTTCGAGGCTTTATCTGCCTCTTTGTTATTTTCCCTGTAAACATGACGTCATGAGAAAGTACCAAATGTGTTATGAACCTCCCGAATGGATAAAATGATATTTTCTAATCTTAAATGCCTGCATTGTTGAGTCCCTTTTATCCGGTTTATAACATTTAGCGAGTCACAAAAAATGTTTATGTTTCGGCAACCCTTTTCTGCTGCAAAAAATAGAAAGAGTTTTTAGGCTCAGAAGTTCAACATAGTTGTTACTTCCCTCTCCCAACCCCAGAGTAAGTTCAAAGTAGTGAGTATCTGAAAGGAAAAGAAGGGCCCCTCCCCCACAGAAGTTGTCGTTGGCTACTTTTCCTTACTCTTGCGACTCAGGTTCAACAGACCCATAAGACCAATAAAACTCCCAAAGATATTGGCCCGATAGAGAAATCTCAGTCGATAACACCTGCGATGCAGGCACAGTCTCACCTGAGATATCTTATTGTGTAACTTCCAAAACCATGTTTCCACAGTCGATGAGGGATTACAGTCCCCTGATGCACAACCAAGTTGCTTGATAGAGTTAGAAGGATGGATTATTGTATTAACTCGACAGTGGCACAACAATATTGCAACTTAACAGTATTTGAACATAAATAATACAAAATGCTTCGATGGTGCTTTAGTCATTCATTTAGTCAAATGCTTTTCTCAATGTTGTGACATTCACTTAAGCAATAAACATAAACAATACAAAATAAGCCAGAAATATTCAACAAGCACTTTCATTCGACACAAGATGTAACATGGAAACCCATCGGGTAAAAACCACAAAGGTGCTCTTCATCTGGCATGAGAAATATATGGCACCTTTCAGCCTGCGACTTGACTGCAGACTATTTGATATATGTCTTTTCAGCTTAGAATCTTTCTCTCTCATGCTCTCTCGTTTTATTATGCTTTTCTTCTAACTACTCCTATTGATCTGCACACAGCCTGGATTGACTCTTCTACTCTACTGTCTGCGCACTTAGCTGCAGATTGACTCCTACTAATTGACAACCCTTCTGCAAAACAACTTCTGCAGCTCAACAACCTATCACAACACTACTATCCGACTTCTCTTTGATTTCTTTAATTATTTCCTAACTTCAGTAACATCAATCAACCAACCCTTATACAAAATAAGTTCTTCCTATCTTTAGATTCTACAAAACCGCGCAGGGTCGACTGGGTACAACTCATTTATTACAGTCATAAATAGCCACAAAAACGTCTTTTAACACATTTATTTCAAGCCATAACTAGTCGCAGGAACGTCTTTCAATACATTTGTACATGCCATAACTAGCCACAGAAACGTCTTTCAATACATTTGTACAGGTTGTAACTAGCCGCAGAAACATCTTTCAATACATTTGTACAGGCCATAACTAGCCGCAGAAACGTCTTTCAATCTTCCACCGCCTCAAGTACCTACGGTATTCCTAACCTGTCGCTTTCTAGCCTTTACTCTTCTGCCTTCTGAATGGTGCGCTATTACTCGTTCAACTTCTGATTGGTGCGCTGTAACTTCGTCATTTCTTCTCTGCTCCTTGTCGCGCAGATTTTTTACCTGTTGCTACAACTGTTTCAGCTCGACTACCTTTACGAGCTTTTCCTTGATGGGCATCTTCTTCATGTCTTCCTTAACTACTTTGATTTTCAATTCGGCTTGGCTCGCGTCCTCTGCGAACTTCGCCGCTATTTCATATTCTAGGAGCAATTCCCAGGTCGCAGAGATTGCATTGATTGCTTTAGAACAAAGCTTGTCTCCTTCCTTAATTCTATCAACATCCTTAGACGCTGTTTTCTTGCGCTCTTCTAGGAGCTCAGGGGGTGTGCTTGGTATTTGTTGCGCTTTAAGCTCTTCCATCTATTTTCTTAGGCCCGCTGCAATTTTAGATAGTTGAGCTACGTTTGCGGCTGCATCTATTTCTTGTTGGTATTCTTCTGCAGGGAACTCTATAACTGCGCTGCTTATGGCTTCATCGAATGCAAGCCTTCTTTGTTCTTGTGCTTTAATCTCTTGCTCCTTCCTCCGAAGGAGGGCCTTGCGGCTTTTTGCCTTCCTTGTTTGTTTTTGAGCCTGATAAGAAAGAACATTCTCTCAAATTTTGATTTCTATCACGGCCGCATGCTGAATAGCATATACTTCAGCCATTTCTAGTTTGGAGAAATCAATAGTCAATGTTCCCAGCTCATGGGTGACATCATCAAATGCCTGCTCTCCTGTTTCCAATGCTTGCGCTTTGAACCCTATCTTGAGCGATGCCAACAATAGTGGTGTCTCTAATGTATCATAGGGATAAACTCCATACGTCTCGGCTTTGACTGTGCTCTTTACCTCATTAATGGCTTCTGTGAGCTTATTGACATGCTCGGTGAGTTTGTTGGTTAAGCGCATCTGCTATTTACTTATACCTTTAAAGCTGGTCTGCGCTACTTTTGCGACTGCGTCTACAAGTAGGCCAATGTCTTCCTCAGCTAAGTTAATTGTATTAGCCATTTTATCAGCTTTGCGCTTCTTGTGCAGCGGCTCGTGCTGCTCCTTTTCCTGTTCTTTTTGTTGGTTCTTCACATCCTCATCAGTGGGTGTGTCTTCTGAATCATCTTTATTCGAGTCACCATCACCATCGTCATCTTCTTTTCCTGACTCGTGCGACTGGTTGTTTTGCGCATCGACCCCACCATTACCTTGGTCCATCTCTTCGTCAATGGGAACACACCATTCTTGAGGCCAGTCCTGGATGACCGCTTCCACATCCTGATCAGTTATCATGAAATGCATTGGTTGCGCTTGTTTCACCGGGTCCTTCTGTGGCTCTAGGATGATATTGTGGACACCAGCCTGGAAAGTTATGAAAGGCCCATACCTTTAGACTGTTGCAATGAGCAGTCTATGCTGGTGTCACACTACTTCTCTTAGTGTCTCTGCATGCATAAAGAACTCTATGTTGTTGTACTTCTATTGGATCTTGTCTTTCTTGTCTTCCCACAGGTTTTGATATTTCACAGCTTGGTAGAGCACTGGGATGTCCAATGGTTGGTAGTCTGGTGGGTTAGACCAAACTATAAAAGAAATCAAAATAAACAACCAAGAGTAGTGGAATTTTTTCTTACTTTATTCCTGATCTTGCGTTGCATCTTCTAGCAGCTCGTTCTGTATAAACCGAGACCAATTGATCGTCACGCCTTCAACACACTGTTTCACTAGTTAAACTGTCCCTGGAATGAACTCAGTGGGCCGCATCTTGCGCAACAGTTTGCAAGATAATATCTTCACGGAGAACCTCACTGTATTGTTAGTTATAGAGGAAATGAGGAATCCTCTATTTGCGCGCTGAAGGTCATACTTTTCCTTCATCTTCGTTGTATCCCTATCCTTGCACAGATATGGTGCAGGGTCAAGTCTTGAGTGCGAGAGACCCATGATTGCCAAAATCAACTCGACATCAACATAAAATGGTCTGTCGAGCCACAAAAAGCTTCTGTGGAAGCAGACCAGGAGCTGTCGAACATATGTGCTCGCTTTTTTGCTTTGGCCAAAATGTGGCATAAGCAGCAAGTTAACTAGGCCCACTCACTTGATTCCCCGGGCCCACTCCATTGGAACTACAAGTTGTGGCACAGGCAGTACAATTGGAATTGTGATCATGTACCTGTTTCTTTCCAGGTCCACCTGCTTGTGGGTATCATTATCTTCAAATTTGAGCTGGACCAGCTTGGGAATGATGTTCATTAATAGTGGCATGCCCGGAGGGATTTGGGGTGCAACCAAGGAGGAGCGCCCTCACGTTGGGAGCTTCACTTCGGGTGCTTTTGATCTCCTCGGTTGAACATATGGTGGTAGCAGGTTTCGCTCCTCTATACTAGCATTCCTATCTCATCTCGGTGGTGGAACTGGTGTTTTCACAGTGAACTTCTGCTTCTTCATAAACTTGGGCTCCCTTACCCGAGGCCCTGATGTGTTTGGAAGGTCTGTGCTCGACACAAACGGCCGTGGACATGCAGCTGGTGCATTAAATAGTGGGTTCTGAGCTGGGGCCGAAGTAGTAGCAGGAACAGTTTGTGGAATCGGTGGCACCATTGTTCATTAGAGGAAATTTGAGGTCTAAAATGGGCCTTATAAGAAAATGCGGCAATAATAAATTTTGTTAGTTGGAATTAAAGAACCAATAGAATTTCAATAAAATGAGTCAACCATAATGATTGAATTGACATATTTGTCATAAAAGAAAACTACTTTTTTTGATCGTATTTTCGACATATCTCTCTGTGTTTTTACTCAAATTTCAAGAGGGAGAGCTCGTTGGATGCAGAATTTAATTCCGCATCCAACGAGCTCTCCCGCTTAGAATTTGAGTAAAAACACAGGGAGATATGTCGAAAATACAAACACAAAAGTAGTTTTTTTCATTCTTCCTCCAAAATAACTATTATTTTATTATTTTCCTTAGGAGGCCCATTTTAGACCCCAAATTTCCTCTAATGTCTGGTTCTTCCTGCGCGTGCTGTGCTTACGACGATATAACTTCTTCAATTATCGGGAAAGGTGGTGCGATGGTAACATCAGATTGTTCGCTGGTGCTGGAAATCGAAATTATCATCGGCTTCGACTCTCACAGTTGCAGACTCCAGTTCACTCTTCTCTTCTCTGTGCAAGTAAAGTGAATCTTGATGACAAAGGTGGATATTTATAGGCATGCGCTCACCCTGCATGTGATCATTCGATGGCAGAGCGATGTCTTGTCGATCACATGGTATTCCCGTTCGATGCATTCCAAAATTTACTTCACATGCTTGAACTCTGACCTTTACCTGCTAGGATATTTATGGCGAGGACGACGAATGGGACCAAAAAGCATGCCGCCATTTTCCTCCTACTTGTTGAGTTAATGACGCTTTGCTATCATAACCGCTTAAATATTTTTGGATATCCGTGCTTTAATGGCATCCAACTGTCATTCCCACTCTTATTGTGATTTGCATACTCCTGTCGCAGGTGCACGACATAATAGTTTCCTTTTATCTCTTTTTTTTTATCTAGCCGTGTCGCAGTCATCATGGTAAGGTTTTAGGGGGCTTCCATTTATAATTCCTGTGACTGGCATTCCATTCAAATTATGTAATTTCACTGCGTCGGCCTCAGTGATGTGCACGATCACATATGGCCCTAGCCAATGCATCTTCAATTTTCCTGGATGCTTAAAAAATTTGCTGTCGTACAACAAAACAAGTCCTATGACTGTGAATTGCTTAGTTTTAATATGGCGATCATGCCATGCTTTCTGTCTTTGCTTTTCTATTTTTTGATGAAATCCTGCGACAAAATGTTCCTCCTCCATCTGAACAAGCTGTGACAGTCTTTTCTCGACAACATCTACGTCGGTCATTTCCGTCAACGCAACAATTCCTAGGCTTGACACAATATATTCCATTGGCACAACAAATTCTTGTCCATACACCAGTCTAAATGGAGCGTGTCCTGTTAATCTCTTGCAAGTTGTGCGGTATGCCCAGAGCATAGCTGAAACTTTTTGATCCCAATCATCTCTGTGCACATTGCATACTTTGGTTAATGCATTTTCCAGAATATTGTTGAAGGCTTCAACTGTTCCATTCACCCGAGGATGATAGGGTTTCATTTTCCTATGCTGAATCTGGAACTCTGCAGTAAACTCATCAATCATTTTGTTAACAAAATGTGTACCTTGGTCATTCAGGAGAATTTTCGGGCTGCCAAATCTTGTCACCACATTTTCAAATAAGAACTTTGCCGCAGTCACAACAATGCAATCTTTAACAGGTGCAACTTTCTCCCATCTGGTCAAGTAGTCCATTACTGTGATAATATAGCGTGCACCAGTCTGTTTTCCTGGTGGATTGATAGGACCAACGAAATCAACGACCCATTTATCAAATGCTTGCAGGGTTATCTACAATGCTAATGGCATCTCGTCGCATCTCGATGGTTTTCCTATTCTCCGGAAAACATCGTAGCGTTGGAAAAATATCTTAGTATCCATATGTATAGTTGACGACCATAATCCATCTTGCAATATCTTTCACACTGTTTCCTTTCTAGCGTAGTTCCCTCTTGGGACATCGGCATGTGCTTCACTCATTACCCAATGTCGTTCGTGGTCGAAAACACACCGATGCAATATTTCATCAGGGACCATCTTGTATAGCTGTCTCGCAATCAACGTAAAATCAACAGTTTTGATGACCAACTATTTCTTCCACGCAGTAGTGAACCCTTCAGGCGCATATCATGTACTCAAAAGGGGAAAAATAGCCTCAAACTTTTTATCAACCACGGTAACCGCAAATAATTATGCGCCAGGAAAGTTATCCTCTAGGATGGTTGGTTCTTCACTACTTTCTATTCTCGACAAGTGATTAGGCCCCACATTCAGTCTACTAGGTTTAACAATGAATTCAAAATTAAGTTCTTGAAACAGGAGGAGCCATCGACAGACTTTCCCCCCAACACTGGCTTGTTAAATAGGTATTTTAATTCCGAATGATCAGTGTACATTTTAAAATGTCCACCCAACAAATAGTGTCATATTTTCTGCAACACATATACCATGGCGAGGCCCTTTCTTTTTGTCGTGGTGTAGTTTTTCTCTGCCATCGACAATTTTATGTTGGTAAAAGCAATAGGATGGTCAATGGCACCCTCACCTATTTGCGCTAGGACTATGCCGAGCATGACAGACTACACATCGACATGAACATGGAACTACTTCTTCCAGTTTGGAAATACTAGTATTGGCACGGTGGCCATATTGCTCTTTAACTTGTCTAAAGTTTCCTGACAAGCTTCTGTCCACTGGAACTTCGCATCTTTCTTCAACAGTTTCTCCATAGGTGCAGTTATCTCTGCATATCCTTTGATAAATTTTCTATAGTAGCCTGTGTGTCCTAGCACTGATCTGAGTTGTGTGACTGATGTAGGTGGTGGTAAGTCAAGAATAATCACAACTTTCGCTGGGTCGACCAAAATACCGTTGCGACACAGAACATGTCCTAACAATACACCAAATGGTGCACAAAAAATACATTTCTTTGAATTTAACGTGATCTAATACTGGCGACAACATTCCAACATCATGCGTAGACTCTGAATATGGTCTCATACTAGACCAAACATAGTCCAATCATCAAAGTAGACTTCAAGAAATTTATGTATAATGAAATCTTTAAAAGCAGAGAGTACTATTCTAGAAAAAATAGCAGGAGCATTCTTGAGTCCAAAGGGCATTACTGTATACTAATAGCATCCCCATTCTTTGACGAAGGTTGTTTTGTGTCGATCCTCCTTTGCCATTCTGACTTGGTGATAGCTAGAAAATCCGTCGGTGAATGAATACATCTCTTGCCCTACGACGCTTTCAAGTACTTCATATGTGAATGGTGTTGGGAATGGATCGTGCAAGCATGCATCGTTCAACTTCCTCAGGTCGACGCAGATTCTGACTTCACATGTTGTCTTTTTTTTATCCTGAATCACTATAGGACTGATCCATTCTGATTCTTCAACAGGTTCAATGATTCCTGAATCGAGCATTCGATCCAACCTATAAGTCCGCTGTTTAACTCGTTTTACATCTGGTTTCATGGGTATTTTCATCTCCCCCATATCTCCTACTGTTCCCTTCATCTCTGAGAACTTGGTAGGGAACAAATCCTGAAATTCATGTAGCAAGTATGTGATCTTTGCTACTGTTTCATCATCCCAATAATCTCCTATATTGGCGAACTTTGGTTTTCTGACAAACGAATGTTAACTTTCTTAATTTTTAGCAGCTTGAGGAACTGTTCGCTCGAAATACCACTTCTTTCCACCTCACGCGTACCCTACGATTCTAGTATGTTAAGGTTGGTAGGATCATCATCTGGTTCTCTGGCCATATTGTAACAATCCATCCATTGCTGGATGGTCGTGCTGCACTGGTGGGGATTCGCCACTTCGATAGGGATTTCAGAAAACATTTTTTCCTTTATTGTTTCAAGCACAACATCGAATTTCGATTGCTCGTCAGCAAATGCAAATGTGTGCACGAATTGTCTTACCACCTCATCCAAATCCTAATTTCCTTGTCGTAACTCCATGAATGTATACCAACTCCTGGGTGTCATTTCCAATGTGTGTATGAAATGATGGACCCATTCCTGTCGCGGGTATTCTGCAAATGCAATGCGACACTGGTTGAGGTGCTCGACAGGGTTGGATAACCCTGTGTACTTCTGATCCAAGACTATGACTTCTTCACTGAATCTAACTTCCAACAATATTCTCCATTGCATCCATTTAGATATGGATTGCTTATGCGTACCCCACCATTTAGTGGGCATAGCTTTCAACACATAGTCTAATGCAGACAGGCATTGCAGTTCTGTCACCAGTCTTTCAAACTCACTTAGAAAAGTCGCAAGGTTAGGCAAGTCCTCATATGTGGGTAACTCCCTCGACTGATTCTCCACCCGCTACATAGACCTTGTAACTATGGTGCATCTTCTCATAGACACTTCATGCAGTCTGTTTTTCCAATTTTCCAATTCCTCTCCTGAATTCAATGTGCATGAGGTAGTACTCCGCCAACTCAGTTTCCCATCTTCTATATGATTGATGTAATCCTCTTTTAAGGTAGTGACATTGTAAATATGGTCCAGATAATCACCCTGTCCTTCACTGTAGACTGGTTTGACATATCGTTGTCCCTCCAGTGGATCAATGGTCGACACTACCCTCATCTCGTCATCCTCGAATGAGAGGATTATTTATTAAAGTTTATGATGGTCTGATTTTCTATTTATCAATCTATCCCCAGAAGTGCAGGATACGGGTTCGTGTCATCTAAAATGTTGATAACTTCAAAATTTGCAGATGTGCGCAACCCCTCAATGTCGACAGGAACTTGACTTAACCTACCAATCGATAGGACCTTCGCCTGATTTGCAAGCCTCAATTGGACATGGGACCAGTCTAAGCACGGCTTGCCCATGCTTTCCCAAGTTTGTCGCATCAAAATGTTGACATTCGACCCCAGATCTAGGATAATATAATCCATGTTGTAGTATCCGATATGCGCAGTCATTCTTAACTCGCGACCAGTTTTGAATTTATTTTTGACATGGTCAACTCTTTTTTCGGGTTGCGACAGGGTTTCTTCTATAAGCACTTGCAATTCTATGACAAAATATTTATCATGGATCAGCGCTAAGCAACTTGACATAAATGACTTGAGCTTATTAACCTTGTTTGGAGCCTGCTTCCGGAATATTTGTTGGAAAAGTTCGGGCATCTCCTTGAATCGGCTGAGGTAGATTGTTGTTCTAGATCTACAAAGTCCAGTCGCACGTCCAAAAATACTTGCTTCTATTTTTGAATGTTGAATGGTACTTTCTTTTGAATCGCGGGTCACACCTGCAGTATATTCTGGTCGTCTCTGCTCACAGCACCTCCTCATTTTACAACAGAAACAATTGGTTCTCTCGGCTCAGCAACAATCATTTCAACATTCAAGTTAGGATTTGGATTTGGATTCTGCACGGGGTTAGGACCTCCGATGGCTCGAGGTTTCCACTTTGCAATCAATTGTGGACATTTGTTCCACATTATGATCCCGCGATTTGCAATATGAACATGTCGTCGCAGGCTCCTAGCTTTCTCTATAATAATGACCCAGCTTCCCACAATTATAGCGTACAATTTGACCTCTTCCTCTGCCAAATCCTCCTCCTCCTCTACCTCTAAAATTTCAACCCCCCTTCCTTGAGGGTGTGGTTGCTGCGGTGGATACTGATTCTGTGGGTATTGAGGTTGATATTGCAGATAATGCACATGCGTTTAGTGTGCTTGCGCTTGCTCAGCTTGAATTTTCTCGTAATTCTTCATTAAGTAGGTGTCTACTGTTTTCTCCTTCAAGAGATGATATGCTCTACAATCCTTATCATTGTATCCTACTAGCTTACAAAATTTACAGAAAATGCTGGCCGAGGTACTTACAATATTCTATAAGTATATACAGTCCTCATCGCAATGCCCTCTAGTATGTCATATTCTACACCAGGGTAGTCCTTGAGTACTTAAGGGATTAGGCGCACCTGATGATATATAGTTCATGTACGACGGACAATTATCCTTGTGGTGTCCATTTGTTCGACATCTTGTACACCATAAACCCTCCTGGAATTATTTTCCCTTCTTAATATCCTGAAGTTGTACCATCAGATTAGCCAACTACGAATGAATATGCATCATTCTTGTGCCACCATCTTTGATCTGCGAGGATTCTATCTTCAAAGTTATTTCTAGCGCTTCTGTCTGTGACACAATCTTTTGTTGCATCAAAGGCTCTCAGATGTGTGGTAATAGTGCAACAATAAACCACTCTTTATTATTTACATTCAAAATTTGAAAACTAACCTTGGCCATCAAAGTTTTAAACCATTGATCGAAATCCCATACGGACTCCGTCGATAACTTATTTATCTCCTTGATCTCGGTGATACACTGCGACTCAGATTTAGGTTTTATGAAGTCACAAATAATTGCTAGTCGAATCTCATCAAGGGTCTTCTGTGGGTTTCTTGCTGGTACTATGCAAAACTTCATAAACTAGTCCAGCGCGTGACCCCGCATAGTCTTAATCATATGCGCTTTCCTTATGTCTGCATTGTGAACTTGGCGAACTGTCCAAACAACTTCTCAGAGGAACCAATGTTGCTCTGGATCTTCTGCTCCATTCCCATTGAAGATAGGTAATCTAATATCATGCCCAACCATTGAGTTGGCGTCTGGGATGTTTAATGGGCGAATTGGTGAAGGTGGAATTCCTTGCGCACTAGTCACATCACTAGTACTATTAGTATTCACAGTTATTTCAGGAGATGAGGTTCTAGACCTTACCTTTGGCGATGCTCCTGGTGTGGTGTAGCGACGTTCTAATTTTGGTGTCTCTGTAGATTCTTTGGATTCTTTTGCTCCTTTAGAATGGGATATAGTCTTCCTCTTCATCGCAAGATACTTCATCTAGCTACAGCTCAACTTCGTACTTGCTTTCTCTGAAGAGACCAGGACTTCGTTTACCTCCTATTGTTTTTCTTCTTTTGCCTGACCGAAATCTCCTTCCACTTCTTAAAAATACCGCTTTAAATTCAACTTATATATTTCCTGGGAACATCTCAGCCAACAATTTCCCATTTTCTTTGCAAGTTGTCTGTGACATATCCCTTCCTCTGGATATGCGACTCAACTGCAAAATGCCCTTCTCATAGACGAGCATTTTTATCCATAATTTTATAGAAGTTAGGTACCTGCCGTGGGGTCCTTGGAAAAAATTTCTTTCAGCCTCGATATACGAGGTTATTGTCTCAACTACAAACTCAGTAATATAACCTTGAAAAATACTATCGAACCAAAAATCAATAGCTCTAGAGATGGGTTACTTAGACTTGTTACCTCGCGGATCAGCTGAGCACTCCACTTGACTGCTTTCCTTTTCTAAAAGTTTGTTTGTTGAGTCTCCAATATTGAAAACTACTCATGCAACACAATAGGAAACTCTGCAAA
The DNA here is from genome assembly GCA_001517045.1 of Pseudotsuga menziesii. Taxonomy (NCBI): domain Eukaryota; kingdom Viridiplantae; phylum Streptophyta; class Pinopsida; order Pinales; family Pinaceae; genus Pseudotsuga; species Pseudotsuga menziesii. Next base: position 234,602 of record LPNX010499863.1, on the reverse strand, counting down.
GAATATTTTGTGAATATCTGTGTACAGGTATCGGTCCAACTAGTTTTCTATGCTGAATCGTGATCTTTCACTCTCCTGTTGCACAAATGCTAATGTCTTAGACTCCAACCAATCCTCAATTTCCTTCTTTGTCGGATGCCACAACATTTCCCTTGAATCAAATGATTAAGGGTCCCAACAACAAAACCATTTGTTAGCTACTTTTCCTTACTCTCACGACTCAGTTTCAATAGACCCATAAGACCAACAAAACACCCAAAGATATCGACCCAACAGAGCAAGCTCAATTGGAAACACCCACGATGTTGGCGCAGTCTCATCGAAATATCTTAATGTGTAACTTATAGAACTATGTTTCCGTAGTCGACGAGAGATTACAATCCCCTAGCTCACAACCAAGGTGCTCGATAGAGTGAGAAGGATGGAGTCTTGTACTAACTCAAAAATGGCACAACCGTATTGCAGCTTAATAGAACATAAATAATACAAAATGCTTCAACGATGCTTTAGTCATTCATTCATTCAACTGCTTTTCTCAATGACACGACATTCACTTAAGCAATAAACATAAAAAATACAAAATAACCCACAAATATTCAACAAGCACATTCATTCAACAAAAGATGTAACATGGAAACCCATCGAGTAAAAACCACAAAGGTGCTCTTCATATGGCATGAGAAATATATGGTACCTTTCAGTCTGCAATGTGATTGTAGACTGTTTAAGATATGTATTTTCAGCTCAGACTCTTTCTTTCTTTCATGCTCTCTGGTTTTATTATGATTTTATTCTAACTACTCATACTGATCCACAGATAGCATGGATTAACTCTTCTACTCTACTATCTGCACACTCAGCCGCATATTGAATCCTACTAATCGACAACCCATCTGCAAAACAGGTTCCGCGACTCAACATCCTATCACAACACTACTATAATACTTCTCTCTGATTTCTTCAATTATTTCCTAACTTCAGTAACATCAATCAACCAACCCTTATACAAAATGGGTTCTTCTTATTTATAGATTCTACAAGACCATGCATAGTCGACTGGGTACAACTCATTTATTACAGTCATAAATAGCCACAAAATGTCTCTCAATACATTTATTACAGGCCATAACTAGCCGCAGAAATGTATTTCAATACATTTGTAAAGGCCATAACTAGTCGCAGAAATGTCACATTTGTACAGGCCATAACTAGCTGCAGAAATGTCTTTCAATACAGTTGTACAGGCCATAACTAGCCACATAAACATCTTTCAATACATTTGTACAGGCCATAAATAGCTGCAAAAATTTCTTTCAATCTTCCACCGCCTCTAGTACCTACGGTCTTCTTGACCTGTCTCTTTTAAGCCTTTACTCTTCTGCCTGCCTGCAGATTCGCTTTGTCACCACCACATCGCTCCTTGTCGCAACTTCCTCTCTTCTGTGCTTCTTTTCCTTCCTTTACTACATCACACACTTATTTTTCCTTTCTACGCCCACGCTTCTATTTCTTCCTTGCGCCCTTTCTTGTCCCAATAGTTTTTTTGGGCTGCACCATCGAAAAATGCCCATGGATTAGTCCTATCAATTTCAACTGCCAGGGTCTCCCTTTGATTTGATTCTCTAATATGCCGAGGGAAAGTAGTTACAATGCCACACGAGAGTGCTGTAGTAATATCTGGTATACAAGATTTTTCCCTAAAATTGTAGTTATTCCTTGCCAACCAGATCCCCCAAATGGCCATTAGAGGCAGGAATTTCACATGTTTGAGGTGTGCTCACAATTCCAATTTTTCCAAGCTTGAGACAATGATTTCCCCTCCCAAATGCAAAGGATACTAGTTGTTTGTGTGCACTCTGGCCACACCTCTCTAATGAAAGGACAATTTAAAAAGAGATGTGTGAACGACTCTTCATCTGACTTACACAGTACACACCACCCATGTGCATGTTTGTTCTTTTTCTGCACGTTGTCCCACGTTGGGACCTTATTTTCCAAAGTGTTGCACATAAAAAAACGAGTTTTGGATGGGATCTTGATCTTCCGTAGTTTTTTCTACCACCAAACCAGCTCCCTGTTGTTCTCAACTGCACCTAGATAGATATATCCAACTTTCGGAGAGTAGATTCCAAATGGTTTACCTTCCCACAAGAGTTCATCTTCCCTGTCTCTTAGAATTATTTCTGCCCTGTTAAGTTCTTGAAATAGAAGAGACAACATTGCTTGGTATGGTTCCAGTATTTCCAAAGAATTCAACTGTCTCGAGGATTGAACCCAAGCCCTTTCCTGTATCAGATTTTCCAGTTGCGACATAAAAATTATACCCCTCTCCCTCAAGGCCTCCACCGTCCGTTTAGGAAGGAGATGGTGACGTGCACTCCTAATCTAGGGGTCTTCCCTGATTTTGATCCTCCTCCCATCTCCAATGTTCCAAGCCAAATTTGATACAATCACCGGGAGTGAATTTACCACTTCCTTCCATATCACTGAGCCACCCACATGTGATTTTCTGTGGGATCTCACCCAATCATCAACAGACTCCGGAGCTAGATAATTTTGGGTTACCACTTGAGTCCAAATACTTTCTATCTTCAATAATCTCCACCCCCCTTTAGCCACCAGAGCTTTGGAAAATAAGAAAATGTTCTTCAACCCCCAACCACCTAGGGCTTTAGGAATTGCTATTCTTTCCCACCTCACCTAGTGAGAAACAAAATCCTCTTCTTTCCCACACCACATAAAACGAAAACAAAGATTCCTAGATGCCTCCAAAATCCCCTTTGAAATCCAAGATAGGGACACCCAATAAGCTAGAATTTCCTCCAATACTTATTTCACCAAGACCAACTGACCTGCTCTCGAAATCCATTTCTGGCTCTAGACCTTTAATCCTTTTTCCAAATTATCGATGAGCCATTTCCAATCCTGCTTCCTATAATCATTAGGTTTCAGTTGAAACCCAAGGTATTTCAGACCTGAGTCCACCTCTAAAATCTCGAAGGGGAATACTCTTATGAAGGCCTATAATTCATCTTCCCTCAACAAGTTTGTATAAAGTGTGGAATTTCCTTTATTTATTTCCACTCCCGTAGCCTTTGAGAAAATCTCTAAAATCCCCCGAAGAGTTCCAACATCTCTTACTAAATCAGTGCAGAAAATTAGGACATCATATACAAAAGGTAGATGTGTAATGAGAAGATTTAAAGTTATCTGAATTCCCCTCAAAATGCCTTCTCTTTTGGCTTCCCTTAAATCCCTGCTCAATCCTTCCACTACCAAAAGGAAAAGTAAGGGGTAAAGCGAGCACCCTTGTCTAAGACCTCTCTCAGAATGAAAGAAAGGAGAGGCCTCCCCATTTATAAGGACTGAAAAATTGAAAGTTGTAATGCATCTCATGATCCACCTGATAAAACCAATATAAAAACCCAAATGAGTAAGAAGCATACGTATATAAATCCAGCTTACTTTATCATAGGCCTTGGAAAGGTCTATTTTTAGAACAACTCCTTTGAGTTTTTTGATTTTGATACCATGCAATCCTTCTTGTGCTACTCCAATCGCTTGATGAATTTGCCTCCCCTCCAAAAATCCAAACTGTTCACAAAAGATATGTTGTGAAAGTATACCTTTGAGTCTTCTTGCAATGGCTTTAGGAACTACTTTATAGATACAATTACAGAGAGAGATAGGTATAAAGTCATTTAGCGAAGTGGGGTTGTGAGCCTTAGGGATCAAGGCAATGAAGGTGGAATTGAAGCTAGAAGGTATCCTCCCTATCAGTCTTGTATTCTCTGCCACTTTGAGAAGATCTTCCCCTAGCAAGTCATAAATTTCAAGGAAGAATTCAATCGACCAACCAATATCAGGGCCCGGTCTCTTCTCCTTTTGAAATATCTGAGGATTAGCCTTCAATTATCCCTTTGAGACTTCCTCCATCAGGGTTCTATTGTCCGCCTCTTCCACAAAAAGGGGGAAAAGTTTTGCCACTCTGACTACTTTTGCAATAGTGTCCGGATTGTTTGCATTTAAGAGTGAATGAAAGTGATATACCCCAGTCCTAGTCATTCCTTCGAAATTAGTTTGTGCTTTAGCCTGTGAGTTTCCAAGACTCCAAATAATGTTCGCATCCTTCTTCCCCTTTGCATATGCATGAAAGAACTTGGTATTATCATCCTCAACCTCTAGTCAAGTTGCCTTGCTTTTTAGTCTCTAGGTTTCTTCCTTTTCTAGAAGCAAAGTGTTCCTTCTTCCTTCCAATCTAACCAAAGAGTCTTTGGACTCGTGTGTCCTCAAACCCCCTCCTTCCTCATACATACTACATAGACCTTCTTCAATATGATTCAGTTCAATGTCCCCCCTAATCCTCTTTGCATGGGCCCAATATTTAATAGGCCCTTTAAGTATCTTAATATTATTAGCGAACAAGAAAGCTGCAGATTTGGGGTTTCTGGGGTTGAAAGGAATACACAAGGAGGTAACCAGATTTGTGAAGGATTCATCTTTTAGCTAAATTTTATTAAATTTTAGTGGGCCAAGGGGTTTATTAGGACCATTACAAAGTTCAAAGAAAATGGGAAAATGATTAGAGAATCCCCTAGCCCCAACCCATTGCCTCAAATGTAAAAAATTGTCCACCAACTACTTTGCTACCAAAAACTTGTCTAAATGTTTAGCCACCTTTTTTCTCCCGAACAATTGTTCCTCCAAGTCGGTTTGATTTTGATGGGATCAATGCCAATAAAGTTTTTCTCTGCTAGTATCTGAGTGAAAAAACTAGTTAATGAGTTAGTATGAGCATGTGGCCCCCAAACTTTCACCTGCCCCAAAGAGAAATTCAAATCACCCCCCAGAATTACATAGTCCCCCCTAAGGAGAGGATAGTTGAGCAAAGAATCCTAGAAGGGGATCCCATTGAGATAAGGACCATAAACATTGAAAACTGTAAAAAATTCTCCTAAGTCCAGGTCTGCTCATGAAATTCCAATAGTTGAATTCGACCCCCATAAGTTGAGAACCTTCACATTCCCATCGTTCCATCCAATAGCCAACCCACCAGAATGACCTCTAACGTCCAGAGTTTCAAAAGTCCACCCTCCAAACCAACTTTCCAATCTAGTCTTCACCACCTCACCAGTTCCTAGAGTTGAAGAAGAATGACGTGAGGTTGTTCTAAAGAGACCACCCTCTTAAGTGTTGATCTTTTATGGGGAATAGTCAGACCCCTGCAATTAAAATCCATGATTTTCATGAACGACCCTTTTTTTGGGTTCACACTGCTCTAAGCGCCCGTTCACTAGACTGTTGTTTCCCTTACAAAATATGCTTTCTTGCTTTAGTCTCAGACTTGGAAATAAAATATGTCCTCCGTCTTCCCTTCGAAGGACGATCCTTCCCTTTCCCAAGACACCCAGTTCCTAATTTTGTACTAAAGCAGAGCAAATAACCCGAGTCCGAGTACTCAAGCGGGTCGAGGTGGAGTATTCCTCACAAGCTGACGGGTTGGGATCTAGGGGAGGGGAGACCTCCTCCAAAGGGGAAGGAGGGAGATTAATAAGGGGAGCTGGGGTCGAAGGAGGATGTGGAGTGATTGGCAGATTATTGAGGCCCTCAACCTAATCTAAAACAGAGAAAGAAACATTATTCATAAATATTTGAATGGAAGGAGAGAAAGGAGGAGGATTACCCACAAGATGGGGCCCATACACATGGAACATCTCGAGTTGTTCTGTAGAGTCCCTTTTTGGGATAGAAAGAGGTTGTTCCTCCTACTAAGAGATCCCCCCCCCCTGCTCCCAAACACTGCGAGGCTATGCCAATTGAAGGGGGTTGTCGAGGTAGGACCTGCAGGAACCACCTTCTTAATCCCATCTAACCACTAATGCCGACCTCTAGGCCTAGTCCGATGAGGGAGTTTGCATTCGGATGCTGGGTGTCCATAGGCATGACACCTCCCGCATCTAAATGTCACATTCTCATAATCTAGTTTCAGAGTGATGATGTAAGGGCCCCAAGTCATCTTCATCTCTTCTTCCATCCCTTCTATGACGTTGAGGTCTACCAGAATTCTTGCTAACTTCTTTTGTTTTGAGCGCACAAAGGAGAAATCCCCCTCTAGATAAGTTCCCAATATATTTCCATTCCCTTTGAAATGCTGCTCCGACCAGTAGTAAAGAGGAAGGCCAGGTAGATGAAACCACAAAGGCACAACATCCAATCTTTCTCTAATGGAATTGAAGAGCGGATGCCAAGGCTTGAGCATAACTAAGCAATGATCCCAGTTCCAGTTTCTATTGAAAACCCACAATCCATGTTGTGCATTGCGAAATTGAACGCAAACCAATTTATAATTAGTTCCTCCACCTTAGACACATACCCTCGACTTGGATTCCAATGGACCTTCACCCAAGCTAAAATGTTCCGCTAAGAAAAAGTCCGGCTTAAAGCTTTCCCAACCAGAGTCTGATCTATCATTTGTACTATCTCATTCCACTCCATGTCCTCTCCTAGGGAATATTTGTAGTCCGTATGGCATGATTTTACCCAGTGCTTTCTCCCTCTTTTTTGGGGATGCTCCAGACCCTCCTTGGACTCCTCACCACTGACATATGGGAAAGTCCTGGTCCCCAAACCAGGGCTTGATCAACCCTTATTCTCGAGTGCACTCAAACTCCCTAAGATAAAACTAGATTTGTGCAAATTGTTTTGACCTAGCTAGCCCAAAGGTTTTAGATGCTGAATTCTTGCACGAACACTACGCTACTGCGATGAGTCCCCAAACTCAATACCTCCAAGGTTTTGGCCACCCTCCTCAGATCCCATGAGGGGTTGAGTAGAATTCCATAAATTCAACCCCTCGACTTGGGACAAAAAAGGGTCATCCACACGCCAAACCCTAGGGACTTCATGCTGTAGATGCGACGGAGGAGAAAAAACCAATGCATCAGATAGAGAGAAACTAGGCTCTATCAGTAGATGCTCAAAATTATCATTCGAGACCCCATAACCCCTCATTGGGCCCAGGGCCACCACCTCAGCCCAAAATTTGCAACCTGTCGTGGCTCAGATCGCCTCGTTCTCCATGTGGTCACTAGAGTAATCTATATGATCCCCTGCCTCCATGTTATCAAGGGTAAATAATAAAAAGATATGTTAAAAACCAAGGTGACAGATGAAACCAACTTTTAGAAACAATAAATTCATCACGACTGAAGAGAAAAAACCATCGGTTCTATGCAGTTGTTCATCCGACCACTCAAAAGAGAGAAGAAAATCCTACGAAAACAAGACCCCTGACGCCACTCCCGAAGCTCTAACAAATACCTCTCCTAGTCGCTGATAGGACCGCGGCCTACGGCCAACAAACCCTCACCCTCCTTGCATAGTGCCCAAACCCTAACCCCCGCTCCCCCCCCCCCCAACCCCCCTTGAAAAAAAAATATACAGGTCACGTGTTACCTAAAATATGAATGGGTATATTAGTTACTATGATATATTATATATTAATTATGATATTAGTAAAAGTTATTGGACCCAATAATGTTATTATACATTAGTTATAATATTAATTATTATTACTATTAGATATTATATATGGGTCGCGTATTACCTAAAATCGATTAGCATATTAATTTCATTTTCAATATCTAAGATAATTTCAGGAATTTTGGGCAACATGAAGACAAATTATATTATTAAAAAGTTCTACTTATTCCCAAATTATATAATAAAAAATTGCCTCTCATATGTACCTCTTTTAATTATTAAAATATTTTGATTGGTTAATACATGATGACATGAAATTTGTATTAGGGCTCGGTGGACCATTTTTTATTTACATTCCCCGTAATGTTTCCACAAATCAAAAATGAAAATTTTTAAACATATCTTCCAACAAGTCTACAGTCCCGTCTCCTTTTCTTCCTTCTGCGTGTGCTTCCATGAACAACTGTTATATCCTCCCTCCATCCTTTCCTAGCATCACTATGCCTCAGTGCATTACATGGTCTCCCATATCCTCCAACCCAAGCATAACTACACATGAGTCCATCATGCAGTTTCCCATATCCACCAGCCCCGATCACAATGACACCATTCTCCATTCTCACCATTAAGGATTGGACTCAAATAATAACTACCATATCCATCCACTGATTGATGTCCCTTCATATCCCATCCAAGCACCCAATGCCTCCATTTTCGTCTCCTCTTTCCTCTCTCAGTGTACCATCCCTCATTTGCCTCACTTTTCATCCCTTAGTTTGCCTCCTTCAACCTTACACTCTCAAACCTCGCCCTCCTTAGTCACCTCTCTATTGATCATCATCCCCCTAGCCACGTCCCCTCCCTCATCTCCTTCTTTCTCCAATTTTATCCTCCTATATCCTTCCTCCTTATCGCATCCCCCAATCCCACCTATTAACTCACCGTATTCTCCTTTCCCTCCCCCTAACTATTCATTCAGTACAATACTTCCCTAGATCTAACTATCTCCTCCAATTGTTTCCCCAATTTATCTACTTCCGAAAGTAGTGCTGATTTTAATATGTTATAAATTATATTCCATCTCATAACCCATCAAGTCTACTGGGGATTGCTCAATCTTTATCATTTCCCACCTCCACTGTTGTTAACCTTTCATTGTTTAAACTCGACTCCCCTTACTTATCATTATTTCAAAAAGGATTTAATTATGCTATTACCCCTCACCTCCTCCCATTTGAAGGCATTCTTTGTTCCATTGAATCTATTACCTCCCACCTTCCTCCCTTGAAGGTGAGGAAATCAAACAAGTGATCCATGTCGCCCAGGTGTTCACCGGGGGAGGAAAAGTTCGACTAAATGAGTTGATTTCTGTTATGGTGGAAATAATATAGAATATGTCGACAAATCAAAGCAATCAGGTAATCAAAATATATTTACAAATAAAATGAAATAATTGAAAACAAAGTTATTCTTTTACTTCTTTGTGTACTATGTTACATGCATCACTAACTTCAAAATACATTAATGTAAATGTTTATATAGAGTGCGCTAAAACGATTGGGTTCCTGTCCATTACGTATAGTTATAAGAGAAATTGTAATGGTTGGAGAAGTGAAACCGTCACAATTGACTGGTAGATAGAGCTAGAATCTGTTGAAGTCGATATTGTCCGTGTGTAGTGGTCATTGTTGATGGAGCATACTGGAGTTGTCGGTCTTCGATGAGTTATTCTATGGTCGGTTCTGGTAGTTTTCAGTTGTCGTCTTCGACATGATGTGAGAAGTCAACTAGGACTATGCCAACTAATCGAACAAGCCCATCGACTTACTAGATGGATCATTCCTTCGTCCTTAAGAAGCAATGGTCCCCATTGCTTGCTTAGGAATATGCAGAAAATTCTTGGTCAGTTCATCAACAGAATACCAGTTTCCTTGGGATGGGAGTTGTCCTACTTTAACTTCTTGAAACAAGGGAATTTCTTGCATCCTTGTATGGCGTACTCTTCATCCTATGATTGTGTCACAAGGAAGAGGCTCCTGAATGTCCGTATGTATGTCTTAAGGTTCCGTTATCTGCAAGTCTATTTTTTCTAGCTATGGTGCATGATATGGTCGAAGTAGATCCACATTAAAGACTAGATGCAAACCTAGGTATGAAGAAATGACGATATTGAAAGTGTTTTCTCCAATATTCTCAAGGACAACGTATGGACCATAATGCAAAGCCTTTAGCTTCTTGTATGGACCAGTCAACTGGTATTTCTTGAGGTGTATCCGAACCTTAACCCCAATTTGAAAAGAATGAGAAATACGATGCTTGTCGTGTCGGGCCTTATATTTCACATTAGCTCACTGTAACATATCCTGTGCTTGTTTCTGATTGTCATAAATTTGATCCCAGAACTTGAGTGCTTTCTCAACTTCTTGTTGTCCATGATCATTGTGTCCAATTGTGTCGAAGGACTGATCAAGTCAATAGGAACCGAGGGTTGAAATGAATATCATATTTCAAATAGACTCTTTCCTGTAGAGTTGTGCTAAGCACGATTGTAACTATTCTAAGTGTATGGAATACTTTCATCCCATGTTCGACGATGCTTGTAGTTATACATGCGTAGCATGGATAGTTTTAAGAACACTCCTGAAATTTATATGTATAATAAATGGGAAATTATCCCTAATATATAGAAAAGTTTGAAAGCTATTTATCAATAATGTAATATGTATATATATATATATATATATATATTGGCTAATATTTCATTCTATTATAGAATCATGTAAAATCTTGGCGAATATTTCACTAAATTATAAAATATTGTAAAATCTTGGCGAGTATTTCACTGAATTATAAGATGTTCTAAAAAATTTGTGATTCTTTCATAAAAATATAGAACATTGTAACATATTTGTGAATATTTTTCTAGGAAGAATCACCTTTTGATTCTCCATATTTATTAGGTATTTCAATAGAAGAGCATATACCAGATCTTGACTCTCTTGACTTCTAGACCCTCAAATGAACAGATGCATGAATGAAGATAGGAGGGATTTATTTATACATTTCACAAGTGGTATTGGGTCACTCACAACTGGAGGTGTTGGTGAAACAAAACTATAGTAATTATATTTAGGTAAAGTGGGGACTCCACTTTTTATCTCATCCCTTAATGGCTAATGGACATGTGGGGACCCAAAATTTTGACATAACGACAAACTGATAGAATTGAACAATTTACATTGTGGAGTGATTATGGCATCCACAAACCATTATTATAACATGGAGTATTATCGAGACCCACAACCTTAATATAGTGTATGAATTCTCAATTATCTTATTTTCCAAATCTCTCATTTTTAAGCTACCCTCTAAGAAAAAATAACTTGCTTTTTCATTTATAGATACGAATGCCACTTTTTCCTTTCTTTTGCTGACAATTAAAATATGAATTATGCCATTTGATTTAGAATTTTTATAGTTAGTTAGAAACTTGCAATGGTTATTAGAGATAATAACACACACTAATAAGAATATAAAGCACATTAATGCATAATCACGCATATCATTAGAAATACTCTGTTAAATACTACATTTCTCAGATAAATTGAGGAGGTGTTTGTATCCATGTGCTTGAAATTTTTGAAAGCATGCAAAATGTAGTAAAATTGTTTTAACACCCTCATTGAATGCAAATGACCAGATATCAAATAACATAATGTCTACATATCAGGTCAAACATTCCTTGTAGACATTATATACAATCATGATGGAAATGAAGTATTGTGTTCCAACTAAATCATATATTTATCATACATAACTAGATTCATTTTTAAACATCAAAACAAATCACCAAAAAATATTTTTCTGAATGACCCTTACAAAAAACAAATATCGTAAAACAAGTACCGAACCCAACAAATTTGTAAGGATTATAATCCTCCCTTTTCCAATTTGGTCATATGTCTAAATCAGGAGTCATGTCTAAATCGGGAGTCCATTTAGTCAATTTTTAGTCACTAGCACCATTGGGTCCACTTGGCCTAATTGGGGAACACGTACCAGTTACTAAAGTGTGGGGAACACTAATTGAGGCCAACTGCCACTAATTGCATTTGCATGCATAAGTTTAGGAGCCTCCTAGATCAATATCTCCAAATTTGGAGCCACTGGGAGTGCTGATACCAACCTCCATCAGTTGAGTTTAGTTGGTGACTAGTCAAGCTCAGTTAGGAGTCAGTTACATTCAGTTCTAGTTCCCTACATTCAGTTATACTCAGTTAGCACTAGGTTTGCATGGCTGCATGCAAGTAAGGTGCATTTACTCACCTACCTCAGTCAGTTAGAGTAGTTAACAATGAATTAGACACTTGAGTTTGGATTTTGAAATCCGATGAACTCCGATAATGATTTAGACAAGGTCAGTTAACCTTTAGCCAAGTAGAGTCAGACCAATTTGAATTTCCTCACATAGGATTTGAATTGCATGAGGCTATTTAGATATTTTACTTCGTTTTAATTAATTATCTAATTACTTTTGATTAATGAAAGCATTCACAGTTGCAAGCCATTTTTGCATTGTTTCATTCTTTAATGTCTGAGTAAATTGTATGATCTATCTTGTGATTTGTGTGTTGGTCCATAGATCTATGTGCTCAATTTAATATGGTATCAGAGCCTCGACAGGACAAGGCACTTATCCTACTACAGATTCATACTTGGATCCATTTTTTTTGAAGCAAAATTGCTCCTTCCAGTACTGCACTAGAAGCGGATAATTTATCACTTAATATCCCAAGTTAAGGAATTATTGATCAAGATTGATTGATCAACTATGATAAATGTGAAGGAAATTTAAAAAGTGCAGACTGTCGACCTTATTTTGTCTATTTCATTGTGTGCTTTACAGGTTTATCAGTCCTCCTCACTGCATTCGCTACAAGCAGCTCAGTCTCCTTCACTGCATTTGCTACAACAGCTCAGTCCTCTTCTCTGCATTCTAGATGTGCCCTCCAATAGAGCTTCTCACTCCTTTCAACTATCACCAGTGGAAGTAGGAGGACATGGAGATACAACTATGCTCCAAAAGACTCTTCAGACTTGCAATGGAGAGAGAGACAGAGCCAATCCATTATGTTGACAAAGAAAAGTACTTGAACAGGCTTGATGAAGCCTATGGATGCTTGTGCCTCTCAATCTCTCGAGATATTTTCTTCCACATCAATGTATTGAAGACTCCCAAGCATATTTGGGATAATATTTCCTCCTTATTTGATAAGCAGGATGATCAGAGGATCTATCAGCTGGAGAATGAGCTGATCTCTCTTCATCCTTCCAATTTCAAAACACTAAATGACTTATTCACAAAATTCAAGAATCTAGTGTTCTTGTTTGAAGTTGTGCAAGGTTGAGATGGAGGATGATCAACTCATCCTTTCCATTCTCTCAAAAATTGGTGCATACTACTCAGTATTTGTGTCAACATTTCATTCAGTGAAGCTTACTACTCCAAATTGGAGGATGCCTACTCTTAACTCCTTCATTGAATCTCTCACTCAGGAGCATGATAAGTTGATCCAAATGGGGATCATTCGATCTGATAGAGATCAAGCACTAGTTGCAGGAGGACCTAAGGTAGCGAATGATAAAGGGAAGAAAAAGGATGAGTCTCCTGTGGAGAAAGAGCAGTCAAATGAGCCTTCAAGTTCAAAGAGGAGCAAGCAGAATGGCAAAGGAAAGACCCTTTGTTCTTACTATGGAAGGGGATTTCATCGAGAAAGCTCCTGTATGAGAATAAAAATTGATGAGATGGCTCTTGTTTTGAAGAAACATAACATTACTGTACTTTCTAGCACAAGGAAGGCTGACCATAGAGAAGAAACTAAATAACATGAAGAGACATGCCATGCATTGAAGGATAGCTTCTCACCAACACATGCCTTCCTCATTGATTCTGGTGCTTCCAATCATATGGTTGCATCTAGAGAATCATTCTCTTCCTTGCAGTCTTTTGATGGTCCTAGTATTCACATGGGAAATAACAATCAAATTCGAGCCAAAGGGAGGGGTTCTATCAAGATTGAACATGGAAAGTTCAAATATGTGCTTTATGTGCCCTCCATAGTTGCAAACCTGTTATCTGTATACCAGACGACTCATACCGGCTCTCCAAAGAGAGTGATATTTGGTCCAGAATCAATGGAAATAACATATATCTCTATTGGGAACATCATAGCGAAGGGTGCTGCAAATTATGCCTCCAGGGAACATGAGTTCTCACACTTCATGCCATTTCAAGAGCCAGTACACTCTCAGCTGCCACCTGACATGAAAGGTAAAAACATTCCATCTACTTCTTTTGTAGTTTCCACTAGTATTCTAGATCCAGTTGTATCAGTTTATGAGATTGAGATTCAGGGTGATTCATATCCAGATCTAGTCCCTACTCCCAAGCGGAAAGTTAGGAAGATGACTGAAAAATAAATCTAACACTCAGAAGACAAATACCCTTGCACTATGTCATGCAATCTCACCTCCTTCAGAGATATGCAACAAATTCCCTATGATATGCTACATGGAAAGGACTGATCAGTTACATTGCCTTCAGAATAATAGAGTGGATCATGCACCTCTTCATCGAGAAAGAGGCACATGTTACATTCCTCCTTCCTTCCATCATCATTTTGGGAGAAGATGGAGAAGTCTACATGCCAGGCCCCAGGATACCTGTGCACAGAACATCAAGCATGCTACTTCGCTACATCACAAAGATTGCAGCAACATATTTTCAAGTTTTTCAAACTTGAATCTTGATTCTATCTGCTTAGTTAGACGAGGGCATTTTTTCCATGTGGTTTTTTCCCCAGGTCCTTGTATTAAGTAGTTACTTTACTTTACTTGCTGTAATGGGTGACCTATGGTCTTAGTTANGGGGGGGGGGTGTTAGGATTACAATCCTCCCTTGTCCAATTTGGTCATATGTCTAAATCAGGAATCATGTCTAAATCGGGAGTCCTTTCAGTCTATTTTTATTCACTAGCACCATTGGGTCCACTTGGCCTAACTGTGGCGCATGTACCAGATACTAAAGTGTGGGGAACACTAATTAAGGCCAACTGCCACTAATTTCACTTGCATGCATCAGTTTAGAAGCCTCCTAAATCAATCCCTACAAATTAGGAGCCACTGGGAGTGTGGATACCAAACTCCATCAATTGAGTCCAGTTGGTGACTAGTCAAGCTCAGTTAGGAGTCATTTACATTCAGTTCTAGTTCCCTACATTCAGTTCTACTCAGTTAGCACTAGGTTTGCATGTTTGCATGCACGTGAGGTGCATTTACTCACTTACCTCAGTCAGTTAGACTAGTTAACATTGAATTAGAAACTTGAGTCTGGATTTTGAACTCCGATGAACTCCGATAATGATTTAGACAAGGTCAGTTAACCTTCACTCAAGTAGAGTCAAACCAATTCGAATTTCCTCACATAGGATTCGAATTGCATGAGTCTATTTAACCATTGTACTTCATTGTAATTAATTATCTAATTACTTTTGATTAATGAAAGCATTCACAGTTGCAAGCCATTTTTGCACTGTTTCATTCTTCAAATGATGAGTAAATTGTCTGATCTATCTTGTGAGTTATGTGTTGGTCCACAGATCTATGTGCTCAATTTAATAAAATTTAGGTCACAAATAAAATTGACGAACTTGGCAATGTGAATAAAAATATACCAGTCATGAAATTCTCAATACAAATAGAAGAATCTACCACAACACTTTGGACAACTCTACAATAAGACAAACAAAATAATGACCATTCCACTATAGCCCTACCATTATAATCAAAGTGCATTAATTTATATTACAAACATCCGAAACATCAATAATAATAGACATAAAATATGAACATATACATTCTCATTAATGCATTAGATCCAATAATAATTGCATAGCGAGATCCTAATAAAAGCACATTTTAAATAATTGGGGCAAATTCAGTTTGAATATATAAAAACCGTCTGGTGTCTCTCCATCAAGAGTAGCATCCACTAAGAACATATAAATTTCTTTCAATAGTTTAAATACGATAATGAATAAAATAATTATATCTTTTGAGCTCTATAACACTTTCATGAAACCAATACTCCTAGGATAGAATAAAAACCTAATAACACCGAATGAACCATAAGAATCAAGAGTGCCCTAGAATTCAATGACCTCAAAAGGCATGTATGCTAGAAGGTAAATTTACAATATAATAATCTATTGTAATTGTGGATAAAAATCACACCACACTAATTATTGGATAAAAAACCTGATGCGAGTTTGTATTCTCTGATAAATTGCATCTGTGGCATGCCCCTTCAATACCTGAGCTTTCATCTATGGAGATGCTATGCAAATATTAAAATGTCGAGAAAAATCAGAATGAAAAGTGGAATTGCATCAACCAAAACTTCATCCTACAAGGAAATCCGATGTGGGTGAACTATGAATAATTATAGCCTTTATGAACAAAATAACCCTTGATTTTCCCTCCAATACTAGAAAATTAAGGTCTCAAAGAAGGTATCACATGAAATTGACTAAAACTACAAGTGAATGCAACAACATGTCTGAATTATAAGGAAAATGGAGGGTGAAATAACCCTTGGGTTCCTCCTTTACTAAAAATTCAGGGAAATTTCACTAGAATTTCTTTAGAAATCGGGGGCGGAAGATAGATTGGAGGGAGATTTTGCTAGGGAGAAAATAGTTTTTTTCATTTTCCTCATTAATATATAGGAGGCTATTCATTTTGGATTTTTTTTTCTAATAAATATGGGCGAATATATTGTAGCTGAAAACACCTTTTCCATATAAGAAAATAGCCCACTAAATTTTTGTAACCCCCTTAATATAGCCTGAGGGATATATATAGCCCCTAAAATTATCCATGATGTGTAGTAGTTGTACAACCAAGTGATTCACAAATTTAGTCTGTCCATCTATCTAAGTTTGGAATGCTATCGACAAAGAAAGCTATGTGCCGAGTTGCTTCCAGAGGGTTTTCCAGAAAACGTCGACAAATCTGGCATCTTTGTTAGAAACAATAGTTGTCAGTAAGTAAGCAAAAATGATTCCAGACATGTTTAAAGAAGAGTTGAGCATTCTGCTGCGTTGTGGTTGTCTTCTTGCAAGGAATGAGAATGGAGATCTTGGAAAATCTATTCAGTATGATCAAAATCATGTCATGTTGATGCTTGGTGATAATATATCTAGTCAAGTAATCCATATAAATAGATTCCTAGTGTTGATTAGGAACTAGAAAGGTCATATATAAGCCTTGTCTCATCTTAGGTGGTTTAAAAATGGTACAAACCATGCATGATCAGATGGATTTATTTACGTCAGATTTAAGCGTAGGGGAATAAAAATAATTCTGAAGAATGACGAGGGCCTTCATCACTCCAAAGTGTCCTGTAGTCTTTCTGTAGTGCACATCCCAAATGAGATTATATCGGTCCTCACTTGTCGGTACACGAAGCTGTCCAAGATTGGATGGAAATGTGTCTTTGAGGAAATATTCAGTGGCAGACGAGTTGTCAGTCTGAAGCTGTCGATATACTAATGAAAAGTTGCTGTCTACTTGATACAATTGAGGCTAAGTGTTGGTGTCATATCGTTGCATACTCATCACTGTAATAAGGAGAGTAATGGGTGGTATACTTAGACAATCAAATGCAACATTTTCTTTACCTTTTGATACGTAATTACCAATTATAATTTTTGTAGGTAATTAATCCACTTGAGTTGTCGATTTGTGTGCATCTTGGACTGGGATGGAGTAAATTGTAGAGGCTTATGGTCGGTATGGACACCCATTTCCTTGCCAAGGACATAGTGTTTCCATTGCTTGAGTTCTTGAACAATGGTGTAAATATCCTTTTCATATATCGAGTACCTCCTAATGGTGTCATTGAAAGTTTCTGAATGAAAAACAACTGGGTGACCAGACCGCGTGATCATCATGCCCAAGGCATCATCTGATGCATCTGTCTCAATCTCGAAAGGATGATGAAAATAAGGTAATGCAAGTACTGGTGTAGTATAGAGCCAGTGCTTAAGATGCTCAAAATCTTGTTGTTGTGCTGGGGTCCACTTGTAAATAATGCTTCCATTCCCTTTAGTCAATTGATTCAATGGCCACACTATGCAATTAAAGCCGAGTATAAATTGTCGATAAAAATTTTGCAAACCAAGAAACATTCTTAGTTCATGAATGTTCTAAGGAATGGGTTAGTATTTAACGATCTATATCTTTTATCGGTTGACGTGAATTTATACAGAGTCTATTACATACCCCAAGTATTTGATGCTATTCATGGAAAATGAACACTTATCTAGATTCAAGTAGAGTTGATGTTTTTGGAGCACATCGAGCACTTATCGGAGTTGTTGAACATGCTCCTCCAACTTTCTATTGTAAATCAAGATATCGTCAAGATAGACGATAGAATATTTTCCTATAAAAGGTTACAACACATGATCCATGTATCGAATGAAGGTTGCAGGTGCATTGGTTAATTAGAAAGGCATGACTAACCATTCAAACAATACTTCCTTGGTCTTGAAAGAAGTATTCCAAACATCTGAGGGATTGATTAGAATTTGATGATATTCTAACTTAAGATCAAGTTTAGTAAATAATTTATCACCTTTCAAACAATTAATCAATTCCTAAATTCTTAGAAAAGGGTATCAATTCTTCACCAAAATCTTATTGAGTGCCATGTTGTTGATGGACATGTGCCAAGTCCCATCTTTCATCGGAACAAGGACACTTGGAATTCCAAAATCATAGGATTTGGTTCAGATATGGCCCCTCTCCATCAAATCTTGGATCTGTCAACAAATTTCTTCATTATAGATAATGGATCTCATGTAGATAGATAAACTAGGTAGAGAAGCACCATGAGCGAGTTCATTGGAGTGTTTTACTTGGTGTTGTAGCGGTACTCCGTTGGGTGATTTGAACATATTCCGATACTATTTAAGAATGTTGTCAATTTGTTGCCGTTGTTAGGAATTGCAGTTGTTGGCTGGTCAACAAGTAGTTGATTTAGTCTTCCTGGAATGCTGAGGCTTGATCATGATCAATGCAAATTTTTGAGAATGGTTGATCAAATATTTTGCCTATTTAGTAGATATCATTTCAACTATTAGTGCAGGTCGCTGTTCTGGTATCCCATACCACTGGTTGCAAATCCTGACAATCACCTCCTGTGATAATGATTGATAACTTCCATGTTGATCCCACAAGTAAGGTTTACCAAACAATGCGTCAGATACGAAAAAAGGTGCCATATCATAGAGTACTTCATCTTTGAAAGTATTAAAGAAGTTGTCAATCTTTCATTATCGAGTGATTATGAGTTCTACTCCATCCTTCATCCAAACGATGTTATAAGGCTGAGGATGCGGTGTGGTGACAATAATTAGTTTCTTCTCAAGATATTCATAAATAAAATTATTTTGGATTCCATTATCCATAATCAGATGTAATGTATTGTTCTGAATGCATACATGTATATGGAATAGACACTCTTGTTCCTCCTCATTGACATAGTTGGTTCTATTCGGTTGTCGATGTCAATTGCAAGAGGGTCGATGATTCTAGGTCTGATTCCACGATGACTTTGTCAGATATGTTAGATTCAATTTATTTTACAGAAATGTTTTCTGAGCTTTACATTGAGACGCTTCATGCCACGATAAGTTGTGGTAATCACACCATTTCCTAAAAGGAGGTTTCCTAGTGCGATCCCTCTTATCTTTCTGAGAATGTCGCTTGCCCTGATCTTGTCTTGATGGAGTTGGATGGGTAGGGCGTTTGGACTTGTAGGAGTTGGATATTGACGAAGAATACTTGTCGAATAGTCATCCTGTTGGTTTAGTCATGATTCATGCTTTTATTTTTTGCTTGGCTTCGAGCTTGATAGCATAGTGGAATACATCCATGAGCATATTGATATTAAGGAACTCCATATATTGATGAATGTATGGGTATAAAATGATGACATACTTCATAACAAGAAATTTTTCTTCTTATCGAACATCAATTCTATCCATGAGTCGATAGAACTCGTCGACAAAGATTTGCACATATTAGTCTCTCCACTTCCTTAACTACTGCTACTTCTTATACTATTGCTCAAGGAATTTGGGTGGATATAACTCTCTTTGGACATGCTTGAAAAATTTATCCCATGTTTCTATGGGGTTGTCTTATTTATCCATATTTGTCGACATATTCTCCAACGAATAGTGCACATAATTTGAAATCTTTAAGGACACAATGGATATCTTCTCAGCTTTTAAGATTTGATTCACAAAGAAATATGATTCCATCTGTTGTATCGATTTTTCGATGGATCCAGTGCCAATTTTTCCTTCAAGATTTGGTATATCCAAGTTCATTTGAACCTCAAAGGGGACGAATTTGTCAAAATTGTATCTTGTCGATGTTCCTTCTGAAGTATAGGTGATTCACATGAGATTCTCATTGAATTGGGTGAACATTTTGGTCCGCTGTCGAACCAGTGTTTTCTCTTTGAGTTTCTTTGTCTCTTCAGTTGCATGGATTTTGGTTTCTTCCTTTTCCATCTTTAGACGAGTCTTTCAAATTGGTGGATACTCATAATTTGAAGGTAGTGTATGTCCATATTGCCGAGTTTTCAAGCGCATTTGAACATGCATAAGTCAGGTAAATTCACAAGAAGTGTCTACCTAGAACTTACACAAGGTTAGGATTAAAATATTTAAGACCAGATGCCAACTCTGATACCAATGATATGCATCTCCTAGGTATTCAATGGGGAGCAACAGGTTCAACCGAATGGTTCAATTTTTGTTATGTTTGAAGTAATATAGAATATGCCGACAAATCAAAGCAATCAGGTAATAATAATACGTTTACAAAAAATGCAAGAATTCAGAACAAATTTCTTCTATTACTTATCTTTGTACTCAGTTACATGCATCACTAACTTCATAATAAATTAATGTGCAATCTTATATACTGTTTTGGAATGCTTGGGTGCATTCCCATTACATTTAGTTACAAGAGAAATTGTAACGATAAGAGAAGTGAAACCGCCACAGTCGACTGGTAGATTGAGCGACGATCTGTCGAGAGTCAGTATTCTCAGTGTGCAGTGGTTAATATTGATGTAGTCATTAGTCTTCAATGAGTTATTCTATGTTTAGTTTCAGTCGTTGTCGGTTGTCGTGTTCGACAAGTGATGTGAGAAGTCAACTAGGACTAGGCCAACTAGTCTAGCAATCGAATCAAGTTCCTAAATGGATCAACAAGTGTGATCTAGCATTCTCAAATCTTTCAAGATTTCTAATCCCAACCTCTCCAAAGATGAATTCATTTCCCTAAAAAGGCTCAATTCAAACAAAGATATAGTTATCCTAAATGAAGATAAATGAAACACCACTGTCATTATCAACTCCTCATATTATGTTTCTAATTTATTTGATATTTTATTATCTTCGTAATATAAACTCCTACTCTCTTATCCTATCATAAAAATTACTAATCAGGTTTCTAAAGCAATCAACCCCTCATATCTTGACCCTTTATCAAGAAACTTATTCTTCCTGGCAATCCCATCCCCTCAAGAATTTATGGCTAGCCTAAGATCCATAAAAATTATATTCCTCTTCAACCCATTGTTATCACCATTATAGCCCCTATTTATGCCCTTTCACGTTTTTTAGGTGATAAACTCCAACCTTTTATTGGTCAATCTCAATCTTTCATCAAAGACTCCATTGATTTTATTGATAAGATTAAGGGCCTCCAACACGATGAATATGATATAATTATAGTGATTTTTGACGTAGTCTCCCCTTTACCAAATACTTATTCCAGAAGCTCTTGAAATTATCTACAAATTAGTTGACAATGAGACTCTTAATAGTATTAAGAGTTTCCTCTCCTCTAATTTTATATGTTTTAAAGGTAATTTCTATGAGAAAACCGAGGGAGTTACCATGGGATCTTTAATTTCCTCTGTAGTTGCCAACATATTCATGGAACATTTTAAATCCCTTGCCATTAATTCCTATTCCCATAAATCTAAAATTTGGTATCGATTCATTGAAAACACCTTTTCCATTTCGACCCATGGGAGTTCCTCCCTCGATAACTTTTTAAATCATCTCAACATTATCTCTTCTCATATCTTGTTCACTATGGGAATCAAACTAAATGGATCTTTTCCATTTCTTGATGTCTTGGTCACTTGACAATAGAATGGATCATTTGCTCATCAAGTGTACCAAAAAGATACCTATACAAATAAATACCTCCATTCCCAATCTCACCACCATCCCTCTAAAAAATATGCAATCCTTAAAACTACGATCACCAGAGCTATTCGCATCTCTGACCCCCAAGATATTTCTTAAGAAATATCACACCTTCCCAAATACCTCATGTCCAATGGATACCATAGACACCTAATCAACAAAACCTTTCAACAAGTTCTTCATCCAAAACCTAGGCCCTCCAAGTGTTCTTCCATGATCTAATTTGTCTTTTCGCTCTCATTCACCCACAATATCACATATCACATTTCCAAGGTTGTTATTAAAAAGAACATAAAAACCTACTTTAAACCCTATAAGATGCTCAAACAATTATTAAGGAGTGGTAACGATAAATATGATCCATTTCCATCCTAAAGTGTCTATGAAATTCCATGTTCTTGTGGAAAATCCTACTATTGGTCAATCCAGAAGATCCATCCAGACTTGTATCAAAGAACACATCAGTGACATTGATCACAATCTCCTCAATAAATCTGCCATAGTCGAACATTCGTTGTGACACAAAGAACCAAATTTAGTTTTATGATGCTAATATTATTGACTCCTATTCTTATTACTCTTTGCGGTTTGTTAGGAAAACCTTATATATTGAAAAGAATCCCATGATAATTGTGAATATGGTTATAAACTAAGCCAATATTGGAACCACTAATCAATCATCTTAGTCATTAATTCTTGTTTGAGGATCTAACCTTTTCCCTTCCTCTTTTCTTGGTAGTCCCTCTTAATCTATCTATTGCTTTCCATTCTCTTTCCTCTCTTAACCATGTTCCCCTCTTTTCCCTCTTTTTTTCCCATCCTCATCACTCTTATCTCACAACTTTCTCTTTTATTCAATCTCATCCCCCCTTTATCCTTTTCTTCTTTTGATTTATTCTTCCTATCCAACCCTTAGTCTGATTCTCCTCTTTCTCTTATGTATTTTATTCCCCTTAATTCAACTTCCCCATTTAGTCTATTTTTTTTGATTTTTATTGTATTTAATTTAACATTTCTCCAAACCATTTCCCTTCATAATTTTTAATCTTTCCTTTTATATAGCATGTGTTCTCACACATGTCCATGTAAAGACCATCTTCTATAGGGTTGTGTTACTCAAGAAAATTTCCAAATAGATAAAACAAATAAACAACTAAACTAAACAAGTGCATTGGTATAAAAGAAAATAAACTTTCTTTTGGATTTTTTTTACTCAATCAAACATTTAAACAAAACAATACTTGAAAGAATAAATAATATTTTATATGGATATTGAAAATATTACAAGAGATATACACCTGAGTAATCGTAGTGGAATAGGCCCTTGAAGTTTTCAGGGAAGGGTTCGTTGGTTCTCCCGACGTCCTTATGATTCTCTGTCCACATGTCATAAGAAGAGGATCCCCAAGAGATGAGAGGGAAGTGGGAAGAGGTGAAATTTGATCTTGACAAAAATCTGATAGAGTTCCAACTTGAGCAAATGGAATGGAATTATGTGTGGAGGGACATGATTTAGTCCTATCAATTTCAACTGTCAGGGTATCCCTTTGATTCGTTGCTCTAATATGCCGAGGGAAATCAGTTAGCATGCCACATGAGAGTGCTATAGTAATCTCTAGGGTACAAGATTTTCCCCTAAAAATGTAGTTATTCCTTGCCAACCAGATCCCCCAAATGACCAAGAGATGCAAGGATTTCACAAGTTTGAGGTGTTCCTAAGAATACCAATTTTTCCAAGCTTAAGACATTGTGTTCCCCTCCCAAAAGCTAAGGATACTAGTTGTTTGTGTGCACAATTCCCA
Source organism: Pseudotsuga menziesii (assembly GCA_001517045.1). NCBI lineage: Eukaryota > Viridiplantae > Streptophyta > Pinopsida > Pinales > Pinaceae > Pseudotsuga > Pseudotsuga menziesii. Next base: position 210,955 of record LPNX010499863.1, on the reverse strand, counting down.
CAACTCTCTAATGAAAGGAAAATTTAAAAAGAGAGGTGTGACTGACTCTTTATATGACTTACAAAGTACACACCACCCAGGTCCATGTTTTTTCCTTTTCTATAGGTTGTCCCACGCTGGGACCTTATTTTCCAAAGCGTTGCACATAAACAAGCGAGTTTTGGGTGGGCTCTTGATCTTCCATAGTTTTTTCCACCACCAAACCAGCCCCCTGTTTTTCTCATCCGCACTTAGATAGATGTATCCATCTTTCAGAGAGTACATGCCAAGCGGGTCTCCTTTCCACAATAGTTCATCTTCCCTGTCTCTTAGAATAATTTTTTCCCTGTTAAGTTCCTGAAATAGAAGAGATAATGTTGCTTAGTTCGGTTCCAGGATTTCTAGGATTGAACCTAGGCCCTTTCATGTATCGGATTTTCCAGTTGTGACAAAAAATTATACCCCTCTCCCTCAAGGCCTCCACTGTCCGTTTAGGAAGGAGATGGAGATGTGCACTCCCAATCCATGGGTCTTTCCTGATTCCGAGCCTCCTCCCATCTCCAATGTTCCAAGCAAAATTTGATTCAATCACCGAGAACAAATTTACCACTTCCTTCCAGATTACCGAGCCACCCACATGTGATTTTCTGTGGGATCTCACCCAATCTTAAACAGACTCCGAAGATAGATAATTATGGGTTACCACTTGAGTCCAAAGACTTCCTGTCTTCAATAATCTCCACCCCCTTTAGCCGCTAGAGATTTGGAAAATAAGAAAATGTTATTAAACCCCCCAAAACATAGGGATTTAGGAATTTCTATTCTTTCCCACCTCACCCAGGGAGAAACACAATCCTATTCTTTCCCAGACCATAGAAAACGAAAACAAAACTTCCTAGATGCCTCCAAAATCCCCTTTGGAATCCAGGACAGGGACACTCAATAAACTGGGATTTCCTCCAATACTTATCTCACCAAGACCAACTGACCTGCTCTCGAAATCCATTTGTCGCTCCATACCTTTAATTCATTTTCCAACTTATCGATGATCCATTTCTAATCCTACTTCCTATAATCATTAGGTTTCAGTTGAAACCCAAGGTATTTCAGACCCGAATCCACCTCGAAAATATTGAAGGGGAATAGTCTTACGAAGGCCTGTAATTCATCTTCCCTCAAAATTTTTGTAGAATGTGTGGACTTTCCAGTATTTATTTCCATCCCCGTAGATTTTTGAGAAAATATCTAAAATCCCCCGAATATTTCCAATATCTCTTACTGAACCAGTGCAAAAAATTAGGACATCATCTACAAAAATTAGACGTGTAATGCAAAGATTTGGAGCTATCTGAATTCCCCTCAAAGTGCCTTGTATTTTGGCTTCCCTTAAATCCCCGCTCAATCCTTCTGCCACCAAAAGGAAATGTAAGGGGGAAAGTGGGAATCCTTGTCTAAGACCTTTCTCAGAATGAAAGAAAGGAGAGGCCTCCCCATTTATACGGACCAAAAAAGAGACAGTTTTAATGCATCTCATGATCCACCTGATAAAACCAATATAAAAACCTAGATGAGTAAGAAGCATACATATATAAATCCAAATTACTTTATCATAGGCCTTGGAAAGGTTTGTTTTTAGAACAACTCCTTTGAGTTTTTTGGTTTTGATACTGTGCAATCCTTCTTGTGCTACTCCAATCGCTTCATGAATCTGCCTCCCCTTCAAAAATACAAACTGTTCATCAGAGATATGTTGTGAAAGTATACCTTTGAGTCTTCTTGCGATGACTTTAGACATTACTTTAAAGATACAATTACATAGAGAGATAGGTATAAATTCATTTAACGAAGTGGGTTTGTTAGCTTTAGGGATCAAAGTAATGAGGGTGGAGTTTAAGCTAGCAGGTATCCTCCCTGTAATCCTTGTATCCTCTACCACTTTGAGAAGATATTCCCCTAGCAAGTCATAAAGTTCTAGGAGGAATTCAATTAACCAACCATCAGGTCCTGGGCTCTTGTCCTTTTGAAAGCTACGAAGAATAGCCTTCAATTCTTCCTCTGAGACTTCCTCCATCAGGGTTCTATTGTCTTCCTCTTCCAAAAAATGGGGTAAAAGTTGTGGCACTCTGACCACTTTTGCAATAGTGGCCCGATTGTTTGTTCTGAAGAGTGAATGAAAGTGATCTACCCCAGTCCTAGTCATTCCTTCAAAATTAGTTTGTGCTTCACCATGTGAGTTGCCAAGACTCCAAATAATGTTTGAATCCTTCATCCCCTTTGCATAAGCATGAAATAAATTGGTATTATCATCCCCAACCTCTAGCCAAGTTTCCCTGCTTTTTATTCTCCAGGTTTCTTCCTTTTCTAGCAGCAAAGTGTTCCTTCTTCCTTCCAATATAACCAAAGAGTATTTGGACTCCTGTGTCCTCAGACCCCCTCCTGCTTCCTCATAGATCCTACATAGATATTATTCAATATGATTCAGTGCAATGTCATCCCTAATCCTCTTTGCATGGCCCAAATCTTTAATAAGCCCTTTAAGTCTCTTAATATTATCAGTAAACTGGAAAGCTGTAGATTGGGTTTTTTTGGGGTTGAAAGGAATCCACAAGGAGGTAACTAGATTTGTGAAGGATTCATCTTTTAGACAAATTTTATTAAATTTTAGTGGGTTAGGGGGTTAGTAGGCCCATTATGAAGTTAAAAAAAAAGGGAAAATGATTAGAGACTCCCCCAGCCCCAAGCCATTGCCTCAAATGAAAAAATATTTCCACCAACTGCTCTGCTACCAAAAACCTGTCTAAATGTTTAGCCACCCTGTTTTCTCCTGAATGATTGTTCCTCCAAGTTGGTTTGATTTTGATGGGATTGATGTCAATCAAGTTTTTCTCTGCTAGTCTCTGAGTGAAAAAACCAGTTAACGAGTCAGCATGAGCATGTGCCCCCCAAACTTCCTCCTTCCCCAAAGAGAAATTCAAATCACCCCCCAAAATTACAAAGTCCCCTCTAAGGAGAGGATTGTTGAGCAAAGAATCCCGGAAGGGGATCCTATTGAGATAAGGACCATAAACATTGCAAACTGTAAAAAATTCTCCTAAGACCAGGTCCGAGCAATAAATTCCAATATTCAACTCTGACCCCCATAAGTTGAGAACCTTCACATTCATATCGTTCCAGCCGATAGCCAACCCACTAGAACGACCTCTAACGTCTAGAGTTTCAAAAGTCCACCCTCCAAACCAACTTTCCAATCTAGTCTTCACCACCTCACCAGTGCCCAGAGTTTCTTGAAGAAGAATGATGTCAAGTCATTCTAAAGAGACCACCCTCTTAAGTGCTGATATTTTATGGGGACCATCCAAAACCATGTAATTAAAAGACACGATTTTCATGAACGACCCTTATTTTGGGTTCACATTGCTCTAAGCGCCCATTCAATAGACTGTTGTTTCCATTCCAAAAGATCCTTTCTTGCTTTAGTCTGAGCCTTGGAAATAAAATATGTCCTCCCTCTTCCCTTTAGAGGACGATCCTTCCCTTTTCCAAGACTCCCAATTCTCAATTTTGTACCAGAGCAGAGAAAATAACCTGAGTCCAAGGACTCAGGTGGGGACGAGGTGGATTATTCCTCGCAAGGTGATAGGTTGGGATCTAGGGGAGGGGAGACCTCCTACAGAGGGGAATGAGGGAAATCAATAAGGGGAGGAGGGGTCGAAGGAGGATGTGGAGTGATTCATAGATTCTTGAGGCCCTCAACCCAATCTAAACCAGAGAAAAAAACATTATTCCTAAAAATTTTAATGGAAGGAGAGAAAGGAGGAGGAGTACCCATAAGCTGGGGCCCCTTCAAATGCAACATGTTGACTTATTTTGTAGAGTCATTTTCTGGGATATAATGAGGATCTTCCTCCTCCTCAGAGAGTCCGATGCCCCCCTGCTCCCTAACACTACTAGGGTGTGCTGACTGATGGGGGGTGTCGAGGTAGGATCTGCAGGCACCACCTTGTCAATCCCATTTGACCACTGACTGTTAGGATATTTAGACACTTAGGAGTTAGTTAAGATCAACTTGTGTAATATATCTTGAGGTAAAAGTGTGTTTCTTTAGTATGCATTTGTAAATATTCTAATCCAACGGTCACGCTATGTTCTAGACATAGAGTGATCAGATGATTCAACTTCTCTTAGATCATACCTACCATTGATCCATGGCTTAACACCCGATTGGTCCATGATCTCTATTTAAAGATAATGGAGGGTCCTTGGCTAGTTGATCAATTATGAGAAGCTCATGTAACTTTCTTTCTTTTGCATAATAAATTGCTCCAAGCAGCTATTTGGCTGGGGCCGTGGACTGTTTCCCTCTCGAGGGCTTTAACCATGTGACAAACATTGGTGTATTGATCTATGATATTTTTGTGTTAAGTGGTTTCTCTAGGTGTTCGGTCTTTTGGGAGTACCCTGTGTACCCGAACATGGTATCAGAGCGTTTATGAAGAGCAGCTTTCGATTTTGATCAAGATATGGAACTGATGTTGTCGAAAATTTGAAAGGGTTTCTGGTTCTAGATTTTTTTTGCATTTGTGGCCTATGGGAGCTATTCCATTGCGTCTGGAGTGCCATTTCCATTGTGAAATAGTTTTCGTTTCATCGAAAACTATTTTCGTTTGTTCCAGAAACACCCATTTTGGTAAATATGAAGGTATAATGTTATAGTGATGGATTTGTTTCATTTTTAAAAAAAAATCTCTCATATTTAATTAGTTTTATTATTAGATCTTTACTCTTTTAGTCTTGGACTATTTCCTTCCCTGACTGCATATGCTCTTTGCCGTGAACCTTGTGTGATCGCGACGAATCAGAAACATAAAGGGAACGTTTTTTTTCTTCTTGTCTTCTCGGCTACTTATGCTCTTTGTCGTGCATTTTGTGCGATGACAGTAAATTAGAAACAACGAGAAAACTTGAAAACGTAGACTTTTCTGGTAAGCTAACCAAGATCTAACCCCACTGTGTGGAAAAATTTGTTTTGTTTTTGTGATTTGCAGAAAAAAGACAAACACGGAGAATGACAGAGAAGAGTAAAAAAGAAAAAAAAGAAAAAAGAAAGAAAACCCCCCCCTTCCTCTTTCCATTCTTTTATGTACCTTTTAAACTTAGCTCACTTGGTCCAAAGTTGTTTTATTCCTTAATAGGTCTTGAGTTCAAGTCTTATTAAGCTACTTTTTAATGCATGCAATTTCTATTTTCAAGTTACTTTATTGTAAAAGTGCATCTCACTTAAATAAAATAAAATAAAAAGTGAGTCACTTAATTCTTTTAATTTATTGCCGCACTATTTAAAGTAACATTATTGTAAAAGTGAACATCACTTATTCTACAAAAGTGTTTCACTTAAAAGCAATTTCATTATAAAGTGATTGTCAAAGGTTGATCTTGGAAAGGGGGGGGGGTTCTTTTTTTTAGTTGGTCAAGTTAATATCTGCCACGTCACTATTGGGGACATCTTCAACATTTTCTTTGATCAAGCATAACTTCATCATCCAGAATTAGTTTTAAGTGCCGTTTTTTTTGAAATCGCATAATTTTTCGAGCTCTTTGCATCCAAACAGTTAGTTTTTATTCTTTTATCCATTATTTACAGTATGTTCGTCCCTTGTATTATTATACTTACAAGTTCTAACTATTTCTCATGGAAATCTCGTATGGAGGATGTTCTACGAAGTAGGGGACTTTTCAGGATAACCTTAAGGAAAGAAACAGAACCCACTAATGATGATAAGAAAATTAAATGGAAAAATAGATGTGATGAATCTCGTGGATTGACTGGGATTTCAATCTCTACTGATTTGCGATTCCACATATCTGGAATTGATGAACCTGATAAAGCTTGGGAAAAGTTGGAATCTGTGTTTGGTAAACACAATGAAATTTGGGGTCATCAACTTGAGAATGAGTTGATTTTCTTGAATCCAAATGATTTTTCATGCATTCAAGACTATTTATCTAAGTATAAAACTATTAGACTCTTATGTGAAGAATGCAAGATTAAGAAAGAAGACAAACAATGTATTTATCATATTGTTTCCAAACTTGGACCTGCATATTCTGTTTTTGTATCTACATTCTACTCCAAGAAAGAATCCTTGACTGCAGCTAGTTATCAAGAGCCTAGTCTTGAATCCTTTTGTGATTCCTTAATTAGAGAGCAAGATAAGCTCATTCATCTTGGAATAATTAACAATGTAGATACATCTGGGAAATCCTTATTGTCCCAATAGAAAGAAAAGTCCAAGCCTCCCAAGAAACATAATCTTTGAAATAATAAGCCAAACAACAAGGGCCCTAAACCCTCTTAGTCAGCCCCTTCTTTAAAAAATGACAAAGGATCCAAGCCAAAAGAAAAGAAGACTGAGCGTCATTGCAATTTTTGTGGGAAATGTATTAATCTTGTATATTGATCTAGGAATAAAGCATCAATCTCATTAAATATTAATCAACAAATAACTCATGAAATGGTGTAATCGGTCTACAGTAATAGTAGCCGCTCTGTATTCACATAAAGAATGAATGATTACAATTACAATGTCATGCTACAAGCATGAATGAATGAGCAATTCTAATCCTTAAGGAGGTCATTCGAATTGAATGAGTGAGTCTAGATTAACTAACTGTAAGCCATAGTCCACACTTAGTTAACCACTGATCAAAACCCTAATTGACTCAACTGAACCCTAACTAAAGTTGGAGTGCAATAAATGACTGAGTCTCAACTGAAAGAGATCAGACACATGTCATAGCAAGCCAACCATCAAGTGCTAGCGCTTCAATGACTCCAATGAACCCCGATGAGGTTAACTGAAGTTGAACTGAACATCAGAAGTTGGTGGAGATGCCCCTATTGACTCCAGTTCATTAATTAATCAATTAAATGAAAGGAGGCACCTTCACTGACATGTTTAACTGATTGTAACCACCAGTTAGCAATTAGGTGCATTAATATCACTCAAGATCACCCCCGGAGTGCTCCAGTTAGCCTCACCGAATGTAGGATAAGGATAAGTTAGCCTCCTTGACTGAAGGTAGGCGTGGGTGTGACTGGATGATGATATTTAATGCTCCAATAATGTCAATTAATGTCAATAGTACTTAGGATAGTGGTTTAAATATGCCAATTTGACCAAAAAGAGTGTGTATGGTGGTAAATGTCTCCAACACCCCCCCTCAAGCTATACTCAGGAGAAGTTAGAAAACATAAATGCATAAAAATGCTAGGGCCCCAGTAACAAAGGCCATAGGTCACCCTGTACAATAAAGTAACTGCTTAATATAACCAAGGAAATGGGGAAAACCTCATGGGAAAAATACCCCCCCCTCAAACTAAGCAGTTAATCAAGAAATCTTGGTTCTTCTATGCAGCAGCATCTTGAGACTGTGCATGTGAACCTCTGAATCCAAACTAAATGAATATGTATGGAGGAATCTTCCACTTTGGAAGAAGAACAATGCACTCAACTGAATCAGAAATATAAATAGTTGCACGGTGAAAATTGGACCCATGTAGAGTAGCTGAAATCATCTGAAGAGAGAGAAAAGGTTCTTGAGGATTCGAACCATGTGTGGAACACTCAAGAAAATGATATGTTGTAGCCTTGAACAACAAACCATAAGTGGTAAAATCAGCCCCAAATCTTAAGATCAAGTGTCCAAGCGGATGCATAATGTCTTCCTCTTTACTAGTTCTGTGAGGAGATGAGCATGTGACCAAAGGTAGAGAAGCCCTGGGACTATGGAGAGTGAATTATTGAGCTCCATAATCTGATATAGCTTTTGAAATAGCTAATGAATCACATAATAAAATATCAGCAACCTCATATGAGAAAACTAACACCAAATCCCCATCAACAGTTTTGGAAAGAAAGTGCGGTACTTGATTTTTCACACCGGAATTGGTGAGAGCAGCTACAAGCATGATTGAAAGCTCTTGGATTTTCAAATATGAACCAAATAATATCAGATTAGAAATTAAATCAAATCTAAAAAAATTCACAACAGATCCAAAACTGTGAAATGAAATCAAATCCCCAGCAGCAGTTTTGAAGGAGACTTGCGGTACTTGTTTCTTCACACCGTTGATGAGAACAGTTACAAGCAGTACTAAAGGTTTATGAACCTGAAATTTTGAACCAAGAAATATCATATAAGATCCAAATAATATCATATCATATCCAATAAGGTTCATATCAGATCCAAAAGTATGGTCAACTGAGACGGTGGATGCATCGTTGTCTTTTTCTTCAAAATTTTGAATTTTGGTGCATGCAATCCTGCAGGAATTTGCTGGAATATCTAGATAATGGGGAGCGAATTGATCACTCTTGTAATCTGATATTTTTTCCAAAATATCCAAGGTATTACATATTTGCACACCAGCAGCAACATTATAGGAAGAAAAATCAAATTTCTCTTCACTTTCGGAAGCAATTACTGGTAAATTTTGCACAGAATTCAAAGGAAAATCACCGGTGAATGTTTGCATGGAAGCGCAACAGTATTTTTCTTCAATATTAGAGATTCAAATGTATTCTTCTATTTCAGCAATATGAGGAGATGAGATATCAGATATCTCATGAAATTTCAGAGCATAAGGAGAAGGAGTCACTGCATGGAGACTTTCTTCAATTCAAATTGACTGTGTAGAAGATTCTGCTTCATCTTCATCTTGAACAACTTCATCATAGAGAGTAGAGGCCGAGAATTTTGAGTAAAGAACTCTTGTGGTGCTGGATGTGATCTCCAAAGTGCTATTATGATCCTCATTGTACTTGCCAAATTTTTTTTCCAATTTTGTCCAGAGATCCTTTGGGTATTCAACAGAACCAATAAGGTAGCGCAAGCTAGGAGAAAGGGCCAGACATATTGCTCCAAAAGCTCTATCACCATCATTTATCCAGTCATTCTCATTCTGATAAGACTCTTTTCCATGTCCAATAGACACCTCATAGTGACCTCGTCTCTTCAAAGATGCAATCATCTTCAACTTCCATTCTGAGTAGCTTGTGAATGGGGTGAGAAGAGGGACTGATGAGTCCATTCAAAGTTGTACCTGTTAAAACCTGCAAATCACAACAAAAGAGGCACCGTAAGGTCAGACAGTTTGCACATTTTAGGCTTTCATCACACCCAGCATAGTTGATCAAGCAAGTTTGATCAACAAGTTCTTTACTTGGGGTATTAAGTGGTAAGCCTTGGCTTCTAGTGCAGTGCTAGATTTTTGAGCTATTGCTCAAATTTCATGTAGAAATCTGTCGAGAAGCTTGTTTTTGAGAGATAGAGCTTTGTCTCACCGTAATCTTTGATACCATATTAATATTGTATATTGATCTAGGAACAAAGCATCAATCGCATCAAAGATTAATCAACAAATAACTCATGAAATGGTGTAATAGGTCTACAGGAATAGTAGCCGCTCTGTATTCACATAAAGAATGAATGATTACAATTACAATGTCATGCTACAGGCATGAATGAATGAGCAATTCAAATCCTCAAGGAGGTCATTCGAATTGAATGAGTGAGTCTAGCTTAACTGACTATAAGCTATAGTCCACACTCAGTTAACCACTGATCAAAACCCTAATTGACTCAAGTGAACCCTAACTAAAGCTGAAATGCAATAAATGACTGAGTCTCAACTGAAATAGATCAGACACATGTCATAGCAAGCCAACCATCAAGTGCTAGCACTTCAGTGACTCCAATGAACCCTGATGAGGTTAACTGAAGTTGAACTGAACATCAGAAGTTGGTGGAGGCGCCCTTGTTGACTCCAGTTCATTAATTAATCATTAAATAATCAATTAAATGAAAGGAGGCACCTTCAATGACCTGTTTAACTAATTGTAACCACCAGTTAGCAATTAGGTGCATTAATATCACTCAGATCACCCCTAGAGTGATCTAGTTAGCCTCCCCGAATGTAGGAGAAGGATAAGTTATCCTCCTTAACTGAAGGTAGACGTGGGTGTGACTGGATGATGACATTTAATGCTCCACTGATGTCAATTAATGTCAATAATACGTAGGATAGTGGTTTAACTAGGCCAATTTGACCAAAAAGAGTGTGTATGGTGGTAAATGTCTCCAACAAAAGGTAATCATGATGAATCTAAGTGTTTCAAGAAGATGACAGCCTTGGAAGCAACAATGAAGAAGCACCACATCAGCCTAGATTCGTCTTCAGAATCTACCTCTCATGGACATGCACTTTGTGCTTATGGTTACTCTTATACTACATCTTCTTCTTCTAATTCAATTGAATGGCTCATTGATTCTGGAGCATCTTATCATATGGCTAAGGATCAAGGCATCTTTTCTACTATGCATGAATGTAACACCAAAAAAATATTTGTTGGTGATGATAGATCTCTAAGTGTTGTAGGATTTGGAACAGTTCCAGTAGAAAATGGTCATGTCAATGATGTACTATGTGTTCCAAAAATTTTCTGCAATTTGTTATTAGTTTATCAAATTACTCATTCAGGTGAAGGTAAAACTGTGACGTTTACACCTCACCAAGTTGTAATCAAGGATTTTAAAAATCCTCAAAATGTACTTGCTACTGGAACTACTGATGATATTACCAGGTTGTACAAATTTTAACAAATTTGGGTCATCACCTTTTCCTTCAGTTTTTGTTGCTCATAGTGATAACTTGAGCAAACTTTGGCATGAGCGATTTGGTCACTTAAATTATCGCTCATTGCAACAACTATGTAAAGACAATATGGTGACTGGTCTTCCGATGGTATCTTGGAAGGATGGTGCTTTTTCCGGTTCTGTACTCAGAAAACATCATTGGAAATTTTTTGACAAACGTGCCTCTTGGCATGCCTCGGTTCCCTTGGAGCTTGTGCATAGTGACTTGTGTGGCCCTCCTCCATCTGCTTCCTTTTTTGGTTTCAAATATTTCTTAACTTTCATTGATGACTACACCAGATACACTTGGAGTTACTTCCTAAAACTTAAGAGCGAAGTATTTAACATGTTCTTGGCCTACAAGGCCCTTGTTGAAAAATAATATGGTCATCAAATTATTAAGTTAAGATCTGACAATGGAGGAGAATATGCTAACAACAAGTTCACTACTTTTTGCACTGAACAAGGAATCCAACAACAACACAGTGTTCCATATACACCACAACAAAATGGTGTACCTGAGCGGAAGAACCGCACTTTAAAAGAAATGGCTAATTGTATTATCCAATCTAAGGGACTAAGTCTTCAATATTGGGATGAGGCCATAAATTGTGCAAATTACATAGTTAATCGCACACCCACTAAAGTTTTACAAGGTATAACATTGGAAGAAGCATGGAGTAAAATTAAACCATATGTAAGTCACTTTCGTGTGTTTGGTTGTGAAGCATGGGCTCACATTACGGATGAAAAACGGAAAGCATTGCATCCTAAAAGTGAAAAGTGCATATTTGTTGGATATTCTAAAGATGTAAAAGGTTATAGACTTCTTCATCCCCATTCACATGATATAATCATTAGAAGAGATGTTAAATTTGATGAAAATCTCTTGGCCTGCGAGCCTAACTTGGCGGGTGTACCATCTTTGGCCTATGAGCCTGATTGGGCGATTGTGCCTTCTTCTTCTTCTTCTTACAACTTCCTTGACATGTTTCCAACTCCAGTTACTGATGATGACAGTGAGGATAAAAATACACCTCCTCCTGCTCATGTTCCTCCAATTGCACCAACACCAATTCTTCCTTGATGGGTCCGTTCAACATGTGAAGCAGCTAGTGATATTGCATTAGAGGAATTTTGGGGTCTAAAATGGGCCTCCTAAGGAAAATAATAAAATAATAGTTAAAATAATAAAATAATAGTTATTAATTTTGGAGGAAGAATGAAAAAAAACTATTTTTTTGTTAGTATTTTCGCCATATCTCCCTGTGTTTTTACTCAAATTCTGAGCGAGAGAGCTCGTTGGATGCGGAATTTAATTCCGCATCCAACGAGTGCCCACACTGCATACTTTTGATGGACCCTGCTACCCAAAAAATAAGAAATACCTAAAAAAACGTTATGATGAATGACCTCTCACGCTCAGAGTTTGAGTAAAAACACAGGGAGATATGTCAAAAATATGAACAAAAAAAGTAGTTTTCTTTTATGACAAATATGTCAATTCAACCATTATGGTTGACTCATTTTATTGAAATTCTATTGGTTCTTGAATTCCAACTCACAAAAACTTATTTTGGCACGTTTTCTTATAAGGCCCATTTTAGACCCCAAATTTCCTCTAATGTCGGTGATCCTAGAGATCAACGTCGAACACGTTCTTAGTTTCAATGAGCCTCTTCTCTTTTGGCTCAAGTTTCCAAGAATCATGATCCATAAAATTTTGCAGAAGCTTCAGGAAATCCAGATTGGGATGCAGCTATGGATGAAGAATATCGTTCCTTAATGGCGAACGATACTTGGGATCTTGTTCCTCTTCCAAAAGGAAGAAAACTTGTCAGATGTAAATGGGTCTACATAACTAAGTATGCATCAGATGGAAGTGTTGAAAGACTTAAGGAAAGGTTAGTTGCCAAAGGTTTTTCCCAAGTTGAAGGGATTGACTACAATGAAACCTTTTCTCTTGTTGCAAAAATGACTTCCATCCGCCTTGTTCTTTCCCTTGCAGGCTTACATAACTGGGAAGTCCATCAAATGGATGTTAAGTCTACCTTTTTACATGGTGATTTACAGGAGGAAATTTACATGGAACAACCTCTTGGATATGTTCAGGATAACTATAGCCTTGTCTGTCTCCTTAAGAAATCCTTATATGGCCTTAAGAAAGCTCATAGAGCTTGGTATGCCAAAATGGATAGATTTCTCCTTGACACTGGTTTTTCTAGATGCCATTCTGACCCCAATGTCTATACCAAGAAAGTAGGAAACCATCTCATCATACTTGTTCTTTATGTTGATGATCTTATCCTTATTGGTAGTGACCCTAAACTTATAACCCATGTGAAATCCAGTCTTAAGAAAAATTTTGAAATGTCAGACTTAGGACATTTGCATTACTTTCTTGGTCTTCAAGTCTTGCAAACCAAAGAAGGAATCTTTCTTTCCAAGTCTAAGCATGCTTGTGACCTTCTTCGTTGCTTCCACATGGAATATTGTAAACCAACCCCTTCTCCCTTCCAGTCTGGAGTTAAAATTTCTACCACTTGTACTTCCCCTGAAGTAGATGCCACCTTGTATTGTCAACTTGTTGGTAGTCTTTTTTACTTGACTCATTCCTGTCCTGACCTTTCCTTTGCCATTAGTCGTGTTGCCCATTATATGCAAACTCCTCATGAAAGTCACTGGAAAGCAACAAAAATAATACTTCGATTTATTAGAGGTACAATTCAGTTTGGGATTCATTATAGTACAAGGGGGAACCTTTATTGGTTGGTTTCACTAATTCAGATTGGGCCGATGATCCTGATGATCGAAAGTATACTGAAGGTTATGTTTTCAGTCTGGGATCTGGACGTGTCACTTGGGATTGTAAGAAACAACAAGATCTTGCTCTTTCTTCAGCAGAAGCAGAATATCGAGCCGCAGTTAATGCCAATCAGGAAGCTTTATGGCTTTGAAAGATCCTTTCAGAGTTTGGATTCGAGCAGCAGCAGCCTACTCCACTTTGGTGCGACAATAAAAGTGCCATCAAGCTTGCCAAATATCCAGTTCTACATAAACACAACAAACACATTGAGCTACACATGCATTTCAATAGAAATCTTGTTCATGATTGTGTTCTTGAAATGCTCTATTTCCCTACAGATGATCAAGTTGCAGACATCTTCACCAAGTCTCTTACAGAAGCGAAGTTTCCTAAACTTCGATCTATGTTAGGAGTTCAGGAATGTGTCCTTAAAAGGGGATAGGCTCTAATGCCTCCTTCCTTATTCTAATAGTGTCACTTTTGTAAATCCTTTAATCCTATCCCAAGTTGTTCTTAAGGGGGGATGTTAAGATATTTAGACATTTAGGAGTTAGTTAAGATCAACTTGTGTAATATATCTGTTAGGTAAAAGTGTATTTCTTTAGTATGCATTAGTATGCATTTGTAAATATTCTAATCCGACGGTCACGATATGTTCTAGACATAGAGTGATCCGACGGTTCAACTTCTCTTAGATCATACCTACCATTGATCCGTGGATTAACACACGATTGGTCCATGATCTCTATTTAAAGAGCATCAAGGGTCCTTGGCTAGTTGATTGATTATGAGAAGCTCATGTAACTTTCTTTCTTTTGCATAATAAATTTCTCCAAGTAGCTATTTGTCTGGGGTCGTGGACTGTTTCCCTCTCGAGGGTTTTATCCACGTGACAAACATCGGTGTATTGATCTGTGAGCTTATTGTGTGAAGTGGTTGCTCTAGGTGTTCGGTTTTTTCAGAGTACCCTATGTACCCGAACACTTACATCGACCTCCAAGACTAGTCCAAAGAGGGAGTTTTCATTCGGATGCTAGGTGTCCATAGGTATGACACATCGGGCATCTATATGTCACATTCTCATAATGTAGTTTCTGAGTGATGATGTAAGGGCCCCAACTCAGCTTCATCTCTTCTACCAGCCCTTCTCTGACGTTGAGGTTTACCAGATTTATTGCTACCTTATTTTGTTTTGTGTGCACAAAGGAGAAATCCCCCTCTAGATAAGTTCCCAATATATTTCCTTTCCTTTTGAAATGTCGCTCTGACCAGTAGTGAAAAGGAAGGTCAGGTAGCCGAAACCACATTGGAACAACATCCAGTATTTCTTTGCTGGCATTGAAGAGCAGATGCCAAGGATTAAGAATAACTTGGACTTGATCCCAGTTCCAGTTTCTATTGAGAACCCACTATGCATGTTTTGCATTGAAAAAATTGAATGCAAACCAATTTCTAATTAGTTCCTCCACCTTAGGCACATAACCCAGACTTGGATTCCAATGGAGCTCCACCCAAGCTAAAATGTTTCGCCATGCAAACGTCTAGCCTACAACTTTCCCAACCAGAGTCTGATCTGTTATTTGTACTACCTGATTCCACTCTATGTCCTCTCCTAGGACATAGTTGTAGTCCGTATGGCACGATTTTAACGAGCACTTCCTTCATATTTTCTGGGGATGCTCCAGACCCTCCTCAGACTCCTCACCACTGACATCCGATCCAGTCCTGATCCCCGAACTAGGGCTTGAGAAACCCCTCTGCTCAAGCGCACTCAAACTCCCAGATATAAAACCAAATTCATGCAGATTGTTTTGACCTAGCCAACCCAAAGGTTTCAGATGCTGAATTCTTGCATGAACCCTACCCTGCCGCGATGACTCCCCAATCTACACACCACCGAGGGTTCAGTCACCCTCCTAAGAGCCCAGGAGGGGCTGAGCAGAATGCCATAAAGTCACTCACTTGACTTCGGACAACAAAGAGTCATCCACACGCTGAACCCCAGGGACTTCATGCTGTAGATACAGTGGAGGAGAAAAAACCATACATCAAATGGATAGAAACCAGGCTCTGTCAGTGGATGCTCAAAATGCTCATTCGAGACCCCAGAACCCCTCATTGGGCCCAAGGCCGCCACCTCAGCCCAAAATTTTCCAACTGTCGTGGCCCATATTGCCTCGTTATCTAGTTGGTCACTAGAGTAATCTGGCTAATCCCCTACCTCCATGGTCACTAGGGTAAATAGTAAAAATCTATGGTAAAAACCAAGGCGACAGGTGAAACCAACTGGTAAAAACAACAAAACCACCACGACTGAAGAGGGAAAATCGTTGGTTCTATGTATTTGTTCGTCCCAACACTCAAAAGAGAGAATAAAATCTTATGAAAACGAGACCCCTGATGCCATTCCTGAAGCTATGAAAAAGACCTCTCCTAGCCGCTGACAGGCCCACGGCATGCGGCCAACAAATCCTCACCCTCCTCGCATAGTGTTGAAACCATAACCCTAGCTCCCTCCCCCTGAAAAAAATATGTTGGTCACATGTTACCTAAAATATGAATGGGAATTTTGAAGGGAGGAGACATGTGGTAGATTTTTATTATCTCGACAGTTTCAGACCCCCAAGCGAGTCTATCACCACGAGAAGCTTCTTGAAAGATTTCACGAATATAAGCTCGTGAGATGTTTTTTATTAATATTTTTTGATATGTTATTTTTTAGGGTTTTGTCGTAGGCTTGGCTTGGTGATCTTTGATTTTTTAATATTAATAAGATTTCTTAAAATTTTTTATATATATTTTGTTAATTATTATTATTATTATTTTTTAAGAAATTCTTTATTAAGCTATTATGTTTATGTTAATAATTATTACGTTAATATGTTTATCTATATATATATATATTATTGTTATCTTTATTATGTCATTTAAGGTTTTATTAAAAATTAAAAATTTATGCTTAGAGTTATTGTGTTTCAAAGTTTTAATGCTATATGTTTAAAGTTTAGGTTATTACTTTTAAAGTTTAAAGTTTAAGATATTATTATTAATGTAAATGCCTAAAGTTTGAGTTTTTATTGTTAATAATTATAGTTTAAATTTATTATTATTTTAAAAAGTTGTTATGTTGTTTTTAATGTTTACAACGTTCTTATAATTTTTTTAAATTGGTTAATATTTTTAAAAATTTAAAAATGGTTAATATTTTTAAAATTTATTTTTAAAAATGTGATAAAGTAGTTGAAATAGTAGTGGACTCACGTTTGTTGGTGTGGTCTAAATGTGTAATTTAGTTATTGGAGTCTTGTTCACTTTTTTCGTCTTTTCGTTTTGTTTTTGAGGATCTCGACAACTTGTTTCTCAGAATCTTTTAGTTTTAGGCTGTCGTCGCAGTTTATGTTGTTAGGGTTTTTTCGATTTCTTGTGCTTCTCTTATTTTCCTCTTGAAGTGGTGAGAGATAGTTGCTAGTAACTTTGCTTTTTCTAGACAAATATGGTGTTTTGTGTTGTACACGCGTTCAGCTACGGCTGAGCTCTTAACTCTGCAATGGTGTATATCAACCCCATGCTCCTTTAATCTAGTCATGATTGAGCTCTCGCCAATATAGACTTTGTCGCATGAGCAAGGAATGGTATAGACTCCTTGTAGTAGGTTTTTCTCAATAGGGTCTTTTGCAGAGTCTAGAATTTTCCAAATGGAGTTAGGGGAAAGAAGGTGACTCTAATGTCCTTTCTCCGAGAAACTTAGTGATCCTATTGGTGGTTCCATGGATGTAGGAGAGGATTGCTAATGGTGTATCGATATTTTTGTTTTCTTCCTCTTTTTTCCTATTGTTGCTATGTTCTTTTCGGGTGGATTTTTTAATGGATTCTTTGATTTGTTTGTCATTGTACCCATTGTTTAAGAAGGCTTTCGTGAGGTGGTCAAGTTCCTGTTCTAAGTGGTAATTGTCAGTGATTCTGACGGCTCGAGTCACTAGAGTGTTGATTATGCCTATTTCTTGGGTAGGGTGGTGGCAAGATTCTGCATGAAGATATCTGTCGGTGTGTGTTTGTTTTCTGTATGCTTGGTGTCCAAGGCAACTATCTTTCTTTCTTATTGTTAGGACATCTAGGAATGGAAAGCAACCTTTCTCTTCTTGTTTTGTGGTGAATTTTATGCTCTTAGACTGGATATTGAGGTGGTTAGTGAAGTCATTTAAAGATTCTTCACCGTGTGGTTAGTAATCATAGCCACCATTTTGGTTTTAGGGGGAAGGAATCTATCGCATATTTTTCTAGTTTTTCCATAAAGATGATGGAAACTATTGGTGAGAGTGGTGATACCATCGCCACTTGTTATTTTTGTTCATAGATCTCTCCTCTAAAACTAAAGAACGTGGATTTTAGACATATTTCGACAAGTTCCATGGTTTCATCATTATTTACTATATCTCTGATGACCTTAATGGATTCGTTAATTGGTATGTTTGTGTACAGAGATATTACATCGAAGCTTGTTAATATGTCTTTCTCATCAATTTTCCAATCCTTCATCATTTGTATTGGATGTGTTGAGTCCTTTACATAGGAAAACGTGTTTCCTGCAAGAGGTTTCAGTTTTTCTGCCAAGTATTTTGCAAGGTTGTAGGTTGGCGATCCCATTGTATTGACAATGGGACGAAGAGGGGTGCATTGTTTGTGAATTAAAGGGGATCCATATAGGCACTGCATCATCGATCTCCTCGGGATGAGCTTCTTTTTTTTTTTATCATCCAAGGATGAGTTATTTATGGCTGTTGTTACTGTATTTAAAACCTTGTTCATTGGGTTTTTTTAATTTTCTTGTAGCTACGGCATGCCAAGTGTTCCCTCATCTTTTGATCCTATTCCTCCCTCTTTATTACAATGGTCACATTACCTTTGTCCGCCTTCAAAATGATAATATATTCTCTGTTTGTGCATCCTTTTCTTCCTTCATTATATTTCTCTTCGGCGGGTTGGCGTTCTTTAGAATGATGGCATACTCATGTCGGATATCTTCAGCGTTATATTCAGGGAGGTTTTTGATAATGTCTTCAACGTTGCAAATTAGGTCTTCTAATGGAATTTTTTTGGGTGCTATGACGAAATTGAGCCCCTTCTCCAGAATCTTCTACGCGCCTTCGTCCAGATCCATGTCAGCTAGGTTTACCACCACGTTTTTTGTTTTTTCTGTTCTAGGTGCAGCTGATATCTGCGTTTTTGTTAGTTTTTAAAACTTTTTGTCTTGTTTTTCCCTAGCCCAATTGTATACCGCTTGTGCTTTCATGGCAGTTCCTGCTTTTACGTTGATCCAAAAGTCAATGCGCAATGTTCTGGAAAGCTTAATGTGAGAGTTGTAAGTCTATTGTGATAAGTGGTTTAGCTCCTTTCTGGTTCTTTTAATTTCACAGCGGATTATTGAGAGGCTTAGTTCGGAGAATGCATGAGGGTATTTAGTTTTGAGGTGGTGTTTTATGTTGGCAAAGCGCGGAGTTATTTTTTTTCTCTACATATTTTCAGGAAAATTAAATCAACTGACCTGCAATCTATCTTTATCTGTGAGTTCTCGAAGAGGCAGATCTTCTGAAGCGTATCCCTTCCATGGAGGGTTACAATCTCATTATTCATTTTTCACAGTTACGGTCTTTTGAAGGTAGGAGACCTGTGGTAGATTTTTATTATCTTGACAGTTTCAGACTCCCAAGCGGGTCTATCATTATCACTAATATAAGCTCGTCAGATGTTTTTTATTAATATTGGTTGATATTTGTTTTTTAGGGTTTTGTCGTAAGGTAGACCTGGTGATCTTTGAATTTTTAATATTTAATTTTAATAAGATTTCTTAAAAATTTTTAATTTTAATTTTGTTAATTATTATTATTATTATTTTTAGAAATTCTTTATTAAGATATTACGTTTATGTTAATAATTATTACATTAATATGTTTATTAATGTTATTATATAAATATATATTATTGTTATGTTTATTATGTCATTCAAGGTTTTATTAAAATTAAAAATTTATGCTTAGATTTATTGTGTTTCAAAGTTTTAATGCTATATGTTTAAAGTTTAGGTTATTAATTTTAAAGTTTAAAGTTTAAGATATTATTATTAATGTAAATGTCTAAAGTTAAAGTTTGAGTTTTTAATGTTAATAATTATAATTTAAATTTATTATTATTTTATAAAGTTGTTATGTTGTTTATTATGATTATATTGTTTTTATAAATTTTTTAAATTGGTTAATATTTTTAAAATAGTTAATATTTTTTAAAATTTATTTTTAAAAATGTGATGGAGTAGTTGAAATAGTAGTGGACTGATGTTTGTTGGTATGGTCTAATTGTGCAGTTTAGTTATTGGAGTCTTGTTCACTTTTTCGTCTTTTCGTTTTTTTTTGAGGATCTCGATAACTCGTTTCCAAGATTTTTTTAGTTTTAGGCCGTCGTCGCGGTTTATGTTGTTAGGGCATTTTTTGATTTCTAGTGCTTCTCTTATTTCCCTCTTGAAGTGGCGAGGGATAGTTGCTAGTACCTCTTCCTTTCTATACAAATCCGGTGTTTTGTGTTGTACGAGTGTTCAGCTACGACCGAGCTCTTAACTCTACAATGGTGTATATCAGCCCCATGCTCCTTTAATCTAGTCGTGATTGAGCGACCGATATTGGTATAGAATCCTTGTAGTGGTTTTTTCTCAATAAGGTATTTTGCAGAGTCTAGCATTTTGCTAATGGAGTTAGGGGGAGAGAAGGTGACTCTACGAAAAAACCTTAAAAAACCAAATATCAACAAATATTAATAAAAAACATGTGACCAGCTTATATTCGTGAAATATTTCAAGAAGATTCTCATGATTATAGACCCGCTTGGGGGTTTGAAATTGTCGAGATAATAAAAATCTACCACAGGTCTTCTCCCTTCAAAAGTTCGTAAGTGTGGAAAAATGAATAATGAATGGGTATATTAGTTACTATTATATATTATATATTAATTATGATATTAGTAAAAGTTATTGGACCCAATAATGTTATTATATATTACTTATAATATTAATTATTATTACTATTATATATTATATATGGGATGCGTATTACCTAAAATCGATTAGCATATTAATTTCATTTTCAACATCTAAGATAAGTTTAGGTAGTTTGAGTAGCACGAAGACAAATTATATTATTAAAAAGTTCTACTTATCCCCAAATTATATAATGAAAAATTGCCTCTCATATGTAACTCTTTTAATTCTTAAAATATTTTGATTAGTTAATACATGATGACATGGAATTTGTATTAGGGTTCGGTAGACCATATTTTAATTACATTCTGCCTAATGTATCCACAAATAAAAAATGAAAAATTTTAAACCTATCTTCCAACAAGTTTGCAGTCTTGTTTCCTTTTCTTCTTTCTGCGCATGCTTCCATGAACAACTTTTATGTCCTTCCTCCATCCTTTCCTAGCATCACCGTGCCTCAATCCATTACATGGTCTCCCATATCCTCTACCGTATAACTATGCCTTAGTCCATCATATAGTCTCCCATATCCACCATCCCCCGTCACAATGACGTCATCCTCCATTCTCCACCATTAATTCTTGGACTCAAATAATCATTCCCATCTCCATCCACTCATTGATGTCCCTCCCTTTCCCATCCAAGCACCCAATGCCTACATTTCCATCTCCTCTTTCCTGTCTCCGTGTACCATCCCTCATTTTCCTCACTGTTCATCCCTTAGTTTTCCTCTTTCAACCTTACACTCTCAACCCTTTCCCTCCTTAGTCACCTCTCTGTTGATCATCATTCCCCTATCCATGTTCCCTCCCTCTTCTCCTTCTTTCTCCAATTATCTCCTCCCGTATCCTTCCTCCTTATCGCATCCCCCAATCCCCCCTACTAACTCACCGTATTCTCCTTTCCACCCCGCTAACTATTCATTTCTTCACCATAATACTTACCTAGATCTAACTATCTCCTCCAGTTGTTTCCCCAATTTATCTACTTCCGAAATTAGTGCTGAATTTAATATGTTAAATTATATCCCATCTCATAACCCCTCAAGTCTACCAGGGATTTCTCAATATTTATCGTTTCCCATCTCCACTGTCGTTAACCTTTCATCGTTTAATATTGACTCCCCTTCCTTATCATTATTTCAAAAAGGATTTAATTATGCTATTACCCCTCACCTCCTCCCTTTTGAAGGCATTCTTTGTTCCATTGAATCTATTACCTCCCACCTTCCTCCCCATGAAGGTGAGGAAATCAAACAAGCGATCCATGTCGCCCAGGTGTTCAACGAGGGAGAACAAGTTCGATTGAATGAGTTGATTTTTGTTATGGCAGAAATAATATAGAATATGTCGAAAAATCAAAGCAATCAAGTAATAAGAATATATTTACAAATAAAATGCAAGAATTCAAAACAAATTTCTTCTTTTACTTCTCTGTGTACTATGTTACATGCATCACTAACTTCAAAATACATTAATGTACATGTTTATATAGAGTGTACTGGAACACTTGGGTTCCTATCTGTTATGTTTAATTACAAGAGAAATTCTAATGGTTGGAGAAGTGAAACCGTCACAATAGACTGGTAGACAGAGAGAGAATCTGTTGAAGTCAATATTGTCGGTGTGCAGTGGTCAGTGTTGATGGAGCATACGAGAGTCATCGGTCTTTGACGAGTTATGCTATGGTCGGTTTCGGTAGTTGTCAGTTGTCGTCTTCGATAATGGACATGATGTGAGAAGTCGACTAGGACTAGGCACACTAGTCGAACAAGCATATTGACTTCCTAGATGGATCATTACTCCCTCCTTAAGAGGTAATGGTCCCCATTGCTTCCTTGGGAATATGAGGAAACTTCTTGGTCGGTTCATAAGCATAATACTAATTTCCTTGGGCTGGGAGCTGTCCTACTTTAGCTACTTTAAACAAGGGAATTTATTGCATCCTTGTATGGCGTACTCTTCATCCCGTGATTGTGTCACAAGGAAGAGGATCCTAAATTTTCGTATGTATGTCTTCAAGTTCTATTTTCTGCAAGTCTATTTTTTCTAGCTATGGTGCATGATATGGTCCCATATTAAAGACTAGATGCAAACATACGTATGAATAACTCACGATCTTGAAAGTGTTTTATCCAATATGCTCAAGGACAATGTATGGACCATAATGCAAAGCCTTTAGCTTCTTGCATGGACCAATCAACTGGTATTTCTTGAGGTGTAGCCAGACCTTAACCCCAATTTGAAAAGAATGATAAATACAATGCTTGTCATGTTAGGCCTTATCTTTCACATTAGTTCACTGTAACATCTCTCGCACTTGCTTCTGAATGTCACAAATTTGATCCCAGAACTTGAGTTCTTTCTCAACTTCTTGTTGTCCATGATCATTGTGTCCAATTGTGTCGAAGGACTGATCAAGTCAATAGGCACCAAGGGTTGAAATCCATAGCATATTTCAAATAGACTCTTTCCTGTAGAGCCGTGCTAAGCACGATTGTAACTATTCTGAATGTATGGAATACTTTCATCCCATGTTTAACGATGCTTGTAGTTATACATGCGGAGTAGGA
>LPNX010499863.1:154522-187653 GCA_001517045.1 Pseudotsuga menziesii | reverse complement strand
TATATATATATATATTGGCTAATATTTCATTTTATTATATAATCTTGTAAAATCTTGGCGAATATTTCACTAAATTATAAGATATTGTAAAATCTTGGTGAGTATTTCACTGAATTATAATATATTCTAAAAACTTGGCGATTCTTTCTTAAAAATATAACACATTGTAACATATTTGTGAATATTTTTCTT
Source organism: Pseudotsuga menziesii (assembly GCA_001517045.1). NCBI lineage: Eukaryota > Viridiplantae > Streptophyta > Pinopsida > Pinales > Pinaceae > Pseudotsuga > Pseudotsuga menziesii. Next base: position 187,461 of record LPNX010499863.1, on the reverse strand, counting down.
GGAAGACTCACCTTTTGATTCTGCATATTTCTGAGGTATTGCAATAGAAGAGCATATACTAGATCTCGTCTCTTTTGACTCCTAGACCCTCAAATGAACAAATTCATGAATGAGGAGAGGAGGGATTTATTTATACATTTCACAAGCAGTATTGGGTCACTCACAACTGGAGGTGTTGGTGAAACACAACTACACTAATTAGATTTAGGGAAAGTGGGGACTCCACTTTTTATCTCATCCCTTAATGACCAATGGACATGTGGGGACCCAAATCTTGACATATCGACAAACTGATAGAATTGAACAATTTACATTGTGGAGTGATTATGGCATCCACAAACCATTATTATAACATGGAGTATTTTCGAGACCGACAACCTTAATATAGCGTATGAATTCTCAATTAGCTTATTTTCCAAATCTCTCATTTTAAGCTACCCTCTAAGAAAAAATAACCTACTTATCCATATATATACGAATGCCACTTTTTCCTTTCTTTTGTTGACAATTAAAATATGAATTATGCCATTTGATTTAGAATTTTTATAGTTAGTTAGAAACTTGCAATGGTTATTAGAATTAATAACACACACTAATAAGAATATAAAGCACATTAATGCATAATCATGCATACCATTAGAAATACTCTGTTAAATACTACATTTCTCAGATAAATTGAGGAGGTGTTTGTATCCATGTGATTGAAAATTTTGAAAGCATGAAAAATGTGGTAAAATTGATTTAACACCCTCATTGAATGTAAAGGACTAAATATCAAATAACATAATGTCTACATATCAGGTCAAACATGCTTTGTACACATTATATACAATCTTGATGGAAATGAAGTATCGTGTTCCAACTAAATCATATATTTATCATACACAACTAAATCCATTTTTAAACATCAAAACAAATCACGAAAAAACATTTTTATGAATGACCCTTACAAAAACAAAATATCGTAAAACAAGTACCGAACCCAACAAATTTAGGTCACAAATAAAATTGACAAACTTGGCAATGTGAAAAAAAATATACCAGTTATGAAATTCAATACAAATAAAAGAATCTACTAGAACACTTTGGACAACTCTACAATAAGACAACCAAAATAGTGAGCATTCCACTGTAGCCCTACCATTATAATCAATGTGCATTCATTTATATTACAAGAATATGAAACATCAATAATAATAGACATAAAATATGAAGATATACACTCTCACTGAATGCATTAGATCCAATAATAATTGCATAGCGAGTTCCTAATAAAATCACATCTTAAACAATTGGGTCAAATTCAGTTTGAATATATATAAACCATGTGGTGTCCCTCCATTAAGAGTAGCATCCACTAAGAACATATAAAATTTCATTCAATAGTTTAAAGATGACAATGCATAAAATAAATTATATCTTTTGAGCTCTATAACACTTTCATGAAACCAATACTCCTAGATTAGAATAAAACCCAAATAACACCGAATGAGCCATAAGAATCAAGAGTGCCCTAGAATTCAACTACCTCAAAAGGAATGCATGATAGAAGGTAAATTTACAATATAATAATCTATTGTAACTGTGGATAAAAAGCATACCACACTAATTATTGGATAAAAAACCTGATGCGAGTTTGTATTCTCTGATAAATTGCATCTGCGGCATGCCCCTTCAAGACCCGATCTTTCGTCTATGGAGATGTTATGCAAAGATTAAAATGTCGAGAAAAATAAGAATGAAAAGTGGAATTGCATCAACCAAAACCTTCATCCTGCAAGGCAATCCGATGTGGGTGAACCATGAATCATTATAGCCTTTATGAACACAATATCCCTTGATTTTCCCTCCAAGACTAGAAAATTAAGGTCTCAAAGAAGGTATCACATGAAATTGACTAAAAATACAAGTGAATGCAACAACATGTCTGAATTAAAAGGAAAATGGAGGGCGAAATAACCCTTTGGATCCTCCATTACTAAAAAATGGGGGCAATTTCACTAGAATTCCTCGAGAAATTGGGGGCGAAAGATAGATTGGAGGGAGATTTTGCTAGGGCGAAAACAGTTTTTTTCATTTTCCTCATTAATATATAGGAGGCTATTCATTTTGTATTTTTTTTTCTAATAAATATGGGTGAATATATTTTAGCTAAAAACACCTTTTCCATATAAGAAAATATCCCACTAAATTTTTGTAACCCCCTTAATATAGCCCGAGGGATATATATAGCCCCTAAAATTCTCCATGATGTGTAGTAGTTGTATAACCAAGTGATTCACAAATTTAGTCTTTCCATATGTCTAAGTATGGAATGCTATCGACAAAGAAAGCTACGTGTCGAGTTGCTTCCATAAAATGTTGACAAATCTGGCATCTCTGTTAGAAACAATAGTTGTTAGTAAGCGAAAATGCTTCCAGACACATTAAAAGAAGAGTTGAGCATTCTGCTGCATTGTTGTTGTCTTCTTGCAAGGAATGAGAATGGGCATCTTGGAAAATCTATCCACTATGACCAAAATCATGTCATGTTGATGCTTGGTGATAAGATATCTAGTCAAGTAATCCATATAAATAGATTCCTAGGGTTGATTAGGAACTAGACAGGACGTATATAAGCCTTGTTTCCTGTTAGGTGGTTTAAAAATGGTACAAATCGTGCACGATAAAATGTATTTGTTTACGTCAGATTTAAATGCAGGGAAATGAAAATACTTCTAAAGAATGATGAGGGTCTTCGTCACTCCAAAGTACTAAAGTCTTGCTGTAGTGCGCATCCCAAATGAGATTATGTCGGTCCTCACTTGTTCATACACAAAGCTGTCCAAGGTTGGATAGCAAGGTGTCTTTCATGAAATAGTCAGTGGTAGATGATTTGTCAGTATGAAGCTGTCGATATACTGATGAAAATTTGTTGTCTACTTGATACAACTGAGGCTAAGTGGTAGTGTCATATCCCTGCATACTCATCACTGTAATAAGGATAGTAATGGGTGGTCGACTTAGACAATCAACTGCAACATTGTATTTTCCTTTCTGATACGTAATTACCAATTATAATTGTTGTAGGTAATTAATCCACTTGAGTTGTCGAGTTGTGTGCATCTTGGACTGGGATGGAGCAAACTGTAGAGGCTTATGGTCGGTATGGACACCCATTTGCTTGCTAAGGACATAGTGTTTACATTGCTTGAGTTCTTGAACAATGGTGTAAAGATCCTTTTCATATGTCGAGTACCTCCTAACGGCGTCATTGAAAGTTTCTAAATGAAAAACAACTGGTTGATCAAATATTTTCCCTATTTAGCAGATACGATTTCAACTGTCAGTGCAGGTCGTCATTTTGGTATTCCATACCACTAGTTGCAAATCTTGACAATCACCTTCTATGGTAATGATTGATAACTTCCAAGTTGATCCCATAAGTAAGGTTTACCAAACAATGCATCGGATACAAATAAAGGTGCCATATCATAGAGTACTTTGTCTTTGAAATAATTAATGAAGTAGTCAATATTGCATTATCGAGTGATTATGAGTTCTACTCCATACTTCATCCAAACGATGTTAGATGGTTGAGGATGCGGTGTGGTGAAAAGACTTAGTTTCTTCCCAAGATCTTGAGAAATAAAATTATTTTGTCTTCCATTATCCATAATAAGATGCAATGGATTGTTCTAAACCCATATATGTGTATGCAATAGACACTCTTGTTCCTCCTCATTGACATAGTTGGTTCTACTAGGTTGTCGATCTTGATGCCAAGAGGGACGATTATTCTAGGTCTGATTCCACAATGACTTTATCAGATATGTTAGATGCAATTTTTTTTACAGAAATGTATTTCGAGCTTTACAGTGAGATGCTTCATGCCACGATAAGTTATGGTAATCACACCATTTCCTGAAAGGAATTTTCCTAGTGCGATCCCTCTTATCTTTCTGAAAGTGTCACTTTCCCTAATCTTGTCTTGGCGGAGTTGGATAGGTAGGGTGTTTGGACTTGTTAGAGTCAGCTATCGATGAAGAATACTTGGCGGATAGCCATCCTGTTTGTTTAGTCATGATTCATGCTTTTCTCTTCTGCTTGGCTTGAAGCTTGATAGCATAGTGGAATACATCCGTGAGCATATTGACAATAAGGAACTCCATATATTGATGAATGTATGGGTATAAAATGATGACATACTTCATAACGAGAAATTTCTCTTCTTCTCAAACATCAAGTCTAGCCATGAGTCGATAGAACTCATCGATAAATCTGTGCACAGACTGGTCTCTCCACTTCCTTAACTATTGCCACTTCTTATACTGTTTCTCAAGGAATTTGGGTGGATATAGGTATATTTGGATATGTTTGACAAATTTATCCCATATTTCTATGGGGTTGTCTTCTTTATCAATCTTTGTCGATATATCCTCCCATGAATAGTGCACATAAGTTGACATATTTAAGGACACAATGGATATCTTCTCAGCTTTCAAGAGTTGATTCACAAAGAAATATGATTCCATCTGCTGTACCGAGTTTTGATGGATTCAATGCCAATTTTTCCTTCAAGATTCGGTATATCCATGTACATTTGAACCTTAAAGGGGATGAATTTGTCAAAAGTGTATCTTGTTGATGTTGCTTCTGAAGTCTAGGCGATTCACATGACATTCTCATTGAATTGGGTGAAAATTTTGGTCTGCTATCGAACCAACGCTTTTTATTTGAGTTGCTTTGTCTCTTCAGTTGCATGGATTTTGCTTTCTTCCTTTTCCATCTTCAGAAGAGTCTTTCAAACTGGTGGATACTCAGAATTTGAAGGTAGCGTATGTCCATATTACTGATTTTGTGAGCGCGTTTGCAAAGGAATAAGTCAGGTAACTTCATAAAAGGTGTCTATATAGAACTTACATAAGGTTAGGCTTAAAATATTTAAGACTAGATGCCAACTCTGATACCGATGATCTGCATCTCCTAGGTGTTCGACGGGGAACAATAGGTTCAAGAGAATGAGTCAATTTTTGTTATGTTTGAATTAATATAGAATATGTCGACAAATCAAAGCAATCAGGCAATAATAATATGTTTACATACAAAATGAAAGAATTCAGAACAAATTTCTTCTATTACTTATCTTTGTACTGAGTTACATGCATCACTAACTTCACAATAAATTAATGTACAATGTCATATAATGTGTTGGAATGCTTGGGTGCATGCCCATTACATTTTTTACAAGAGAAATTATAACGATAAGAGAAGTGCAACCACCACAGTCGACTGGTAGATTGAGCGACGATCTGTTGAGAGTCAGTATTGTTAGTGTGCAGTGGTTAATGTCAATAGAGCATGATGAAGTTATTAGTCTTCAATGATTTATGCTGTGTTTAGTTTCGATAGTTGTCGGTCATCATCTTCAACAAGTGATGTGAGAAGTGAACTAGGACTAGGCCAACTAGTCTAAGAATCCAATCAACTTCCTAGATGGATCAACAAGTGTGCTCTAGAATTCTCAAATCTTTCACTATTTCTAAACCAAAACTCTCCAAAGATGAATTCATTTCCCTAAAAAGGCTCAATTCAAACAAATATATAGTTATCCCAAATGAAGATAAATGAAACACCACTGTCATTATGAACTCCTCATATTATATTTCTAATTTATTTGATATTTTATTATCTTCATCCTATAAACCCCTCCTCTCCAATCCCATCATAAAAATTACTAATCAGGTTTCTAAAGAAATTAACCAATGATATCTTGACCTAGTTATCAAGAAACAAATTCTTCCTTCCAATCCCATCCCCTCAAGAATTTATGTCCAACCTAAGATCCATAAAAAATATATTCCTCTTCAACCCATTGTTATCACCATTGTAGCCCCTATTTATTCCCTTTCATGTTTTTTAGACGATAAAATCCAACCTTTTATTGGTTAATCTCAATCTTTCATCAAAGAATCTATTGATTTTATTGATAAGATTAAGGACCTCCAGCTTGATGAACATGATAGAATTATAGTTCTTTTTGATGTAGTCTCCCTCTTTACCAAAATACTTGTTCCAGAAGCTCTTGAAATTATCTCCAAATTAGTTGATGATGAGACACTTAATAGTATTAAGAGTTTCCTCTCCTCTACTTTTTATGTTTTAAAGGTAAATTCTATGAGCAAGCCAAGGGAGTTACCATGGGATCTTGTATTTCCTCTGTAGTTTCCAACATATTCATGGAAAATTTTAAATCCCTTTCTATTAATTCCTATTTGCATAAACCTAAAATTTGGTATCGATTCATTGATAACGCCTTTTCCATTTGGACCCACGGGAGTTCCTCCTTTGATAAATTTTTAAATCATCTCAACATTATCTCTTCTCATATCTTGTTCACTATGGGAATCGAACTAAATGGATGTTTTCCATTTCTTGATGTCCTGGTCACTTGACAATAGAATGGATCATTATCTCAACAAGTGTACCAAAAAGATACCCATACAAATAAATACCTCCATTCCCAATCTCACCACCATCCCTCTAAAAAATATGCAATCCTTAAAACTATGATCACCAGAGCTATTCACATCTCTGAACCCCAACATAGTTCTCAAGAAATATCACACCTTACCAAATACCTCATGGCCAATGGATACCCTAGACACCTAATCAACAAATCCTTTCAACAAGTTCTTCATCCAAAACCTAGGCCCTCCAAATGTTCATCCCTGATACAATTTGCCGTTGCTCTCTCATTCATTCACAGTATCACATATCACATTTCCAAGATTGTTATTAAAAAGAATATAAAATCCAACTTTAAACCCTATAATATGCTCAAACAATTATTGAGGAGTGGTAACAATAAATATGATCCATTTCCATCCCAAAGTGTCTACCAAATTCCATGTTCTTGTGGAAAATCCTACTATTGGTCAATCCAGAAGATCCATCCAGACTCGTCTCAAAGAACATATCACTGACACTGATCACGATCACCTCAATAAATATGTTATAGTCGAACATTCGTTGTGACACAAAGAACCGAATTTGGTTTTGTTAGATTTTTATCATTCAAGCTAGAATTATGATCTTAGGATCTTATCTGAGAGAATAACATGCACAACAATAAACACAAGAGACAAGAGACACAAATATTTTTCCTTGAGGAAACCATAAAGGAAAAAAACCCGCAACTTACTCAGAGATAGAATCAGCACCAAAAGTAAAACCCGAAAACATAAAGATGATCTCCCAACAGCAGTAGTCTCTCTCTTGTCCCATCAACTTCTCTCTCACTCATGCGACCCACTGAGTGAGTGTGTGTGTGATAAATATAGAGGCTCCCTCTCTATTTATATTCTTTTGTTCACTTAATGTCCACTCCATCATGTCGGCCTCACTTAACAATTACTTACTAGAGCCGAAATCTCTAAGAGAGTTTAATAACCCTAGTGCCCCACAACTTGTGGGGAATTTTCCCCCTCCGACCGACAAGGAGGTTTATCCTTAACACAATGGTGGGGACTATTTCCCCAACTTACAATAACTCACCTAGGGACGAATTCTCTAGGATAGTCTAATAACCCTAGGGCCCCACAACTGTGGGGAGTTTAACCCTTGAACAATAGGAGGGTTACCCATAATGACTTGACATGACTTGTTTACATTATAGAAACTCTTGATCGGAACATCGGGGCATGACATGAATCAATTACATTACAAACACTTCCCGGAATAAACATCGGGGTACAATACATAATATATACAAGTGAATACATTTCGAAGTTACAATTACATCAACAGGTTTGATGATGCTAATATTATTGACTCCTCTTCTTATTACTCTTCACAGTTTGTTAGGGAAACCTTAGATATTGCAAAGAATCCCATGAATTTTAATTGCAAAGGTGGCTATAAACTAAGCCAATATTGGAAACCACTAATCAATCGTCTCATTCATTAATTCTTATTTGAGGATCTAACCTTTTCCCTTCCTCTTTTCTTGGTAGTCCCTCTTAATCTATCTAATCGTTGCCATTCTCTTTCCTCTCTTAACCATGTTCCCCCTTTTCCCTCTTTTTTTTCCCATCCTCATCACTCTTATCTCACAACTTTCTCTTTTATTCAATCTCATCCCCCCTTTATCCTTTTCTTATTTTGATTTATTCTTCCTATCCAACCCTTAGTCTAATTCTCCTATTTCTCTTATGTATTTTATTCCCCTTAATTCAACTCCCCCCTTTAGTCTATTTATTTTTATTTTTATTGTATTTAATTTAACATTTCTCCAAACCATTTCCCTTCATAATTTTTAATCTTTCCTTTTATATAGCATATGTTCTCACACACGTCCATGCTAAAGAGCATATTCTATAGGGTTGTGTTACTCAAGCAAATTTCCAAGGAAATAAAACAATAAAACTAAACAAGTGCGTTGGTATAAAAGAAAATAAACATTCTTTTTGGATTATTTTTTACTCAATCAAACATTTAAACAAAACAATACTTGAAAGAATAAATAATATTTTATATGGATATTGAAAATATTACAAGAGAAATACACCTGAATAATCGTAGTGGAATAGGCCCTTGAAGCTATTTGGGGGAGGGTTCGCTGGTTCTCCTGACGTCCTTATGATTCTCTATCCACATGTCATAGGAAGAGGATCCCCAAGAGGGGAGAGGGAAGTGGGAAGAGGTGAAATTCGATCTCGACAAAAATCCGACAGAGTGCCGACTTGAGAAAATGGAATGGAATTATGTGTGGAAGGATAGGATTTGGTGGCTCTTTTATGACCGATGATGAGAGTCTAGGGATGCATTTTTTTCTCTATGCTCCTCATATGATTGAATCCACATAAATAATCATGTCACTTTCATATTTGTTTGTTTTTTCAGAAACTAAGAAGGGACAAAAACTATACAAGCCAATGGTTGGATCATGCTCATGATTTTTTGAGAATTTGTGTGACTTAGGTTTCTCAAATCAAAATATTTTGAGCATCTTGGGTTCTCTTATCGAGGGATTATGAGTGATATGGTTTATAAGAGATTCTTTTAGCCTTGTGTTTCATTTTTGGGTTTTTTGTTTGATTTTCCAAGGCCAAATGGATGTGAATGAGGTGGCATGATGACATATGAAGTTGACTGTGAAATTGACATGTCATGTGAGAAAATTTTGATTGTTAACAGATTTTCGCTTGATGTGTGAGGTCAGGAGCTCGTTGTATGGCCGACACACATCATAGGATTTTATTGGTAGGAGATAAGCATGATAGTGGTGTGGAGAACAAAGGTTTCTTCGAAGAGAAATCACCTTTTGACGAGGCTATAGGGACATGTTACTGCAGATACAACAATTCATATGATCTCAAATATATAAGGATGAGTTGGGAATTCCCATGCTCGTATAAATTTCTCAAATATAATATTATCAATACCTAGTGAGGGTTATACTGATATATGAATAATCATTATGTGCATAATGGATATCAAGACCCAATGGGGTTTTGATAAATACATGGAGAATCGTTGTTTACATCATAAGTATCCATAATGAATCAATTTGAAGAGTACATAAAGATGGTCTAACCATGACTGATCTGAAGAGGTGATGGAATTTTGAGGGAATGCTTGATCACAATAACTAATGATCGGTTGGAACTAAAGAGTGTTCAACAATATGTGATGACTCAATCCATTGAAAGGATGAATCATGCCGAATTTGGGAACTACATATGTAACTATATATAATAGGAAGCATGCGATTGAGGATTCCAAAACACTATCACCAAAACAACCTGAATATCTAGGTCAATATATGTTTGGATGGGAATCCTCCAAGGATGGGAGTCAGGGATATCTAGGGTCTTCAACTAAATAATCAAAGGACCATTGTCCTATATGAAACTTGATGGTGTGATGATTGATTTGGAATCATGCATGTTAGAAACAACTAAGTTAAGGGGCACTATGTCTCCCCTTAGTTGGTATGAGGGACTCATCAATCATGGTTATGAGGCTAAAGTATATGATACCTCTAGGTTTATCTTCTGGAATAAATGTGTTGATGTCTATAGAAGGAGACCTACAACTACTAAGTAAACGATGTTTCCTTAAAATAAACATGAGATATACCACCAAGATACTAAGGAACATTGGACGAGATATTGAGACACTATTTTGGGGACATAAGGGTAACTAAGTAATGGAATCAAACATCCTTTGTTCAAAGTATGAAGGAAAGGTTGACCTAGAAGAATGTGTGGGATTTATTAATGAGATATAAGAGAAATGGCACAACTGGGGTTCCATGGGATGCGACTTTAATATGGAAGGGACTTATTACTCTTGGGGATAGAGTTACTGAGTAGGTATGAATCCAAGGGAGACTCATCAAAAAATAATCTAAACAAAGGAGACCAAGGATGTTTCCACAAAATATACTATGCATGATCTACAAGAGTATTAAGAAGCATTTTTTTGAATGGTTTCTCTGATGTATGGACACTGAAGGAAGAGTACTAGTGAATACTCTAAAAACTTGTGGCTTCCAAAAATGTGTTAGCATATGGGAAAAGGAGGTGCTTAAAAACACAGTTTGTAAAAATGGTTGTTGTTGTGAATGGTCCCCTGAGAAAAGTGAGAAATATTATCAAAGGAGATAAGTGCCCAATTGTGATGGTTTTATATGGAATAATGAAGGTGGTGATAATAGATGGTGCTTTTTAATGGAGGGGTAGGGAGCTAATGGTAATCTCCTTGTAGGTTAATGAACTGTGGAAAAATAACGTGACACTTTACAGCATGAATGAAGCGGTGGCGTTATGAATATGTAACTTGAAACATTAACATGGAAAGATGACCATAAGTATTGGATTCCATTGGGTTTTCTAATGAGTGATGTGAAAGGATTAACATGCAGTCAAGTGCACAAGATATCAAAACAAAATAATTCCCAATCCCACAGAAAGAAAAAACAACATAGGAGCCGAATGGAAAGGGGATATATGATGAAACCCATGTTTGGAAGGATCTACTGTTGATTAAGGGTGAATGGAAAGGTGGATGGGATGGGCCACTTACTCTAACAGGGGGTCCCGAGTTGAAAAATAATGTATGGAGGATGATGCATAAGATATTCTGCAAAGGGTGATCACTTACATTCCAATTAGGGATTTATACCTATAGGGGGTAACTACTGCTGAAACTGGTGAATCTCATCGTAACTTGGACTTGTACACTTGTAAATGGACCAAAGTGTAAGAGGTGCATCTAGAAATGAAACCAAGTATACAAGTAAAGAATGACCTCAGGAAATGAGATTAGGAATGTAAGAAAGGTTAATGGCCTGCCCTCATGCCGTGAGAATGATATTTATTATTATGGATCAAATATGTGTTGGGTTTATATATGGGATCACTCAAATAATGATATATATTTGACGAGGTAGGGTCAAAATGATTGAGAATTCCCTCTATACAAGGGTCATGATAATCAATCATGTCCTCTATCCAAGGATAAAGATAATCGATCATGCCCCCTAGTTAATAGGTGTCGATGAAGTGTGGATTCTCTCGTGGTGATCCATATGGGTATAGGTGGCCATACAACTATTTCACTGGCTCAAAATAGTTTCTCATGTTGACAATTTTCTTGTAATTTTCTACGATTTTTTGGGTCCTAAAATTTTGGGGCCGTTTTGAGGCCCTAAATGACATTTTTTGGCAATTTGGGGGGACAACTGGGTGCCCACAAAATGCATCTTGCCTTGGTTGAAAGTTGTAAATATTGGATAGACCATTTCAATGGGATATCGAACGTTCCAAACAGATATCGTATGCAAAAGTTATGACCCTGAGAAGTTGAATATTCAACTAAACACCTTGGGGCTGCAAACTCCATGAAGATTCATCTCCTAGGGTTAAGTTTAGGGTTTCCTAACTCTCCAAGGATTTATGATAAAAGGCCCTTTGGCCTCCTTTTGTATTCATCTTTTCACGAGTGAGCGTAGCCACCACATCTCTTCTCAGAGATATAACTACCACCATTCTAGCTGCTTTTGTTTTACAATATGTTCCGTTTCATTCATTTAATAGAATCCAAGTTTACCGTATCACTATGTTTAACATCATATATATCTATGCATTTGAATATATATATTCTCTTTCATTTTTTTCTCACATAAATCTGGATCAGTGGTATTAGAGATTTCTTCTCTTGTGGTTTCTCAGTGCATGTCCTCTACGAGATCTGAATATTGAGAGTTGGGTCTTGAACTAGTTGAGCTTGGGGAAAATACCTCTCATCATGCCAAGAAGCCTCACATGGAGGGAGAATAAAATATATATGAGAGTAGGAGATACTGTTAAAATGTTTCTCAAGGAATCCCTCATGCGATAGAGGAATGAGATAATGATGGATAACTTCACCTAGATCCTTCTAAGAATGTCGACGACAACATATGCACCTTCAATGAGCATCCATTTCGGGGGTGTGAATCCCTTCAAGGTACAAGTTAAATTTGAAATCCCCTTATTTGAAGGAAAGTTAGATGTAAATGCTTTGGAAAAATGGTTAATTCTGTTAGAGGGTTACTTATCTGTTCAAATTTTTTTCGACAATGAAAATATCACTTTCTTGCTCCTTAAGTCTCTCTCCCATGTCAAATATTGGTGGGATGGGTACTGCAAGAGACATGCAAGGGATGAATCTAAGATATTGAAAACATAACCCTCTTGGGAATCTTTTGTTGATTCTTTCAAAGAGGAATTCTACCCTGTCGGAAACTATGATGACCAATACACTTGGTGGATGACATTGTGCCAAGAAAGAGACCAAATAGTGCCGGAGTATACTAATATATTCCTTACCTTATGCTCAAAGCTGGGTATTAGAGATTGCGAGCACACTTGGTTCTAAAATACCGCAGTGTTCTGCATAGGTACATTCAGTCAGAGATGTATTTCCTAGACATATCCTCACTAGGAGAAGCTTACCGATATGCCATCAAAATCGAGAAAAAGTTTAAGCAAAAGAATAAGCAGTATTTTGGGTTTGCTAATCAGCAGCAGAAGCCAGAAAATTGGTCCTAACTCACAAACCAAAGGATAGATAAAGTATGGCCAAAGTACCTACATCTAGTCCAAGCCACAGATAAAGAAGGGTAATGAGAAATTGAAGGAGGACACCGAAAAGTGGTGCGAGTTCCATAAAAGCCACTGGCACATCACTGATGAATGCCGCTCAAAGAAGTCATTGTTGGTTGAGACAAAATCCCTGGATCCAGGCTCTATCTCAGACACTGATGCATAGAAAGAAAGGGGTAAGCAAATCATTGACTCAAAACCTAGTGCTACCATAGCAACTGCAAAGATCCAATCAAAAGAGTCAGAGGAGCCAGAGGAAGTGGAGCGCCTCTTCATCACAAATGTGTGTAGGGGAATCCACTACATTTCATTATCGACAATGTTAGTCAGAAGAACCTCATATCTGCCAATGTTGTCAAATATTGAAGCTTTTGACGGTTCCACATACCCAACCCTACAACATTGGTTGGATGAGCCATGGACGAGACATCTGCGTCAGTCAACAGAGCCTCCTCTCCTATGACATCAAGCCCTTTAAAGATGAGGTAATGTGTGATGTTTCCCTACTTGAATATTGTGATTTTCTTCTAGGACAACCATATATGTGGAAAAATAATGCTGTGTAAGAGTCTAGACCTTGTAGTGTCATTACTACTTTGGGAAAGAAAATCTACAGGATACCAGAGACACTTTCTGCTATTGCAGTGTCTCTCATCACAACAAAGTAGTGCAGGAAGGTAATATCCTAGGCAGGGAAATTCATACTCTTAATGTTTTGTTTTCAGGGGGAACGAAAGATCACAACAACATATACTGCCTCGACACAGAATCCCTCTATGTAGTAGAAATAGGTGGACAATATCGTGGAATGATACAAAGACATATTCACCACACATGTTGGGGTTCCAGTACATTTTCAGGTCAAGCATTCCATTGATTTGGTCCCTGGTGCACCTTTACCTAATGGGCCAGTCTACAGGAGTTCCCTCATGGAGAATGAAGAAATAAAATGCCCTATTTAAGAGTTAATACAAAAGGGGCACATTCGACCCAACTCCTCATCCTGTGGGAGCCCAATTATGTTGGTACAAAAGAAAGATGGGACATGGTGACTCTTTATTGAATACCGATATCTAAACAAGATCACATTCCAGAATTGGTATCCCATTCCTTAGATCGATGACCTCCTCAATCAACTGAAGGGGTCCAAGTATTTTATCAACATTGACATGAAGTCTGGCTATCATCAACTGCCAATTGAGCAAACCGATGTCTGGAAGACTGCCTTCAAATATCGGGAAGGCCTTTTTGAGTGTTTGGTCATGCCTTTCAGTTTGAATAATTCTCCAGCAACCTTCATGGGGATGATGGATGAAATTCTATAGCCATTCACCAATTCCTTTGTGTTCGTATATCTATATGATATCCTCAACTATAGTAGAACATGGGAAGAACATCTCCAGCATATCTACCAGGTCGTCAGCACCCTGCGACAACACAAGTTATATGCCAATATAGAGAAGTTCTCATTTCGCATGGAAAGGGTTCAATATTTAGGATACATTGTGGATGAACATGGTGTTCATTTAGATCTAGACAAGATCCAATCCATTCACGATTTGTCGATCCCGAAAACTCTCACAGAGCTTTGCAGCTTCTTAGGTCTTGAAAAATTCTATCACAGTTTTGTGTTGGGATTCTCTAATATTGCTTGGTCGATTAGTCAGGTGACCAAAGGGGGATCTAAGGAAAATTTCATCTGGTCCAAGCCACAAAAACACACATTTGAGGAGATAAAGCAACTCCTATGTTCGACGCTCACCCTTACCTTACCAGATCTACAAAAACCCTTTGAGATCGAGACCAACGCTTCAGACTACATTGTTGGTGCAGTCCTCACTCAACATGGCCATCCAATGACATATCATAGTGAGACACTTTTAGATACAGTCCGCAAGTACCCCAACTATGACAAGGAAATGTAATCCATTGTAAAATCCTCCCGCTAATGGAAGCATTGCATTATTGGAAAATAACAAGTCATCCACATTGATAATAAGCCCTTGTAGTTCATTCAAACCTAAGGAAAGTTACAGAATGATCTCCACTAGAAGTGGTCCACTTACTTGCAATAGTTTTGTCTGAACATTAAATATAAGAAGGGAAGCACCAATCGAGTAGTTTATTTCCTCAGTAGACCTCCAGTGGCAGCATTAACCACTATGCTCAACTCTTGCATCCACAAGACCTATGGGTAGACTCAAATATATGACAATGATTATGAGTTCACTCCTATCTATCAATAATTATGTGCAGGTACACTAGTGGAAGACTTTCATCTCCAGGAATGATTGTTATTCTACCTAGGCCATCTATGTGTTCCTTCAAGCGAGCGTGCGAAGATGATTTGGGAATCACATTACAGTTGAGTCGTAGGGTAGTTTGGTATTGAGAAGATAGTGACAATTTTGCAGAAGTATTTTTATTGGCCAAAACTTTGACAAGACGTCGATCGATGTATTAGATCCTGCACTGCTTGTGCCATCGAAAAAGCAACCATTAACAAGCAAGGGTTGTACACCCCCATTCCCACTCCAAATGGGCCATGGGAATCCATATCCATGGATTACATGTTAGGACTAATTTCAAATAAGCATGGTAATGACTATGTGTTCTTGGTTGTGGATCGCTTCTCTAAGATGGCCATTCTGATAGCTTGTAAGAAGAGCATCTTTTCCAAATCCACTTCTAAGCTATTCTTCGAGCATGTTTGGGTTCAGTTTGGGATGCCACATACTATCATTTCAGATTGGGACATCAGGTTCCTAGAACTTTTTGGTCTAGTCTATGGTCATTGATGGGTACCAAGCTCACCAAATCGACTACCTTCCACCCCTAGACTGATGGAAAAACATAGGTAGTCAACCAGATGATTGTGCATATTTTGAGAATGTACAATTCTAAACATCCCCGAACATGGGATGAGAGACTTTCATATGTTCAACATAGCTATAACCAATCTCTGCATAGCTCTGCCGGTCACAACCCTTTTTAGGCATGTTTGGGTTTCCAACCATTGGCCTCGATTAATGTATCTCTGCCCCTTGCATCCACACATGAGGAATATTCCCATTTTCAGGATGAGGTTGATAAGGCCACCAGATTTGTTGAAAAAATCTATCACATCTACCAATAGGTCCATGACATTTTGGAGAAGGCCAATACTAAATACAAGCAACGACATGACCAACATCGGGTTCCACACAAGTTCTAGGTTAGGGATGAGATTTGGTTGCATTTTTAGAAAGAGAGGCTCACAGGACCCCATCGCAAGCTTATTCCACTTTGATATGGGCTATACACCATCACCAAGGAATTTGGTGACAATTCTTTTGAATTAAGCATTCCTCCATTCCTTGGCCCACACCCAGTATTCAATGTGGAGCTCCTTTGACCATATTTTGCACCATTGTTGGACACCTTAGAGGTGGAAGAACAATTGACACATACATATATTAATCCCAATTGCATGGAACAAGAAACCATTGATCAGATCATGGACACATAGGTTAATGTCACCCACGAGCAGAAGATCCAACTATATCAAGTTGTCCAAGTAGGGCTCTCCTCCACCAAGGAAAGTGGCTCACCAAGAGTTAAGTTCAGTATAAGTTTCCCCATTTGATGGGGGAACTCAATGCAATGGAGACCATTGATTCCTAAGGGGGGAGGAGTGATCCATATGGGTATATGTGGCCACCAACCTATTCCACTGACTCAAAATAACTTCTCATGTTGACAATTTTCTTGTAATTTTCTACGGTTTTTCAGGTCCTAAACTTTCGGGGCCGTTTTGAGGCCCTAAACGATGTTTTTTTGAGATTTAGGGGATCAAATGGTTTCCATTTGGATGCATTTATCCTTGCTCAAAAGTTGTAAATATCGAATATAACTTTCCAACGAGCTATCAAGCGCCCCAAACGATGATTGTATGCACATGTTATGACCCCAAGAAGTTGACTGTTCAACTAACCACCTTGGGGCCGCAAACTCCATGACGATTCATCTCCTAGGGTTAGGTTTAGTATTTTAGTCCTATCCAAGGATTTATGATCAAAGGCCCTTTGAAATCCTCTTGTATTCATCTTGTCACAAGTGAACATAGCTGCCACATCTCTTCTCTTATATACAATTACCACCATTCTAGCTGCTTTTGTTTTACAGTCTATTCTATTTCATTCATTTAATAGAATATGAGTTTACTGTATCACTATGTTTATCGCCATATATATCTGTGCATTTGAATATATATGCTCTTTCATTTTGTTCTCACATAAATCCATATCACATGGAGATGTATTGACAAGGCATCGATCAACTACTCGAAGGGGGTGTACCATGAGGAAGATAACCATTGTGGAACACTAATTTGGTGAGATTATTTTGAGGGATTCCCCTTGTAGGGAGGATGGTACTAGTATCATCGACCCAAATGAGGATGATGATGATGAGTAGGAAGGTTTGGGGGCCTTCCCCCATGTTGTGGACATGGATTTTTTTCATTATTATGAAAAATTTGATCAGACAGGTCAGAGGGACCTGGGTATGGCGATACACCAACAATTTCATGCGATAAAGAGAAAGGTTCATTAGAGGATGAGATACAATAAATGGTACTCAAATCCTTTGACGAAGAGATTTGGGGATAGACATCTTCAATGAAGGTGAATTCAGATTCTATCAAACATGATATAAATCAATGAGCACATATCTGTACTCTGGAAAATTTGGATAATGGTGTGACTAATGGACTTATATGCCACATAACTCCAAGGATGATTGGTTTGAAAGGACTTGTTATTTGTTTTGTGGACATCAAGGAGGTGAACCACCAAATGTTTTTGTCGGTGTTATATTCCAATGATTGCAAATGATTAAACAATATCAACAACTATGAACATTGTTGGGTAGCGTGGCCCAAAACATCGCATATGGAATAAGGTGGATGGTTTTTCACCATAGCATTAGGAGGGGGTTTCATTGCTTTAGTCACTTTTTTCGGTTTAGTTATGTTTTTTTTTCATCCCCAATCTTCTTCTTGGGAAGAGGTTGGGTGGTTGGAGTTGATTCTATCATGAATCTAGGAGGAGGGTTATTAGAATTACCAATGGGTTGCGCATGCGTCTAAATGACCTGAGGGGTAGGGGTAGGTTTTGGAGGTTTGAGGTCCCAAATGAGGATCCCTAACATAAATCACATAATATTCAGTGTATTCCATCACATGTGTTCTCACCACCCCATATGGTGGAAATAAAAAATGGGATTTGCTAAATGGGTGTTGCTCCTCATTGATTTCCAAGTAACTGACTGGAAGATGAAACACGTTGGGGATGGACAATTGGTTTTCCCATAGAGATAATACAAAACTGATATATCTACTTTGGAAGGGGGAGGAGGTAAATCTTGAAACATCTATATCATGGTAGTGTCACGGGAAATGATTGGTCCAACATTCAAATAGGTGGGGAGGGTCATACTGGTGAGATTGTTGTCGAATGTAGGTAAGACATTATCATACAAGATAGACCCTTATGATCATAGTAAGTCAAATTATGCAACTTTACAATCCCATGGGGGAACATCATAATTATAAATACTGATGAAGATACCACTTTCATAGCATAAATGTAGCTACGACCTAAGTGTAGGTTTTAATCTAATTGGGAATCGACAACCTCTATATAGATTAAAATGGTTTTTCTAGATAACTCTACAAGAATGTTCCGGAGAATCCCCTGAGATTGAGAAACATGACCATCATAAGCACGTAAGGTCATAAGGGATGGGAAGAGTTGAAAGGATATAATATTTTTCCATACATGAGTAGACATAATGTAGGCGAAGTCCCCTTCATCCATAACAAATGATGGATGACTAGATTTTTAACCATTTTTGGAATTTGAAAATCTATAGATGAAGGCGTCCGATGTTCCTATTGATATAAATTATAAAACGTCATGAGGTGAGAATCATACAGATCAATTGCACCTAACGTATTCAATAAGGATTTATGATGTGTGTGACAATTCCACAAAACCTCTAATGTAGACATAACTGCTAGAGACTAGGCGAGATCATCCACAATGCTATAATTGGAAGCAAATCTAGCATTGAGGTTATTGGAGATATGGCATAAAAGGAACTTGGGTATTTTTGGATTTCCTTCATTCGTAGGACGAGGTATGTGCAATGATTCATTAATTTCATATGAATATTTTCCTTTGTTGGTAGGAGGAGTTTCAACCACTGAACCATATTAGTTGCACCACATTTGGAGGTTAACATCAGTCGACAACATCAGAAGGTGTTGAACCCCTAATTTATGCGGTTGGCCAGCAGGTGGTGCTGATTGAGGATACATGCTACAAGTTGAGTAGTGACTACCCCTTGTGGAGGAAACGAGTTTTGTAGAACCACCAATTGTCCTAGGTTGGTTTGAGGAGGAAGATTATGTTTCCCTTATGTGGAATTATCCATTTCACATTGGTTAGCCTCATTCCATAACTGGAGAGATTTTTCTAGATGGGAAAAATGGTGAGTATAATGGCCATAAATGTTGTAGAAATAACATAGGTGATTAGTCCATAATTGTGAATTTTTTTCGTACTTGGGAGGCTTGTTCATATCTTGATCTGTGGTGTTGGTTGTGGAGCCTGATATTTTATATCTAGAGATGTTATTGTTCAACTGTGTTTGTACCCTAGTTTTACTATACACTCATCCCAGTAGGGGGTGCAGTCGCCAATGGGGGTTTGGGGGCGAAGGCTCGAAAAGGAATTTTCGGTATGATTTTTGTCCAACAATTTACGGGCCCATGGTATTGGGTGACCCGTGGTATTTTTACCATGGTAATTCCCTTATAAAAGGAAAGAATTGTAATACGACCATGTATTTTACTGTATCATTGTAAAACAACTTTGTGATTGTCTGAGAGAGATTGTGAGGGAGTGAAGAGGAAGTGCAATGTGGTTTGTTGGAGATTGTATCCCTTCATTTTTCTAGACTATATAATAATAAAGGGTTGGAAATTTTAGTGTGGACGTAGCCCATCTTGGGTGAAACACGCTATATCTGTGTCTCTATTGTAATGTGTTTAATATTTTCATCTTGTTTAATTGTTATTGCTCCACGATCCTATTTTTGTAACAATTGGTATTAGAGCCAAAGGTCTATTTGGATGGTAAACTCACATGAAAGAAGGAAACCTGGTTCGAGTGGGAGAAATGGAAGAAGAAGGAAAGTTCAGGGTCGAGAAATTTAAAGGCCAAAACTACCAGTTATGGAAGATGAAAATGGAGGACTATCTATACTAGAAGGATCCATTCCTACCATTAGGAGGAAAATCGAAACAACCAATGACTATGAATGATGAAGAATGGGAGGTTCTTGAAAAAAAGGAATCAGGAACACAATATCTATTCCTGGATTTGTCGATGGATTTAAATAGTTCAAAAGAAAAGAAAATGGAGGGTGTGACGAGCGCATTGGCTAAGCTCTATGAAAATCCCACGACTACCAACAAGGTATTTTTAATGAAGGATTTGTTTAATATGAATATTTTAGAAGGTGGATCTATTGTTGACAATTTAAATGAATTTAATTCGGTTACTAATAAGATAAGTTATGTAGGAGTGAAATTTTATGATGTGATTAGGGATCTTCTAATCTTCTAATCATTGCTAGAAAGTTGGAATGGCATGGTCATGGCTGCAAGTAATTCTGTCTCTGCATCAAACACTCTTAAAATTGATGATGTTGTTGGTATTATTCATAGTGAGGAAATGTGAATAAAAATCATAGGTGAGACATTAGGTAATGCTTTGACCATGGAGAGTAGGGGAAGAAAAAGGGAGAGAGAAAACAATCCAGGTAATTGCAACAAGTCTAGAAAGGGAAGATCCAATTCCATTGTCATGTCCCCACATTTTGAACACCAAAATTGTGGACCTTACTAAACACCTAGGGGGACTAAGTGGCATTAATTACTCTAGCCTAGGGAATTTTGTGAGAAATATTATCTATGAGGATTATACTTAGTTTATTTTTTATTATTAATTAATTATTGTGCAAATAACACATGGAATTGAGATTGCCATGTCAGGAGGGCGCAATCGGCAAGTCAACTTGCCAAGGAGGATATTTAGAAAGTGACAAGAGACTAACAAAAGAAAGTAGTTAGAGGAATAAGGAAAGTGCCAAAAGCTATGACAAAAGCATTTGGATCTAAAAAGGCAACATTAGACCGAAGGATGGTGTAGTTTCCTTTTGGAGGCCTAGTCTCAAAAGAAGGAAAGTCAGAAAAGATGTCATAGGGAAAAGCAGGAAACAATTTACTAAGGAAGGTACACTTTCCTTTTTGGAGGCTCAAAACAAAAGTAGGAAAGGCAGAAAAATATGTCATAGAAAAAAGAAACAACTCTAGGCCTAAGGAGGGTGCAATTTCCAATTTTGATGAATGACATGGACATGGAAACAACTCACAAGGGTCCATACTTGCCAATTACTCAAGGAGAGCGCATATGTGGCTAGGGTTTCTATGTGGATGAATTTATCTCACATGTCACCTACCTGCTATACAAGTCACCGAAAGTTTATAAAAATATAGGGGGAGCTCTATTACTCAGTTTTTCTTATGATTGATTGATGCTTATGTGAAGCATTGCTTCTACTGAGAGATATGCCTCAACCTTTGGGAGATGTGGTCCAATTCCTTCCTTCCCCATTCTTCTTCCTCCCTTTCATTTCTCATTGTTAGTGTGGATAATATGATGATCAAACCATGAGATATGATTCAAATGTATTTTGCAGCCATTCTTCGCAGTGAAGTGGAAGCTTCAATTACATTCCCATCCATCCTGATGTCAGATTTGGGCCTCCTTCCCATTGTTTTGAGCTCCATTTGGAGTCGTTAGTTCTCCACCTCTCTTTCATGTGAATCAACCAGTAAAAATGTGCTTAAAATATCTGTAATATTGTAAATATTTCTTTCCAATACGCGCGATCACATATCAAGTCTTCTATGTATGAGCTTAATTTGTCATTAAAATGAGGGGTTTTGATCAGTTTATTGCTTTAGTAAATGAGTAATGGCCATGGGAATGAGTATGAGTGATGTAATATGTTAAGTAAGTATTTATTAGTCTCTTTTAAATTCCTTTCTCTGTATTGAAGTCATTTTGATACTAATTTCATGCTTTACTGTACACGTTGGCTAGATAACTAGTTAAAATTTACTAGTCTCACAATTTATTTCATTGTGAGAGTTTTGTTCACCCAAATTTGATTCCAAAAGTTGATATGTGTTAATAAACATCCCTTTTTTCCAACCAAACCTTCAGACAAAAAATTAATTGAGGCCATACATTGTTTGAGCATCCTCCATTGCGAAGGGACTCACGAAGCCAAAATTGCCAAATTCTCTCCTAAACTTACCAAACCTATACATACCTATTCCAAACTATTCAAAAAATTATTAAATTCTGTATTAATTTCTTGTATCATATCTGTGCATTTCCCCAAGCCTCTAGTTGAAGGGATCTAAAGGGGTCTTCCTAGTTTCACGGTTGGATGACCCAGAAGCATGGGAGTAAGTTTCAACATAGCTGACTCTGAAACATAAATGGTATCCGATATAAATGTGTTAGGGAAAATTTAATCTATGTCCTGAAATTTTTATTGGTTTCTTCCTTTCGCCTACTTCCATGCCTATGAATTTTTCAGTAAAATACCTTTATCTGCATAGTCCAAAATTAAATTAATTGTCTGCAAGTTTTGTATAATATTTTTAATTAAATTTGCAGTAGTATTAGTGCTCAGATATGTATATCAGATCCAGAACATTACAGTGGTATCAAATCTTTGATTTTCTTTTGTGAAGAATCCCTTTCAGTTTGAGTCCTTCCAATAAAAACTAGTAATTTCCTAGCACCTATTTTGACAATTTTCTGTACCAAGTCTTTGTCTGGAGTTAGTATCTCTGAAATATGATTCAAGGATATTACATCCATACAGGGAAAGATATAATGCTGGAACTGTGGCAAGACATGACATATGAAGAAATACCACAGAGCTCCAAAGAAGAAAGGAGACAGACAATCTGCTATTACTCAAGAAGCTAATGTCGCAAGTGATGTGTTACAAGATGGTTTGATTCTTTCATTAGATAATACTAGTGATTATTGTGTAGTAGATTTAGGGGCTTCATGTCATGCTACACCCCATAGTAAATTATTTCATGGTTATGTTTCAGGTGATTTTGGACATGTTTTATTGGGGGATGATGCACCTTGTAAATTGTTGGAATGTGTAAGGTATAATTAAGTTAAATAATTGAAACAAATGGTTGCTAAAATATGTAAGGAATATTACTGATATGAAAAGAAATATGATCTCAACAAGGAATTTTGGAGATACCGACTGTTTGTCTATGTTTGGAAAAATGTGGTGGAAGATCACTAAAGGAGTACTAGTAATAACAAAAGGAAATAGGATAGCTATGTTGTATTTATTTCCTTGTAATATTGATTATTCTATATCTGTAGCTTCCACAGAAATAGGTGCATCATTGTGGTGTCATAGGCTTGGCCACATGAGTGAGAAGGGGCTGCATAATCTCCACTGAAGGAAATTTCTTCCAAATCTGAAGTAGGTAAGTTTGGAATTCTATGAGAACCGTGTTTATGGAAAACAGAAGAGAGTTATATTTCTTAGGGTTGGGAAAAGGAAGAAGAGTGAAAAGTTAGAGCTTGTGCATACAGATGTATGGAGACTAACTCAAGTACAATATCTTGTTATTATGTTATTATTGATGATGCAAATAGAAAAACTTGGGTGTATTGCATTAGATAGAAATATGATGTGTTTGTACTTTTAAAAAGTGGAAATATTTGGTTGAGAATGAGACAGGAAAAAGGTTGAAATGTATCAGGTATGATAATGTATGTGAATACTGCATCAAGGAGTTTGACATTTACTATTCATACCATGGGATTTGTAGAGAGAAGACAGTCCTAGGAACACCACAAGAAAATCGTGTGTCAGAAGGGATGAATAGGATGATCATGGAGCGTTCAAGGTGTTTGAGATTCAATGCAGGGTTTCCATTACAATTTTGGTCCAATGCTATATATACTACTATTTATTGAATAAAAAAAGGGACTTCAAACACTTTGGGTGGTGGGATTCTAGAGTAGGCATGGACAAGTAAAAAGGTAAACTACATATTTCTGAGAACTTTTGGTTTTGAAGCATTTGTCCATATTGATAAAGAAAATAGAAAAATGATTGAGGCTAATCTAAGAAATGTACCTTTATTGGATAGGGGTTGATTATTTTGATTATCGATTATGGGATTATGAAAATCACAAAATCATTAGGGGTAGAGATGTAGTATCAATGAAAATATTATGTACATAGATAGGTTGCAGGGAAAGAAATAGGAAAAGGAAAACAAAAAGTAAACAATGCTTGATGGAATGAAAGAAAATGAAGTTCTAAAGGTGCCATAAAAGGGCCTATTTGAAGGAAAATGTTCTTGCATTGGAGGATTTCTATGTTGGACCCGTATGCAACAATCTTAGGCATGAATTCATTCCAAGAGGGGATGGTGTAAAGGGACAAGTGGTCATTTTGAAATCACTAGCTACAGATTGTACAATATGGTTGGGTAGGGAAATGGGTGATATTTATCAGGATTAAATTCTAGTACTCTTGGGTCTTAAAAAGTAGAGGTGCAATAGTGGAATCCAATTGGAGCATCAAAATATATTAACTTCTTGTACAAAAACTGCT
Organism: Pseudotsuga menziesii; assembly: GCA_001517045.1. NCBI lineage: Eukaryota > Viridiplantae > Streptophyta > Pinopsida > Pinales > Pinaceae > Pseudotsuga > Pseudotsuga menziesii. Next base: position 162,538 of record LPNX010499863.1, on the reverse strand, counting down.
TAAATAAAAAGGAACAATGGATTGTTGGTGAAGAAGAAAACATGATTATTGATGCAAATAACATCATATGGGAATGGTCACCAAGGATAGGATGGATAGGAAAAAATAATTAGAATAAACGAAAAGGGCCTTGCAACAATTAAGGCACAATGAGAGAATATGGGGCATAATGTGGAGAGTGGGATCGATGTTCATATGGATAAATTTTGATGGGTTCTTATCGCAACAAATTTATATATTTTTTACAATGGAGTATTTGTTTCTATTTCCTGAAATGATGGATATATCTAAAAACAGATCGGTTGAAAGGATCAACTGATCTTTTTTGTCTAGTACACTGTCACGCCAGTAAAGTGTATAGACATAACCATTTTTATATGATATTTATGCTATCCATATTAAACAATAAGATTCAAAAGGATTGGACGATTCTTGTTTTCTTTTATAATTGATTTATATTAACTTGAGTCAGACAATTAATAAATTTTAAAGTTTTCTCATTGAGAATGTCATGGACACTGTTTTGACAAAAACTCTTTATAATGGTGGCATTGTCTAGTTTATACCTTGAAAACATTAGCCAAATATATTTATGTCACGGATCATCGACGTTGTAAGATAAGAAGTAGAGTTGCATAAAAAGTGTATTGTATATACAATTGTGCAATTTAATTAACTATTTATGTCACGAATAAATATCGTAAATCTAGTGATGAAATAGTTATATGGTTGTGTACATGTAGTGATGAAATCCTTTTGGTTGTGTACCAAACAACATTCAAATTTGAACCCACTCAAACCCTTCCATAGAGTTCTAGAATCTCCCAGAAGTGCAAGGTTAAAATTGTCCTTATAAAAAAAAATAAATTCTATTCTTACCTGCCAATTAAGAACGAAATAAATAATAACAACATATCAAAGGAAGGACAACTTTTTGAAGTACATGTCATTACGGATTTCAATTTACAAATTGTGTTTCTAATAAAATCATGCTTCTTGGAGAGTGATTCCTGCACTTCTTCAACTGGTGGCCCTTCAATCGACGGATCCAACTCTAGTATTGAACAACATCAAATTAACACTTATGGTAATGAATAACATCAATATTTAGATTCTCTTTCAATTGCTTCGAAAATAAGACAGTAGATGATGATGAGGGAAAAAATTCCTTCCAAGAAGAAGCTAGCCTGCCTGGTTCGACAATTGATATTTCATCTTTAGAATCTTCGTTCCTAAGGATGCTAATCTACTAGAGAATCAATGTCTCCATATTCAACAAGAGACCAAAATCTCGAATATTGTGAGTAGAGCATCAATGATCCTAATAAATGCGGATGAATCATAGGCATTGGACCCAAATAGGGAAATGACTTAGTCTCGTCTTACAAGGAATTAATCTATCAATATCTAATAGGATGTAGTGGTGGAAGAAAAGGGATTGAAAAAGTGAGATGTGGCAGGAAACCTAGAGGAAGTCCATGGTTCCATAACATCGATATATCTCAACATTTTCAGCTATTATGTGTCTTGGTACTCCTGTTGAGGATGGAGCATCAAATTGTTCACCTACTAGGAACGAGGCTTATGAGCGATCAATGGGCTGCTCTATAGAGAATTAGCCAACATATCATATAACAACAAAGGAAAACATACAAGGGAGGGTGGAACTATCGACATGGATTCAACAAGACGATGCATGGGAAAATTGATTGTGGTTAACAAGGGATGTTATGTTTCATTTTTATAGGAGGGGAAACTATGATGGGGTGGAATTACGTATGCTACAGATGATATATGAAATGATATGTCAGGATACAGGTATGGGATAGGGATATTCATGATGCTTGTTACATAATTTGGATATTGTAGTTTATGAAATAAAACACGTGAGAAGTGGATAACGATGAGGGATCCATCATGTAGATGGGACAACTAGGATGTGGTATATATAGCACACATATGGGTTGGTTGATCTTTCTAATATGTCACATAGACTGATATGGAATATTCATGGCTTCAACTGACTCATATAATTGATGGATTCTTGGAATCCATGTGTTTCTATCTTTATCTTTCATATATTTTAATTCAATGTGTTTCTAATTTTTGGAATGCATGTGTTTATAGTTTGATGTTTCAATTTTTTTGATTCAATATGTTATTTTTTATGTTTTAGTTTTTGAATTCGCGTGTTTTTAATTTTAGAAACCATGCGTTGCTAATTTCTATTTTGAGGTTTCTAATTTTTTATTTGATGTGTTTTTTTATGTTTTAGTTTTTGAATCCATGTGTATTTCATTTCAGAATCCAGGTGTTAATTTTTTGAATCCCTATGTTTCTCTGTTTTCTATTTTGTTATGTTTGGTTATTTGACTCCTCTCACTTCTGGTCTTATGGAACCCCGTTGTATAAATTCCCACCCTTCAATGACTAGTTTGAATCGTGCAAACAAGGTTGTTATAGAAGCAAAAAGTCTCGCCCTTCAACGACTAGTGCCGACCATGAAACCATGGCTGCTATGGAAGTAGAAAATTATTTTCCTACAAGGATTGGTTCAAATTGTGCAGCCAAGGCTGATATGCAACAAAAAACGTCCCCCCCTTAAACATATAGTTTGAATCATGTACCCAAGGATGCTATGGAAGCAACAAATTTATACAATATTAATGTCTCATATGAGGAGCACACTACAATAAAACCATGTTATTAGCGTCTCTTTTATCTTCCTTTTTAGCGTCCACTATCACTTTTAGTGTATTTTTCTGTATATTTTGGATAAAGTGGACGCTTTTCCATGTGGTGGTGATTTTAATGGCATTATTTTCATCCCTTTTAAAATTTGGCACTATTTTGGATGATAATTAGCATCCCAATTATCGTCCCAAATTGCATCCCAAATAGCGTCCCAATTAGTGTCCCTATTAGCGTCCCAATTAACATCCCAATTAGCGTCCATTTTTAAAAGTTGACGCTATTTTGGACGCTAATTAGCATCCCTATTAATGTCCCAATTAGCATCCCAATTAGCATCCAATTTAACGTCCCAATTAGCATCCAAAAAAACATCCAATATAATGCCAAGAACAGCCTCCAAAAAAATGTTCGTAATAGAATAACACCATATATTAATCCAAGGTTAGTGACAGGAATTGTGTCATGAATTTTTGCAGGAAAAACATCAAACATAGCACCAAGTATAGAGTCAGGAATTGCTCCTAGAAAAGATCCAGCATATCGACAGGTATATATACAGGTACAACGCTTGGAATAATGCAAATTTTTTTGAAAGGAACCGTGCTAGGAATTGCACTAGGTTTAGAGCTAGCAATTGTGTTAAAAAAACCTACGACATAACGTCAAATATATCAATTTCAATGTCAGTTATCATGATTCATGTGATAGTACTTTTGGATATTGATTTATCATAGTGGCACGTAAATGATTGTAATCATGGAACTTTTAGATCTTGATTAATCCTAATGAGGGGTAAATTACCTTAATGTTACCTAAATTTCTCTAATGGCATTTGAGTCAATAGTGTAAAAGAGTGATTGAAAACATAGAGGTAAATGTCCAACTTATAATACCAGAAGATGGGCATTCACATGGACACACACATCACACTCGCACACATTTTATATCTAAGCTTGTCTCTATGTACTATTCAAGAGTGACTTTTACTTGGCAGTTTAAGTTAATCACAAAGGAATTTAGGGATATGACTTGAACTTACAACACCAAGACACAATGACTTGTATAACTATATTACAAACCTAGGGTCACCTCCATATTTTATTTAGGACTACCATTTTTAATGTGTAGGGCCTAATTTTTGTCTACAACATTCAAAGATGAACTAATGTGCTTTTATCATTCACCCCCTGAATTGATGGGTTTTTGAATCAATCTTCAATATTATAATTTACAAAATTGGGGTTAGTCATGATCAATTCGAACAAAACAAAATTAATATCACTAAAAAAATAGTTGATATTTAATATATTATATATTAATATATAATATGATAATATATAGATTAGGGTCTACCTTTGAATTTGAAGAATCACTAAATATGATAATAGGCCCAATGCATTGATCATAGAACTTTGGGAGAGATTCCATTGAGTAATAAACTTTGAAAAGGTGAATGTTAGGGAATTTGGGATTCATAAGAGTTTCTTATAAATTAAACAAGCAATTACTCAAGGTGTTTAAAATTTTACCTAAATACGACAATATCATGGAATTTGGGAACTTGGAATTGACTAAAAAATTAGAGGCGGTTAGAAACCTAAGCCACACAATATTATCGAATGTTGGCCCTAGAAGAAGTGCAATTACAAAAAATGAGCTGCCCAAGATTCATAGCATAGCTCAAGACCAAGGCTACACAATGATGTTTGTTAGCATAATGTACCCAATCTTGTTCACGTATATAATTCCTCTACAAATGGTGATTATGAGGATATAAGACATTAGTGAAAGGGGTGTCTAAAGGGACCCTTATTTATAATAAGGATCCCATGGTTAAGCCGCACATGCTCTACATACCATTAGTATTATGAAACTGAATATTCTAAACAATAAACAATAAAAATACACAAAACGATTCAAGGACATAGACATATTAAAGAATTTTTCTACTCAGTCACATTATCACAATTGAATATTTATAGACACAAACATTTTTCACCTTATCACCAATCATTGTTTCCCACCTCAACAATGCTCTTATGTCTCACCTTCCATCTTGTAACTAGTCTTTTTTTATTATCTCTTTGTCTTCTCAATTTCCTCTTTTCCTTCACCAAATTCCTCTTGACAAGCAACTCTTTACTCAAAGGAGACAATTATACCTCCTTTAGGTTCATCACTTTTATAAGATTCTTCTTCAATGTGCATGTGCCTCACATGCAACAACTTTTCCCCACAACACTTCATCTTCCCTGCATGCCTTCATGCCCAAATCTTTGTCCATGCACCTTTCTTCTTTGCACCAACATTTTGGTACACATCAAACTTTTTATTGCACCATTCTCTTCCTACACCCAAACCATTATCTTTCACACTCACTTTTATTATACATTGTTTGATCTACATCCATTATGCTTGCCATTTCCAATGACTTCTTGAGAGGTGAATATTATTTTAAAACATACATAAGGATTAATCTTGTAATATGTAATAATAATGTGGATAAAAACACTAATTCTATCATCGCACCAATTCTTGTTTGGATACATAGTTACCATAACGAAAAATGAAAGAATGCATTACTATCACTAAATACATACATAAATAGACAAACAAGTATATAATAAAAATAAAAAAAAACCAAATCCCATGAATTAGGTTTAATTTAATAGAACATAATTTAATAATAATAATAATAATATTGTATAGGGATGTACAAAATATTGAAATTTTGTGTGTGAGAATAGAAAAGGCCCTAGATAAACAAATTAGCAATTTTATTATCATAGCTCACACATTTTTTCTCCTTTGGTGTGATGTGCTATAAATGTTTCCATCTTATCTCCACACTTATGATTTGAACCCTATATCGAGTGTTTCCCATCACCCACCACAACAACATAAGTGGATTTCATTTGACAGTGATAAACCAATAGGCATTCTCTACCCTTCCAAGTTTTTTTTTTTTCAATTTCCACTGAGATCCAAATTCATAATGTCTATCTCTTCAATTTTTCCCTCCTCTACCAAAAAGAAGACAACGAAAAGAGATTCCCACCTCTACCCAAAAAGCAGACAATGAAAATATATGAACCAGATATCCATGGAAAACGTCTCCTCTACCCAGAAAGCAAACAATGAAAAGAGATGAACCATAGATCCATGGAAAATGTGTATTTGATAGTAACTCTGAAGGAATATTTTACTTCTTTCCAGTGGCTACCCAACCACTGGTAAGGGTTTCAATGGTTTTGATATGCCGTGTCATTGCTGGGCTTGAATTTTTACAGGCATGTATGTCGAGGAGATTTCTCTAGAGGGTGTCAAGTCTTACACCACAAGAATGATGATGTCCAATTTTGATCCATTTTCAATTCCATAACAAATTTGAACGGATCTAGGAAATCAAATATTTTGGATTCCATATTCTTAGTGGGGAACGGGTTTATGCAGTGAACTCCACACCTTACCCTTTGGATATGGATACTAATCACCACTTACGGGAGACGAAGCCTCTTCCTAGCACCTATTAGTTTGGTGCAGCCGAACTTGCAGGAACTAGTGTTCAAGTAGGACCAGGTTATATTCACCAAGGCCACCATTTCCATTGTATTGGATAACTCCAACACAAACTGCATCCCCATTGGCTATGAGGGCTGCAACGAGATTACAGTCACTCACAGGTAATTTCGCTTCTAAAAACCTGAATCTATGTGATTCCAAAATCACTAGATCCTTTAAATGGATGACATGAAATTCTTGCATGGTTTCTGATGCAGGGATACCCAACCCTACATTAAAAAATTTATTACTGGATGGAAAATAGATCTTCTACTGCTCGACTCTAACCCATTACCAGAACTAGAATATTTAATTTGTCTCAATCTCCTTTTATTTAGATTGGCCCACTATACTAAATATGTATGATTTATGGGTGCGTTCATAGAGTCTCGTTCCTTGATTGATTCACTTCCTGGATTACTTAGTTGAATCTAATATATCTCACAACTCACATTTCTTTAGTAGTCAGATTGTTGATTTCCACACTATCTTCGACATTTGGTCTACTTATAACTTTGATTGGGTTCTTAAACTATGCCAACTCTCATTGAGACAATTGGACACCGAAAAGACATCCATAAATCTTGACTCGTTACCTACTCATTCACCGTTGAAATGATAATAGATAAAAATGGACCTTAAAAACTCAATGTGTCTGGTTTAAAACTCAAACATACCTTTCACCAATGATTTCATCTAAGCCCGAATAGTTTATAATCCACTCAATAGATCTGAAGCTTGGTTCCCACTGGATATATCACCATATCCGTTGATTTTATCCTTAATGACCTGGTCCTGAGAAATAATAGGTTGGTTGAGTGACGATCGGTTCGAACAAAAAACCCCCAGGAAAAAAAATGAATATGTACATGCCTTGGAAGGACTCGTTTTGGATCTAAAGGCGCCCTCATACCCTTTCTCTCATTAACAACTCACTAGAAAATCATCACCAAACCTAAATCTGGATTAAGAAGAATGTATTCTCCTGCCGTAGGTACACTTCATCCTCCCTCCCCTCCCCTCACCTCGCTCTGGGGGTTCAGCTCGACTCGGTCTCCATTTTGGTTAGTTTCCAGGTGCATTCCTATTATCATGTTGTTACTTAATAATTTTTTCCTTCCTTTACTTCTTTCCATTTTATACTGTTGAGAGTAATGCTGTCACCTTTAGGGCTCCCTCCATTTTAGTAGTCAGTTGAGATGTATTTTGTTTAGTAGTGACAGGATTACAATCTGGACTCAAGATATCTCCACACTATGTCACATTCAACCTCTATTCACCAATGAAATACCCATGAAATCGTTACAATGCATGCACACGATACTCCCTCTTAAGCATCATTGCAATGCCTTGGTCTTCTGGTAATTGAATACCGATTACCAGGTAAGAAATTGTGATAGGATGCTTCCAAGATGTGGCATAAAACCACAATATGCCAAATTGATTCCAATTAAACTTTCCATCTCACCATCTCTTCATGCAATTTGAATTATTTAAACCAAGCTAAAATCGCTGCACAATCTATACAATATTAGAATTTCTAGCAGTCCAAAAATTCAATCTCCAAATATGCAGAAGATAGCCTTTGGAGGTAATACCATCTACATGTATACATTGTCTGGAATATATTCTTTTGATTTTAATACACAGAATCCTTTATTATTCCAAATTCCACATGAATAAAGAAGTAATATATTATGTAACACAATCCATATACTATTAAATCAATTTCTAGAAAGGTCAATGGCAAATGAATATTTT
>LPNX010499863.1:113158-154106 GCA_001517045.1 Pseudotsuga menziesii | reverse complement strand
ATATAAATTATATGAAAATATGCAACAAAATCTTTCATAGAGGAAGTCTTGATTCCTTAAGGAAACTAAAAAATATTCTTGTTATTTTTTGTAAAATACCTTTAAAAAAAAATACAAAGTATCTTGGTTTCCCCTCTTCTTGTTCGCTCTTATCTCACCTTTGGACTTATGTTGTTTAGCATGGACAGTCCAGGGAGAAATCCTGCATTCCAAATCAAATCTCTCCCAAAGGTGCAACTTCTAGAGGTATTATTTAGCTCAAACACACAAATTTCCTGTTCATTATTGGCCATTGCTAACTACCATTGAACTGTGATCAGACTGTTGCGATACGACTAATTTTTTATTTGGGTTTCCTTGATAGGTTGTGAAGGCCGTGTTCTAGTGCTTAAGGAACCAATGGGATGGGTATTTGAGTGTAACGTTCGTATACACAACTCCTTCATCTTTCAGCCCAACGAGCCCAGCTATGGTGATAATGTTCTTGTATTGTTGGCATTTCCTATGTGAGTTTGTGGGTTGGAATACATAGTGTCACAACCTTTACAATGATGTTTTCTATTAGAGGTAAAATGGTGGCTACACAATTGGAGAAACTTTATTGCAAGTCGCTGGAAGCCTGGAAATACGTGGAAGAATGGGTCATGTAGTTTGCTTAACGCTTATTGAAGACAAGAAGAAACATGATATTGCTGGGTTTCCTTTATTCTCTATTGTTTATCTGGATATTCCTCTACAGTTTGAAATTTTGGTCTTCTTTTTTTCACTGGCCTAAATGTGAAATTATCTTGGACAGTTCAACCTAAACTGCCACCCTCTCTGCTAAAGAGTAGTTCAATACATCGTCCTTCCACATATCCCTTGTTGAATGCAAGGAATCGAAAAAGATTTCCCACCATCCAAAATCCTTGCATGCAATTTATTAGAAAATGACAACCCCACTATTCAAAACTACCTGACATCAGATTATGAGCTTCATCATCTCTACCACAAAATGAATCAATACCTTTGAAGAGGGAAGCTACAAAGAAAAATTGGTTTCCCTATGCACATAAACTTATTAATAATTATTTGCGTCTACGCGGAAAAGTTAAAGTGACCATCTATCTTAAACAAATTCTGAGCACAGTAAGTAGTACAACCAGGTCTATTCAAAGAAAGGGAAAGTGGAGTGTTAACCAAAAAGACATATAAAGGAAAAACTAAAGTATTCTTCACTGCTTCAAAAAAAAAATGGCAGAATTTAAGAGTAGTATAGACAAATGAAAGCTTGCAGAATCAAGCTTAACACCCAAAGGATTATTAGGGCTCTGAAATTTTGTTTAGAATAAGCAAAAACTCGAAATAAAATGAAAGCATGAAATTTCCCTTTAGAGCTTTGCATATAATCAAGAAATCCAAGAGAAGAAACTAGATAACCAGAATTGCTGAAATCCAGAAAATAAGCTCAAGTACAGACACAATCTAATGGAAAGGAGGAGAGCATGCAAAGGTCTATTTCAATGATGTGATGGAGAGTTTAAATAAAACATAACAAGGAAAGGGTAGGATGCAACACTCTGACATTTCTTATGTGAGTGTCTCCATTTTTGTTATCTCCAAATCCAGACATCATTATAGTGTTGTTTTCCCTTTCAGTCTTCGATTGACTCTATTCCTTGCAATCAAGGTTGAAATCTAGGGATATAGAAACCATTCCATTTATTTATCATGTTGACTGACAGTAATTTGAAAAATATCCTTCATAATCACAATTATTCACAAATTTATAGAGACGTTCAGCTAAAAACCAACATAGAAACGTAGATACAAAATATTCAAGAAAGAAGAGTGTGAAATACATCATAACTCTATTAGGAAGATTTCTTAAATTAGTTTGGTAGTCGTCGTGTTGCTACATTATCTATTTTACCAATGTTTTATTCCATTTTATAATCACAAATATTGGCAATATTGATTATAGGATAGGTATCCGATTCTTATCAAATGATAAGCATTGTTGCCAAATTTGATAAGGGCAATATTTTTTTCATTTTTAATTTAGCATACTGGCCATTGGGAAACTAGAATTTCTGTAAACACACCCTTACAAATTTGATATTTTCTTTTCCTCTTTTTCCATAACATCTCTATCCTTGTAGAATCATTAAGTTCTTAAATTTTTTTTTAAATCTACTCAAACTAAAGGTCAAACTTTTTGCAAAGATCACTTATGAGATCCTAACGTCTTGATGGACATTATGCTGGTAGAGACTTTGTTTTGTTCAACCACATCAATATAGCCAAGGATTGCTCCCCCTCTTATTGTTTTTTATTTATATTCATGGCATCTAATTGGGGACTGAGAGAACTAAGGATATCAGTTTTTAAGTCATCTAAAAAATTCCCGATCTCTGCCCTTGTCAATCCCCTTGAGGTTTTAATATTTTTGGTTAAACTTCCTCCAGTATCGCTACCTTGTTTAAGATTTCCTTTTTTTGATACGTAAATAATATGCAAATAAAATATGATTATGTTATATATATATTTTCTATCTTATTTGAAAACCCCGCACCACCATATTATTTGAGGACTGGAACTAACAAAACTTGAATTGGTTTGGGACTTGACTAAAACTCATATCGTAGAAGAAGATGATTGGGGGTTCTTTGATCGAAATGATGCAAAAATTATGCCGATCATGAATCATACCTGCAACAAGCAAGCAATAGTGCCAACAACGATCAATCAATTCCAATGCGGTAAAACCAACAACAAGCAGTTAATCCCAATTTGGAACAAGCAATGGTGACGGGCTGTCTTGTCATGGGATTTACAAATTCCTATCTATTATAAGCTTTTCATCCATCATGAAGAAGTCGTAATAATCCCAACTAATATGGCCTAGTGGGCATGAGACTAACTAACCCTCTCTATTACCTTATGTCCAAATCAACTTGATTAGGTCGTGTAGCCAAATAGATCCAGGAGTTTGACTTTCATTTTATAGATAAGAAGTCCCTTTCAGGGCAAGTCATTATTTTCTAGTTAGTTGACTACTATACTATGCTTGATCCCTCATTAGAATATTCTTCATCTCTATATGGGATCATGGTGGATAAATCCTCCTTTATTATCCTTAGGCATCCCATTGTTATGCTTATTTCTTCCTCTTGTTCTTCTGAGCCATATTCCAATTTTGTGATCCTCTATTAACAGTACGTTGTCACATTCTGTACTTGCCTCACATCCAACTGTTGTAGGAAGACAATAAAAGTTATTACTCATTATATTCCTGGAATTGCAAGATATTCCTTTTTGTGGGAAAGTGAGGTTTTCTTACATGGTTTTTTATATTAGATTTGTTAAACCCTAAATCCAACAAGAACAAAAATAAATGTATATATTTCACAGTATCGTTGAACCCTAAAACTAACAATAAAAAATATAAATGTAGTTAATCATTCACTCATAGATATCTATACTGCCAAAATTGTGCACCAAGCCTTATCTCTTCAAAACACATGCCATTCAGGTGGGGAAAACCACATCAAGAATGGTATGCTGGTGCATGGCTTAAAAATCCATCAACTTCACCAATGAATCAATGCCAATTGGAAACTTTGAATAAAAATTGATAGTGTTTATATGTGTTTTGTCACAACTCCAAAGATTCATGCTGATAACATGCAACACTACCCGACTTTGGATACAGAGGCTTGAACACACAATATTACTTGTCAGTAGGCTACATCTCTTCACCTAGACATTTCCCATACCTCCACTCTAAGCAGAACATCGGAAGAATACGTCTCTTCACCTAGAGATTTCCCATACCTCCACTCTAGGCTACACTTTCCTGAGACCAGTGACACCTAACAATATGCCCATGAATTAAAATTAGTCAATTTGTTGTCTTACTTAAGCCTCATGATACTTAGCCACTATACAATTAACACAATGGAAACAAGCCATAACCACAACACAAGTGTTTGACACCCAAGCCAAATGCCATCAAGCCTTTATTATTGAAGAAAACAATACAGTACAATGGGGGAGGTCCAATGCAAGGTCATGATCCAATTACAATAGACAAACAAGCCTAGGTGTTTCCTATCCCTTGACACCTTGTTTCATTGCTACTGAGGGCACTAGGGTATTTCTACTCTACATTTGATTGCTTGATAAATTTCATAGTAGATATAGTTTTTATTTCTTATTTTCCTATATATAATTACATAGCCGCAAAAATTTCCTGCCATAATATATAGGAGGCCCCAAAGCATCGTCTGGTATTTCTTTTCCTTCTGGCCAATGATACTAATAGTTGCTAGTCATCGAATGAAGGTCATTTTCGATACCTAGTTGTCATTTTGGCTCAATCCTTGTCATTCAATGTAAGAACTATTGATGGGATTGGTACAAAGGATCATATTACGGTGGGGGAACTCAAGATTTCAACCTCAGGAGCTGGTTTTCCTAACAGATCCATTGATGGAGTTCAAGAGTCATAGCAGGGGTAAGAGCTAAGGAAACATAAGCAAATGTTACAACATAGCCAGGACATGTAGATCATCCCATAGAATCAGATCCATATCCATTTTTAGTTGGTAGTAGCATATTCCGTTGTTTACCCATCAACAACTAAAATAAGACAAGTAAATGTCCAACAGTGGTTTTGTGTTTGGAAAAAGACAATGATTGAAGCTAGCCTTGCATGCTATATATATATATCCATTAGTTTGAAGCATTTGATTTAAACACGATTTATATTTTTGAATTGTAAATGATAATTATGGACTCTAGTCAATAGTCTTAAATTTTTGTCATAGGAAAGTGTCTTGAATTGTCTGCTCTGGCTCACAAACTTCATTCAAATTGTTGATTACTGGTAACAAGACCCTGGAATTTATTCATCAAATTCTACCTAAAACACCGTCCCTGAGATATCAAATTATCCCAGACTTCAAAACCACTGTTTTGGATGGTCGTAGGTGATATTTTAGTGCCATACCAACACTTTGAAGTTATCCCTTTTCCCCGAGTTTAGTTCTTCTACCTTACTGGTCTGGGTTCTTCCGTTGCCCATGTCATTCTATGCAGTTTTATTCAAGTTAGTACTAGGTTCATCAAATATTTATGTAAAAATGACACTTTTTATATATGTGCATTTGGTTGATGCTTTTTTGATGGGGATTATGGAAATGTATACCTATTTTTCGGGTTCTTTAGTCAGGGGATTGGGCTAATTGGTTACTGGTATATAAGAGGGATATAATAATGTATACGTTTTCTCAGGATATTTGTATACTTAATCCGGGTAGTTAGTTACTAATGGATAGGCGGGAATGTATACTTATTTTTAACAATCAATATCAAGGAATACCTTTATTCCTTCTCTATGGTATTCCTAGGTTGCTTGGAAATCTACCCATAAAACCCCCTAGAAATATCTCACAACCCTAAACCAAAGAATCGAGACAACTCTCAGTCAACTTGGGTTCATCCAGCAGTTAAGAGAATCTAATGAAAAATGAAATGAAATGAATAATTGTGAGTTTTTCTTAATTCACTCGAGCACACATTTTCCATGTATCTTTCTCTTTAATATCCATGTGAGCCCCTTCATTTGAATTTAATGTGTTCTTTCTACTGTGATAAGTTTTTTTTGAATAAAATTAGATTTCAGGATAAAAATATTATATTAGTACTACTATTTTAATTGGTTAATGAAACATATGTAATACAAATATTTATGGTACTGTAATGACTAGTGTTCTCCTCTCTATAATAACTACAAATTATATCATTACATACAAAGATGTATGTAATATTGATAATCATTGCTTACTTGTCACTAATGTTCCTATACTTGATGTAATGGTAAAGTAAGTGCATTGCTAGATAAATTACTTTTTGACAGCCTATGAGTTTTTAACGAGGAGAGGGGTTCCCTTCCCATGTAAGCATTCCATATTGAATTAATTTTAGGATTTAGATATGACTTGACCATTATTATTAATGGTTTGTTGTTTGTATTTCTCCTAGAACAAACTTTTGATATAGAAGACACATTTTATTGCTTTCCATTTCTCGTTGATTCAGATGAGATCAAGACCTCAAATTTCTCTAAATTCCTTAATGAGAGGTTCGTGAGATGATGATTTAGGTTGATTAAGGTATTCCTGTAGCATTGCTTCATGAACCATTCTTTCAATTTTGTTTTTAGTTTATTCTCCTTTATTATGTTGTTAGGATGATAATCTGTTTATATATTTATTTTATGTCCTAATTTTGTGAGAAATCCCATTTCATATACAAANGATGGAAGTATGCAAACATAATCTATGTTTTTGCAAGGGTTAGAAGGTCCACTAACATTCTAGAATACAAACTAATATTCAAAAGGAGGGTATCTTTAGACGTCATTATTGTCTCCTTGAGGCTATTAAGTGCAGTGAAAGTTGGACATTAACATCGAACACTTGTGAAAGAGAAGAGATGTAGAGATACATATTAATTGAGTTAATTGATACAATTTTCTAGCATCTTTTCATTGTGGTTTAATTACTTACTCTACATGACCATCCCTAACTGTTATTCATTAACTTGATTGGTCACTAACACTCGTGATATTTATAACACATTAATACATAATATATCAGGGATCCTAATATATTATTGAGCTCCAGTTATTATACCACCTCATCTTAACATGGAATACAATTTTTTTAACTCCCCTCAATATAAATTCCATAGAAAATTACTTAGTAACTAGGAATAATTACAAAAGTTGAAGGGAATTCTTGTTCAGTCTTCAATAATGCAACACTTTTCCGGTTCTTAATATCTAAATACTACATTCTATTGTATTATGCAGGTTGTGTTGGTAAAGAAATGTATGCAATGTCATATCAACCAAGTTTTGCGTTGGGACATCAAAGGTAATTTGTTGATTTTATAAATCTGTTTTCTTCTTTTTCTTTCATTATGAGATCTGATTCTTGAAGCAAGTGTTTAAACATGAAATTCTATGATTTAAATACAATATTATATTCCAATTGATAATAATGAGATTCTAAATATTATGGATTTTTTCATGACAAGATCTTTCTGTAGTGACCAAAATGGAAACCTGGCTAATAGAGTAATCACATTGTGATACGGGTAAGTGAAATATGACCTATTTCATGATCACAGTTGTTGGAATCTTCTCTCTTTCTATCTCAACCCGCAGTTCAACAACAACACAATACCAACAAGACACCAAAAGACATCGGCCCAACAGAGAAATCTCAGTCGGCAATGCTCGCGAGGAATGCACAGTCTCACCTGAGATATCTTAATGGGTAACTTCCAGAACCATGTTTTTGTATTTGGCAAGGGATTATAGTCCCTTGGCGCACGACCAAGGAACTCAACAAAGGAGATAGGGTGATGGAGTCTGTCACTCTGCAACTGAGCCACAACTGTATGTCAGCGCGTGCACGACACAACCCTGTCCTTAACCTCAACAACTTGTGCAACTTGTGCGACGCATCTGATTCCTTGTACTTGACGGACAATGAGCGAGCTATATTTTAACTTAGTAATTTAACCATGAACTCATACATATCATTCTAGTAATGCTTTAAACATTCATTCATTCACTGATTAATAAAATGGTGGCATACATTCAACAATAAATCCTCAATATGAATTAAGCAACTACTTGATATTCACATACACATTCAACATTAGTCAAACATTCAACACAAGAATTAACATGGAAACCCATCTGGGAAAAACCACCAAGGTGATCTTCATCTGGCATGAGAAATTGTGTATAAAACCTTGCAGTCCGTGATATGTATACTATTCTTAAGATATGTCTTTCTGACTCAATCTTCTTACTCTCATGCTCTCTGGTTTATTCTTCTATCTACTCCTACTGATCCACACACAAACTGGATCGACTCTTCTACCTCTACTATCTGTGCACTCAGCTACAGATTACTCCTACTACTAGCAGTCTACGTACACAACCACAAGATCCATGAATCAACAGCCTTTTACTACTGCCAGACTCTTCTTTGAGACTTCTCTCCTTCTAACCCTAACTTCCTTAACAAAACTGAGTAACTTAGCGAATAAACAACCCTTATACAGAGTGGGTTCTTCCCATTTATAACTTCTACAAGACCATGTAGGGTCGAGTACATAGTGCTCATCTATTACAGATCGTAATCAGCAGTAAAAAATGGTTACAAGCTGTCATATACTGACACAAGGTGCTATCGGCCTAACTTACATATATTCCTTCATACGTGTGTCATCTGCCGGCTTATGCCAACTTTAGCAGCCATGATATTCCTTACCTGTTGCTTTCTAACCATTATCCACTTGTACTCCTGCAAGCTCTCTTTTCCTCCATCGTGCACATGTTCTTTATTCCTGCATCGGTTCCTTTACTTCCTTATTGACCTACTTTACCCTTCTGTCATGTGCACACTTTTCCTTCCTTTCTTGTGCATCATCTTCTTTCTTATGTACTTTTCCTGGCCCAACAACAGTAAATTTTGTCTATATTATGAATTATTTATTGTTTACAATGCAAAATCTAGATGGAACTTCTTTAGGGTGTTGATTTTGTGTTCTAATTTTATGTGTATCACCCTGGAGCCTCCATTTTCAGCTTCTTTGTTTCTTTATGTTAGAAAAAGTAAGTTCACTGTCATCGAGTATTCCTTTGACATGGAATTTACATTCATATTTAAATTGATGTTGTTCATAGTCCTTAGGAAGCTATACCCATTTTCAAAATATGCACAATGACTATAGAGTATAGTCCTATGCCCTGTCATGATTTTAGTTTGTTAAGTATATCCGATTCTATCCCTTCTCCAAGTGTTTCAAATCATGCCTGGTTTTCCAAAGAAAAAGATAAAAATATAGCCTCATATTATACTCTATGGCCCCATTAATATGCTTATATCCAATGTTGTTGGGGATCATGTAGATCTCCCAGTGCAAGCACTGCAACATCACCCTGGGAAGCGAATACACATTATGAATTGGCATCACAATATACCCTAACCATTTGTCCTTGTGGATACTCATTAGCTTGATGGAAGAAGGAACTTTGGTCATCCCATGGTGGATATGATCCATGTGAAGCACCAACTATTGGGTTGATCATCCTCTTTTGATTCTCCTTATTGCTCCACTTATACCTGGCTCTAGGATGATCTGATACTTATCTACTATATATTTGGAATCCATGCTAAGATAATTGTTGTTGATAGGTCTCATATAGTGGTACACTTACGGTTTCTAGGGAATAGTGTTTTTTGCAATCCCATTAAGCCAATTTCTTGAGCTTTGTTCAAAATTCCTAGAAAAGGTTTATGGATTTCATAACCTGGTTGATCATCTATTGTGAACTTATACAATCTATCATCCTTTGTCGACCATTAGATACTCAAAGTTGTGTATTGATCCTTTTTACCATTATAGAGGACTATGTAAGTTAGGTTCCCAAATTCTTAAAGGGATATAGCTTAATGGAAGAGCACCTGCCTTATAAGAAGGAGGTTGGTGGTTTGATTTCTCCATGCCCTAATGACATTATAATATCAGTTAAAAACAACTAAATTAGTAAGAAAAAAATAAGAGATAGGTGACCAAAAAAAATGACCAAATTTCGTATATAAAATTACTAAAAATGACTAAATTAGTGACCCCCAACATGAGAGATGCGAAACAAGGCATTAAAAAGGATGCAACACATGGAGCTAATGATGAATCCAAATGATGGCATTGATATGGTAGAAAAATAAGACATTACTTTGGATGCAAAACATGGCGCTACATAGGAAGAAAAATATGGTGCAACAATAGAAGAAATATTTGGTGTCATTTTGGTAGAAAAACACGATGCAAAAAATGAAGAAAAATTTGTTACAAATTTGGAAGCGAAAATTGGCACATATTTGGAAGTAAAACATGGTGCAAAATGGGATGGTAAAGTGGTAGGAAAAATGGATGCAATATTGGATACTAATTTGGATGCTAACATGGCGCTATTAAGGATGCAAATATGACACTAATGGGGATGTCATTTAAGAATCAAAAGCAAACACTCGCTAGGAAGAAAAATAGGATGTTATTTAGGAAGTAAACCTCAACATTGTTTAGGAAGCAAAATTGAACGCTATTCTGCAAGCAAACCTCGACGTTGTTTAGGAAGCAAAGTTGGACTCTATTTTGGAATAAAAAAAAGAGACGCTATTTTGGAGGTAATAAAGGATTCTATTTAGGAAGAAAAAAAAAGAAGTTTTTTGAGACGCTTTAAGTTTTGTCCATGACACATCCCATTTAGAATCTAGTTTGACCACTCAATGTAAAAAAAAAAATACACTAAAAAGGGATGCTAAATGGGATGCTAATTCTAGGATTTGTTGTAGTGGTAGGAGGATATGGACATGTTGGAAGGGGAGGTGAATCTCATTAGGGTTTGTAAGGAAGATGAAGAGGTTGATATGTAGCTTCAAGGTATAATTCAAGACTTGGGTTGCACTAGCACCAAAAAATATTAGTTCTATATGACACTCGAGCTCTATTGACACACTAAATATTTGGTAGTTGTGGGTATGTAGCCGAAGAATGAAGACTTTCACCAATTGAAGTGATGAATGGAGACATTAGAGGAGTAGAAAACCTACCTCCTTAAAGTCATGTTGAGGCCTGGAAATTCCTAGGCGACAACAACAAGGGATTCTCCCCAGTCAACGTTCCCAACTAGCCGGTGACTGTTTGGTGTAGGGAATCCATCCGGTTTGCAGTCCGGCCACCGTAGGTCAAGTAACAAAAATAAAAGGTTTTACCGGTTGCGACCCGGTCCACCGTATATAATTTTGTATTTTAGTTTAAAGTCTGACATGCAAGTGCCTAGCTAAAATGCAGATTGATTAAGAGTGCAAGGAGTGGTCACAATGTGATGCGTAGGTTCTTACCTCTCGTCTTAGATTATCTTGCATCTAAATCACACACAACAAGAAATTAAAACTAACTACCTAACCTATCCCTAGGGAGCAATATTATCATTTATTAATGAGTAATGTATTTTGTGCATGCATTATGAAAAATCACAGATTGCTGATACTTCTTTCACAACACATGAACCATTAAAGATATTTGAACAACCAGATAGCCAATTGTTTATGAACAACATTCATTACTCATAGTGGAAATTTTCATAAATGATAAACCAGAGGGCATTCATACAAGAACATAGGTTCAAAGAGTTAGAACAATCTCACAGTTAATGGACAAAAAGATGAAAATGAAATAGTTCCTCTTCAACAAATCCATAGCATAACATTTGAACATTCCACCAAGATTTCTCCAACAGGCAAACTGTAATTATCTATTGCAAAAGGAAATAGTTTTTCTTACAATATGTCTTCACCAATCTAACTAGGAAAAAGTCCCTCCTCTTATCTAAATCTTCTATATTTATACCAAAAGAATAAAATTGTTGGGATGCCCATGAATGACCCTTGGGCTTGCCCAACTCTTTGCCTCCCACACTTTTCTCTCATCAAGCGCTTATAACATTTACAATATATTACAATAAACAAATAAAAGGCTCATGAGGAGGGTCCCGCTTGATTACTCAAAAATTTCTTCCATGCTGAAGCCTCTTAGGCAATACTTTCAAACTCTAAAGGTTTTAATAAATGAATGTTTATTTCAAATTTAGCAGCCTGATTTCTTATTGCTTCTATTCTGGTTGTGCTTAGGCAAAGTTGGTCCTCAAGCAACTGCACACTAACTGCGGAATGAGCTACTTCATTCTTTAGGGTTTTCTCATCTAATGCTTTGATGTGCTATATCCTTTGTTCATCTTCTTGATATCTTATTTGCAACATCTCCAAAAATAGACTGTGGTTTGTAAAGGTATCCATTCTCTGTTCAGCCTCAACCTGGCAGCAATTATAAGTGATCAAAAGTCTCCTAAAGAATTCTGTACAAGCCCCCTTTGTCTTCTTGACAGCCTTCTTGAATTCTTTGGCTGTGTTTATGGAAAATTCCAGTAAATCATAGTCTTGCCTTAGGGCTTGTTGATATTTTGATGGTAGATCTGCAGGGGTTTCTTCATTCACTTCCAATCTCACCATCCTTCCTGTCAATACTTCTAAGATATCCTGCGATCTATCTACAAAATAAGAAGAGGTTTCCAAAATCTCTTCTAGACGATTGTCTACCGGAAAGATCTTGCACCTTTCCTCATCTATGGCAACTTGTAGCAGGTGCATCTTGCTCCTCTGTGCCAGAACATGCTCCTTGAAAGGTTGAAGATTTTCTTGCTATTCCCTGGCCTCTTCTAGAGCTGCTGTTAATGAGGCAACCTGTTCTCTTAGCTCTGCAGTCTACCCCTGAGATTTCCTTTCAGATTCCTCCAAGGTAGCCTTCTGTAGCTCCAATTCTCCTATCTTACCTAGGAGCTGCTCCTTTTCCATTCTTAACTCTTGGCATTCCTGCTGTACTTTCTCCAGACTTCCTTGGGCGGCCTCCATAGATCTCTTCTCTACTTGAAGGAACTGGAGCTCGAATTTTGAAGACTTTATTTCCTATTGTATGTCTTCAAACTTTCTTTTCAATCTATTATTTTCCTCTCTCTCTCTTCTTAGGGTATCTTTTAGCCAGGTAGTAGACTTCTTTGACTGTTCAAGATCAGTCATTATTTGATCTACATTGTCCTCAGAAGCATGGATCAATGCATCCCCAACTCTGATGGTGAATTTGGGGTCCTTGTCTGTCCCATATACTATAGTTGTATCATTTATCATTTTACCTAACTGCGCCCCATTTTCGACCTTTCTCTTGGTCCTCTTCACTATTCTTTTCCTTTCCCTATCATAAAAGATAGTGTTGAAATCCAGTACCTCCTCCCCTTTCTTCTGCTCAAAAGGGATTAGCCTAAGGGTGGGGACCATAGCCTATGCTGTTGTGCTACTAGCAGCTACCTCAGGATCTTGAATATCAGGATTACCCAAGTCCTAAGCCTAACTGTCTACAGGATTAGAAGCTAATTGCTCTGCCCCTGTCAGCTTTAGCCTTTTTGCTTCTTGCTTCCTCATTTCCTCATCCAATTTTCTTTTCTTTTCCTCCTCTTCACTCCGGGCAGCTTCTTCTGCCTTTCTAGCTGCTTCTTGTTCAACTCTTCTCCTTTCTTCCTCCTCACCTTTGATCCAGCTTTCAGCTTCCTGTGCTAGTCTCCTATAATCTTCATTTCTTTTCCTAGCCTCTTCCTCTTCTTCCTTTTCCTGCTCATCCTGTCCTTTCCCGCCTTTGGTGGTGATTTTATTTTTAAACCTTCTTCTCAAGGCCTTTATATTTTGTGCATTGCAGAAAATGGATTCCTCTCTCTCCCAGTGGCTTGTGTAATCAAAATGTACATTTGCTTCCTTACAGTGCTCGGCCACTTTATTCTGGGAATCATTTCTGTGGAAATTCATTTCCCCAAAATGGAATTTCCCCAATTCCTCCACAAATTCATGAGCTTTCTTTACTCTTGTGAACTTATCACTTCCTAACCTGAATGGTAAATGAGGGTAAGCCGCTTTCTTATGTTTGAATAGAAATCTCCCTATACCATCTAAGAAAACATATCTAACTGCCTCCTTGTACACTACATAGTCAGTGGCATACTCTGGCAGTAGTGAGGGTGCTCTGGAGCATCCATACATTCTGAAGTACAATCCATCCTCTGTCAAGTAGTAGTCTACATATTCCTCAATCACCTGCAATGCTTCCTTTGACATACAGTTACACTCCTTCAAGAAGATCAATGTATATAGTGGCATGATGAAGTGCTCACACACTTCTCTATAGTGACTGTGTTGCTTGTGTGCCCACAATGGCTTGCAAGATGAGTAAACTGGTGTTCTCTCTTGGTCCCAAATACACCTCAAATTTGGGAAGGGTTGAGTGCATAGTATGCAATCAATCAGTATAGAGATCATATAGAACTCTGACCTCTTATGGGACACCCCTCCTAATGCTGATGCAATGCAGGCCGAGAGGCTGTTGGTCACAATGTTTGCCCTGTTGAACACTGTCCACTGTGTTGCAACATAGAAAATTATAGGCACCCATTCCAACTTGAAGCTTTTACCATGGGCCCTCCCAAAAATCCTGTTCAGTATCAAGGCAATGAACCTGTAAGGGGTTCTCAGAGTGGCAGTGCCATATTCCCCGATCGTCCTAGTTCTAAAGTTCTTGCCAGGCATCAACATTCTCTTCAGTGTCTCAACTAGGTCCATCTAAATTGCCTTCATCCAGTCCTTAGTCAAGTACACCTGTGCTTCTGGTAAGTGGTAGGCCAGTGACAGATACCCAGGGCTATAAGTAGCATAACCCTGTTTATCAACATTTGCCAAAATCATGGTGGTTACATCTTCCCTGGGCAGAATCCACCCAATCATCTCTAAGCATGGAAAAAATATCAGGTCTAGTAGCAACCTTCATTAAGGCAGATCTCTCTATGTTGGCATAGATGGTTTCTTCTTCAAGACCTATGTTAGGTACTTCTTGGCGTGTTATTAATATGTAAATTTCCCCCCATTTATATTCGGGTTCCACACCCACTATGCATCTGGTGTCCTCATAGGTGTATTCAACTCTGGTAATGATTTCGACTTTGGGGTCCTCTTCTACTATGGGAGCTTTCTTCTTCTGACGTTTAGACATCTTGGATTCTGAAGAATTTCCCTGTCATATATAGAAACTTCTTTTAGGTTCTGTTGGGTCATTCCAAGATAACATTCAAAATGGAGACAAACTGTATAAGCATTTTACCTCGTCTATGCTAAACATGAGTGCAGCTATGAATAATAAACAAACAATGCTCAAAAGCCAAATGTTCCCGCATAAAATTAATCTGCCCAAAATTCTAACACCAACTCACAATCAACATTTGCAGAATCTACTTAAAATAGTATGGCCTTTCCGAACGACGAATATCCCCCTCCTAATTATGAAACAGAAAACAGTCTCGACACCCCCTCTTGGCGTTACGATCTAAACGTTACGCAGAAAATATGGTGCCCAATCCCAAGTGAAGGACACTGCAAGTGATCGTACGCTTAATTCATTGTACGCTCAAATAAAACATAAGAGGAAACTGCTACTCACATCCAAATCCACATAGATTGCATTCTGGATCCCTAAATTGGTCCAGGGTTTGTATTCAAGTTTAATAATATCAACGATGCGAAATTGGTTCACAAAAGTGAGGGCGACGATACAATGGAACCAGAACCTCGGCACCTCAGAAGAAAGCATGAAACGCTCCCTCCGGACGGCCACACATAGACTGGAGGATACTAGTGCAGATAGCGTAACGGTCGTCTGCACCGGTTTCACCAGCAGTAGAGTGCAGTCTGCAAACCCCGAACGGTCGCTAAAGTCATCATTGCAAAAATACAAAACCCCCCATCGGGCAGCGATATTATTTACCTCGAATATATATACATGCCGGGATGGAAAAACCTAGGTAACCACTAACCGTGGAGACAACAAAACAATTTGACCAATTGAATGGAACGGGAAAAACAGGCATAAGGGCCTACTTGGCACTGTGCTGCGTGACTGGTGGAGAAAAAAATGCAAACTTCCATGACGGAGCCACCTAGGAGCGAAGGTATCGACAGCGAAAACGTTGGTCTGCTCGAGCTATAACGACGGCAAGGGGAATTCGCCAAAATAACAATAAAATAATAAAACCCCCCCCCCCCCAATATATACGCCTCGGTCAACCATAATCAGCGGGAAAAATAAAACCATCGGGAGGCAGAAAGGCTATGGGATCGGTGATCGTGTCAGTATTGCCTCCACAACGACGGATGATGAAACAGTGAGGCCACCCGCAAATCAAAACTCGCATTGGAGCTTGCGAGACTAAGGCTTCGGAACAATAGGTGGTTGGAGAGCCACAACTATGAAATCATAAAATAAACCAAGTTCCGCAGACCAATCAAAATTAGAGCAAAAATAAACATGACTCAAAATACCAACCACGCGGACAACATAAATCAAACTATCGGAAGCCTAGTGTTTTTTAAAGCCGCAACGACGAGAGATGAAATCCAAAGGATCTGCGAATCAAAAACGACGGGGATTGGAAGAGGATACAACAACTCTCAAAACAATTCATAGTACCTCCTCTGCAACGGTGGAATATGTATAGACAAAGGTCCCGATGAGATCTCAAAACAACTGCCAATAAAGAAAAATGCATTGGAGACCAAATACACTTGACTCGGACTCGATGTCCGGTTCTTTTCTGCAATGGTAGGCGTGAAGATATCTGGACTCCTGACTCAAAGTCCAAAACAATTTTGATGGTGAGTAAAAATTAATTCAAACATTAAAACATCGCCTGCATAAAATTAATCTTTACGCAAACGTCAAGCAAAACCAAAAGCTGAGCAAAACGAAATAAAGGAGGGTCCCAAATTTTTTTTGAATTTCGAGAAAATGTTGCAGCTGTAACAATTGGCGACTACCTGGTGAACCCTAGATTTCTGAATCAACTTCTTCCCAGTAAAATACTATTTAATCATTTATCTCATAAGTTGAATTCTTCTAGGTGCTTGTATTCCTAAGATGGCGAACACATGCATTTAAATCATTGATGACAGTCCATTCATTGGGAAGGGGAAAGCAAAAGTATTCAAAGTCTGGATAACTCTTTTGAGGCTTAGTAGGTGAGTTTTATTTTACCTCTGTCTTTGGGTAGTTTCTAGCTTGAACACTACAGGATCATAACATATGATGAACAAAACTGTTCATTTGTTCCTCATTCCCATGACAATTGCACTTTTGTGCCTTTTTGAACTTCTGTTCTTTTCAATCCTCCATCTGCCTTTCTTTCTGAATTTTATTCAGGCTCTTCTATCCATAGTGTCCTTTTGTGTGAGAGATGTATTTACTTTTTAGCTCACAGACGGAGAAGAACTTTTGGCAGATTCCTATTCATGTTTCTGATACTTTACTTTGATATGTATTGCTCTTTTTAGGAGTTTGGATTCTTAACAGCCTTTAGGATTTTGAAATCATGACATGAGATCATTTATATATAATAAACTATTTACCTTGCTTCCTTTCTGTGGGACTTTTGCTATCACCCCCTAGGACATCTTAGATGTGAAATGGATGGAGCCTCGAAATAGTATTCCAGACCTCTTAATTCTGAGTTATTTTCAGGGGTTAAGCAAGACTTCAATGAGTGTATAGCCATTTTGGAAAACTACTTACCAGAAAAAATTCTATCATTTCAAAATAAAACGCACAGTCTTATCCCAAAGATTTTAGTTAATCGAGAACCCTGATGCTTTCCATGCAACCAAAAAGTTTGCCTCTTTTATTCAAAACAAACCAAAATAACCAGAAACAAAAGCGATCAATCAAAATAAAACTGCATCAAATTATTTATGTACAAGGTCATCAAATCAAAAGAAAAATAAAATTGTTCCCACCCCTGAAGATCTATCAACTTATGAGTCGAGGGGCTAGGATGGATTGCAGACATTAGATACCTAACCCTGGTCTAATTCTTCTATTTTTGAAACAAAAACTATGTCTACCGATTTACAATCACTCCCATCATCCTGTGAAAATTGAAGGAGATCAGGCTGAGTGTCAGTCATATTGCTGGCTTCATCTGATGCATGATATCTTAGTTCAAGCTCCGTTAGATAATTCCCCAAAACAGAACTTGCAGATTTGTTTCCTTCTTCCAACTTAGTGATAGTGTGCTTCATGTAAGGTTCTCTTAAAATTTTGATCCGATTTGGGACCCCTTTATGAGGCAACCATAAATGTGACCAATCTGAAGCAAAATACCCCTTTAACCTTGCGGACCAGTCTCGGTTTAGAATAAGTCCATACCCATCTGGTATGTCAGCCACCACAATATAAATAAATTGACATATATTGTTATTTGCATATAAATGAATGAGAACATTCTCCATTTCTCCCACTACTTTGACATTAGTTCTGTCTAGTTGAGTGACTTCCCAAGTAGTAGGTTTTGGTTGCCCATTAATGTTTTTTGCAAACCGCGAGTGGCATAACATTCACTGATGATCCAGAATCTACCAAAAAATTATGCACCTTATGATTCAACATTTCCAGAGTCAAAAGGAAATGTGGGGTTCTAGCTTTCCCTTCCCCAATTGAGTCGACATCTTCCTCCACAGTTTTGTTTTCATTAGGTATCTCTTCCTTTGACTCTTCAGGCTTTTCAATATTTTCTTTGTTGACACCTACTTTTTCTTCCATAAGCTTAGTAGGCTTGTTGATTTGCTTCGGATCTTGGTTGTTAATGGTAATTTCAGGTACTTTGTCCTCAACATTGTTGTTTGGCTGTTTCCTGACATTCTCTTGCAACTTCTTGATTTTTGAGATTATTGCATGGTCTTTATTTACCAAATTCATGTCTTTTGTTGTCATTGGTATATTCTCAGGTTTAAAAGTACTTTTTTTCTGTATCAAACAACGAGACACAATCCCATAAAAACATGGTATCATTTTCTTGTTTTTCTATGGTCTTATTACCTTTTCCCTCCTCATTACTATCCTCAGTCAATTTAGAGTCCAAGAGCTGATTCATTACCAATGTCATTGAATTTAACCATTGAGGACAATTCTTTTCAGAATGGGGTTGTTGGTGAAAAGTGCAGAAATTATCCATCCCTACCTCTGTTAGATTCATTGATGCTGAACCGTGTGGAGGGGTCTTGAATTGGTTGTTATCTTCCCTTTTTTGTAATAAGGCTCATAAGATTTCTGAGCTTCTTTTTCCTTCTCCAAATATATTATTCTATTGGAAAGCTTTTGCATCATCTTTAACACCCCCTCAAAATCATGTGATTGCTCCTCTTTAGGTGTGGACAACGTTAAGGCTCTTTTACCGGAAGTTTTTCCTCCAGATTGCTCAGGACAATCCTCTATACTTTCCTTTTCAGCCTCTACTCTTTCCGCTTCTTCATAAGTCTCAGCGAACGTAGGCTTAACTTGATATTTTGAGAACATATCCAAGTCAGGACCTAAAGCCAAGGTATAATACTCAACCAGAACTTTATCAGAAGGCTTATCATTTACAGAGAATTTTTTTAGGTAAGCAGAAAATCTTTGAGTGAAATTGTGTGCCTTCTCATTCCTTTCTTTTTTTAAAATGCCCAAACCTTTCATGAGTGCTGCATGTATCTTTTGGGCTGCATACTTACTTCTAAAAATTCTTTCAAAGGTATCCCAATCTGGGATAGAGTTTGTAGGAAAGCCAAAGTACCATGATGCTGCTGCTCCTTTAAGGGTGTGTGGAAAAAGTCTACAAACAACATCCTCATATTCCTCGGCCCTTAATCCTTCTATTGCCAAATAGAAACTTTGCAAATGGCCATCTACTACAATCTTCTCATTAGGATCAAACTTAGGCAGCAACTTCTCAAAAGCCTGAGGTGAGTCATGCAACAGAGGTGTTAGGTTCAAGGGTGATCTAGCTTTCCAAGCCGGTGGTGGATTTGGCGGGTTAGGCTGGTTTGCATTTACACCTGCCATGAGTCTGGGTAGAGAATGAGGAGGTGAATTAACAAGAGTATGAACAGGTGAGCAGTAAGGTGTCTCTAGGCCAACTTGATTCAAATGCTGCACAACTTCCTGTAAGATTGTTTCTACAAGTTCTTCCAAATATCCAACCAACACCGAGTCTTCCAATATGGGACGGTCTTTCTTCTTGTATTCTCTTCAGGGTAAATTAGGGATAATGGGTAATCCTCCAAGACTCTTTACATAAGCCCGTGTGTGTCCTCTCAAATCATTTACCACTTGGTTATCCACAAGAAACAAATGTTCTTTATTCTCTTGAGTATTTGGATCAAGAAATAAACCACTTTCAAAACTATCACTGGTGGAGTTGTTTCGAGGAAATGGGTTTCCTCCGCCAGCCATGCACTGGCATCCCTCCTTCTAGCATCAGTATCTATTGAGGCCTAGAAATTTGCAGGCGACAACAGCAAGGGATTCTCCCCAGTCAACGTTCCCAACTATCCCATGACTGTTTGGTGTAGGGAATCCATCCGGTTTGCGGTCCAGCCACCATAGGTCAAGTAACAAAAATAAAAGGTTTTACCGGTTGTGGCTCGGTTCACCGTATATAATTTTGTATTTTAGTTTAAAGTATGACATGCAAGTGCCTAGCTAAAATGCAGATTGATTAAGAGTGCAAGGAGTGGTCACAATGTGATGCGCAGGTTCTTACCTCTCGTCTTAGACTCTCTTGCATCTAAATCACACACAACAAGAAGTTAAAACTAACTACCTAACCTATCCCTAGGGAGCAAGATTATCATTTATTAATGAGTAATGTAATTTGTGCATGTATTATGAAAAATCACAGATAACTGATACTTGAACAACACATGAACCGTTAAATATATTTGAACAACCAGACAGCCAATTGCTTATGAACAACATTCATTACTCATAGTGGAAATTTTCATAAATGATAAACCAAAGGTCATTCATACAAGAACATAGGTTCAAAGAGTTAGAACGATCTCACAGTTAATGGACAAAAAGCTGAAAATGAAATAGTTCCTCTTCAACAACTCCATAGCATAACATTTGAACATTCCACCAAGATTTCTCCAACAGGAAAACTATAATTATCTATTGCAAAAGGAAACAGTTCTTCTTACAATATGTATTCACCAATCTAACTAGGAAAAAGTCCCTCCTCTTATCAAAATATTCAATATTTATACAAAAAGAATAAAACTGTTGGGCTGCCCACGAATGACCCTTGGGCTTCCCCAACTCTTTGCCTCCCACACTTTTCTCTCATCAAGTGCTTATAAAATTTACAATATATTACAATAAACAAATAAAAGGTTCATGAGGAGGGTCCCGCTTGATTACTCAAAAATTTCTTCCATGCTGAAGCCTCTGAGGCAATGCTTTCAAACTCTGAAGGTTCTAAGAAATGAATGTTTATTTCAAATTTAGCAGCTTGATTTCTTATTGCTTCTATTCTGGCTGTGCTCAGGCGAAGTTAGTACTCAAGCAACTACACACTAAGCGCAGAATGAGCTACTTCATTCTTCAGGGTTTGCTCATCTAATGCTTTGATGTGCTAGATCCTTTGTTCATCTTCTTGATATCTTCTTTGCAACATCTCCAAAAATAGGCTGTGGTATGGAAAGGTATCCATTCTCTGTTCAGCCTCAACTTGGTAGCGATTATAAGTGATCAAAAGTCTTTTGAAGAATTCTGTACAAGCCCCCTTTGTCTTCTTGATAGCCTTCTTGAATTCTTTGGTTGTGTTTATGGAAAATTCTAGCAAATCATAGTCTTACCTTAGGGCTTGTTGATCTTTTGATGGTAGATCTGCAGGGGTTTCTTCATTCGCTTCCAATCTCACCATCCTTCCTGTTAGGACTTCTAATATATCCTGCGATTTGTCTACAAAATAAGAAGAGGTTTCCAAAATCTCTTCTAGCCAATTGTCTACCTGCAAGATCTTGCACCTTTCTTCCTCTATGGCAACTTGCAGCTGGTGCATCTTGCTCCTCTGTGCCAGAACATGCACCTTGAAAGGCTGAATATTTTCTTGCTGTTCCCTGGCCTTTTCTAGAGCAGCTGTTAATGAGGAAACCTATTCTCTCAGCTCTGCAATTTACCCCTAAGATTTCCTTTCAGATTCCTCCAAGGTAGCCTTTTGTAGCTCCAATTCTCCTATCTTACCTAGCAGCTGCTCCTTTTCCGTTCTTAACTCTTGGCATTCCTGTTGTACTTTCTCCAGACTTCCTTGGGTGGCCTCCATAGATCTCTTCTCTACTTGAAGGAACTGGAGCTCAGCTTTTGAAGACTTTATTTCCTATTGTATGTCTTCAAACTTTCTTTTCAATCTATTATTTTCCTCTCTCTCTCTTCTAAGGGTATCTTTTAGCTAGGTAGTAGACTTCTTTGGCTGTTCAAGATTAGTCATTATTCGATCTACATTGTCCTCAGAAGCATGGATCAATGCAGCCCCAGCTTTGATGGTGAATCTGGGGTCCTTGTCTGTCCCATATACTATAGTTGTATCATTTATCATTTTACCTGACTACCCCCCAGTTTCGACCTTTCTTTCGGTCCTCTTCACTATTCTTTTCCTTTCCCTATCATAAAAGATAGTGTTGAAATTCGGTACCTCCTCCCCTTTCTTCTACTCAAAATGGATTAGCCTAAGGGTGGGGACCATAGCCTATCCTGTTGTGCTGCTAGCAACTGCCCTAGGATCTTGAATATCAATATTACCCAAGTCCTGAGCCTGACTGTCTACAAGATCAGAAGCTGATTGCTCTACCCCTATCAGCTTTAGCCTTTCTGCTTCTTGCTTCCTCATTTCCTCATCCAACTTTATTTTCTTTTCCTCCTCTTCACTTCGGGAAGCTTCTTCTACCTTTCTAGATGCTTCTTGTTTAGCTCTTTTCCTTTCTTTCTCCTAAAATTTGAGCCATCTTTCAGATTCCTGTGCTAGTCTCCTAGCATCTTCATTTCTTTTCCTAGCCTCTTCCTCTTTTGCCTTTTCCTGCTCATCCTGTCCTTTCCCGCCTTTGGTGGTGATTTTCTTTTTAAACCTTCTTCTCAAGGCCGTTATATTTTGTGCACTGCGGAAAATGGATTCCTCTCTATCCCAGTGGCTTGTGTAATCAAAATGTACATTTGCTTCCTTACAGTGCTCGGCCACTTTATTCCGAGAATCATTCCTGTGGAATTTCATTTCCCCAATTCCTCCACTAATTCATCATCTTTCTTTACTCTTGTGAACTTATAACTTCCTAACCTGAATGGTAAAGGAGGGTAAGCCTCTTTCTTATGTTTAAATAGAAAGCTCCGTATACCATCTAAGAAAACCTGTCTAATTGCCTCCTTGTGCACTGTATAGTCAGTGGCATACTTTGGTAGTAGTGAGGGTGCTTTGGAGCATCCATACATTCTGAAGTACAATCCATCCTCTGTCAAGTAGTAGTCTGCACATTCCTCAATCACTTGCAATGCTTCCTCTGACATATAGTTACACTCCTTCAAGAAGATCAATGTATATAGTGGCATGATGAAGTGCTCACACACTTCTCTATAGTGACTGTGGTGCTTGTGTGCCCACAGTGGCTTGTAAGCTGAGTAGACTGGTTTTCTCTCTCGGTCCCAGATACACCTCAGGTTTGGGAAGGGTTGAGTGCATAGTATGAAATCAATCAGTATAGATCTCATATAGAACTCTGACCTCTTCTGGGACACCCCTCTTAATGCTGATGCAATCCAGGCCGAGAGGCTGTTGGACACAATGTTTGCCTAGTTGAACACTGTCCCCTGTGTTGCAACATAGAAAATGATAGGCACCCATTCCAACTTGAATATTTTACCATGGGCCCTCTTGAAAATCCTGTTCAGCATTACATCAATGAACCTGTAAGGGGTTCCTAGAGTGGCAGTGTCATATTCCCCGATCGGCCTAGATCTAAATTTCTTTCCAGGCATTAACATTCTCTTCAGTGTCTCGACTAGGTCCATCTTAATTTCCTTTAGCCAGTCCTCAGTCAAGTACACCTGTGCTTCTGGTAAGTGGTAGGCCAGTGACACATACCTAGGGCTATAAGCAACATAACCCTATTTATCAACATT
Source organism: Pseudotsuga menziesii (assembly GCA_001517045.1). NCBI lineage: Eukaryota > Viridiplantae > Streptophyta > Pinopsida > Pinales > Pinaceae > Pseudotsuga > Pseudotsuga menziesii. Next base: position 130,412 of record LPNX010499863.1, on the reverse strand, counting down.
TGCCAAAATCATGGTGGTTACATCTGCCCTGGGCAGAATCCACCCAATCACCTCTGAGCATGGGAAAACCTCAGGTCTAGTAGCAACCTTCATTAAGGCAGATCTCTCTATGTTGGCATAGATGGTTTCTTCTTCAAGACCTATGTCAGGTACTTCTCGGTGTGTTATTAATTTGTAAATCCCCCCCCATTGATATTCAGGTTCCACACCCACTATGCATCTGGTGTCCTCGTAGGTGTATTCAACTCTGGTAACTATTTCAACTTCGGGTTCCTCTTCTACTACGGGATATTTCTTCTTCTGATGTTTAGACATCTTGGATTCTGAAGAATTTCCCTGTCATATATAGAAATTTCTTTTAGGTTCTGTTGGGTCATTCCCAGATAACATTCAAAATGGAGACAAACTGTATAAGCATTTTACCCCGTCTATGCTAAACATGAGTGCAGCTATGAAAAATAAACAAACAATGCTCAAAAGCCAAATGTTCCCGCATAAAATTAATCTGCCCAAAAGGCTAACACTAACTCACGATCAACATTTGCAGAATCAACTTAAAATAGTATGGCCTTTCCAAATGACGAATATTTCCCTCCTAATTATGAAACAGAAAATAGTCTCGACACCCCCTCTCGGCGTTACGACCTAAACATTACGTGGAAAATATGGTGTCCAATCCCAAGTGAAGGACACTGCAAGTGATAGTACGCTCAATTCATTGTATGCTCAAAGAAAACATAAGAGGAAACTGCTACTCGCATCCAAATCCACATAGATTGCATTCTGAATCCCTAAATTGGTCCAGGGTTTGTATTCGAGTTTAATAATCTCAACGATGCAAATCTAGTTCACAAAAGCGAGGGAAACAATACAGTGGAACCAGAACCTCAGTACCTTAGAAGAAAGCATGAAACGCTCCCTCCGAATGACCACACGTAGATTGGAGGATACTGGTGCAGACAACGTAACGACAGTCTGCACCGGTTTCCCCAGCAGTCGAGTGTGGTATGCAAAGCCCCAATGGCCGCAAAAGTCATCATTGGAAAACTACAAAACCCCCCATCGGGCAGCCATACCATTTATCTTGAATATATATACATGCTAGGATGAAAAAAGCTAGGTAACCACTAACCGTGGAGACAACAAAACAGTTTGACCAATTGAACGGAACGGGAAAAACGGGCATAAGGGCCTACCTGGAACTATGCTGCGCGACTGGTGGAGAAAAAAAATGCAAACTTTCACGGCGGAGCCACCTAGGAGAGAAGGTACCGACAACGAAAGAATTGGTCTGCTCGAGCTATAACGACAGCATGGGGAATTCACTAAAATAACAATAAAATAATAAAACACCTCGGCCCCAATATATACGCCTCGGTAAACCATAATCGACGGGAAAAATAAAACCATCGGGATCGGTGATCGTGTCAGTATCGCCTCTTCAACGGAGGATGATGAAACAATGAGGACACCCGCAAATCAAAATTTACATCGGAGCTCGTGAGACTAAGGCTTCGGAAGAATAGATGGTTGGAGAGCTGCAACTGTGAAATCATAAAAGAAACCAAGCTTCGTAGACCAATCAAAATCAGAGCAAAAATAAACATGACTCAAAATACGGACCACGCGGACAACATAAATCAAACTATCGGAAGCCTAGTGTTTTTCAAAGCCGCAACGGTGAGAGCTAAAATCCAAAGGATCTGCGAATAAAAAACGGTGGGTATCGAAGAGGATACAAAAAATCTAAAAAACACTTCGTAGTGCCTCCTCTGCAATGGTGGAAGACGTATAGACAAAGGTTCCGATGGGATCTCAAAACAACTACCGATAAAGAAAATGCATCGGTGACCAAATACACTTGACTCAGACTCGATGTTCGGTTCTTTTCCACAATGACGGGCATGAAGATATCTGGACTCCCGACTCAAAGTACAAAACACTTTCGATGGCAAGGCAAAATTAATTCAAACATTAAAACATCACCCGCATAAAAGTAACCTTTGCGCAAACATCAAGCAAAACCAAAAGCTGAGCAAAACGAAATAAAGGAGGGTCCCAATTTTGTTTTGAATTTTGGGAAAATGTTGCAGCTGCAACAAGTCGTTAGATGGGTGGTTGAGTAAATGGGGGGTTGTTCCAACATATGGCTGGCCGATTGGGGGATCCTTCCTAGGTTTCGCAACACCGAGACAAGTGTTGATTTGGTTTTTTATGTTTTAGTCGTTGGATATTTTAGTTTCCTTTAGTTTTTTTCACATATAAATATGGTTGTTTGTATCAATTTTTGGATATTTTAGAATGTTTTCTTATATATTAATATATTTACTCCCAATTAAAAAAAATTATGTGTAGAATAGTGTTATGTGTGCAATATATAAAATAAATTATGTGTGGATTAAGTGAGCTGTTATGTGTTGAATAGATAATAAAAAATGAGTGGATTAATTTAAGTGTTATGGAATATATGAACTGTTGATTTCTAATGTATACATTGTTCATTCCTCTTCAAACTTCATATTCTATATTTTTCCTATATAATATTAATGTAGGTTTTGGAAGTACAAGTTCTTTTTATTAATGGTGACATTCTTAGGAATTAACACTATAAAGGTAGAATTTTCATTTCTAGGCACGTACCCCAATATCCTAGATTCTTCGACAACTTCCACTAAGTCACGACCTACCAAATCATTAAAATGAAGAAAAAACTCCCTAGTCCACCCATTTGGACCGGGGCTCTTTTCCTTAGTAAATATTTTTGACCTCATCAGATTTAACAATAGCCCTCATTTTTCTCTCTTCCTCATCACTGAAAAATATTGGATAGTTCCTCAAAGCCTGTAACTGGTCGACTAAATTATTAGAATTTCCCAGTTAATAAATATCCTTGAATTGTTTAAAGACTTCCTCTTCTAGAGACTTCTAATTACTTATGAGGTCACCATTTTCATCCTTCAAGTCTTAGATAACATTAATGTTTCTTCTCTAATTAGCATAACTATGGATAAACTTAGTATTATTATCTCCATGAGCTAATGTGGAGAACCTCATACAATGAACAATCAAAATGCACGATATAACAAAAATATTGGAGCACAAAAGTGATTTTATTTATCACGGTCCACTCCGAGGGGGAAACCTCCTTTGAGAAAGCTCAATACAAAATAACTCTTCGATGCTTTCAATAGACTCAACACATAATTATATACTAAGTCTAATCTAAACAACTATTACCCTCCATGAATGTGGGATAATGCAACATAATAACTAGACAACTTAACAACTATTACTTACTCCCCATGAATGTGGGATAATACAACATAATGATGGGACGACTTACAAAGCATATGCGTCCAATAAAATATACTAACAAAATTAAGAGAAGGGTTGACACGGGTTCTTAACATGCCATACCTCTTAAAAAAAGGATTTGTCCTCAAATCTTTATATGTGGAAACTGTTGTTGAATCTAAAGGAGCAGTTCCCATGTAGCATCCTCTGGTTGCATGTTGTGCCACTGAATTAAGACCTCTATGATGGACCGAGAGTGAAGCTGACAAGTGCGCTTATTGAGGATTCCCCCCATATTCGAAATGATGGATTCTTCACTATCCCGTTCTGGTAAAACAATTTGTTCTCTGATGTTGGTGCCAATCACTTGAGGAATGTGAGAAGAAGGAGGAAGTGCCAATTTATAAGAAACAGACCCAATTTTTTGAAGAACTGTATATGGACTAGAGATCTTTGGAATGAGTGTTTGATTCCCTTTGAGATTCAAGGAGGATTTCTTGTAAGGCTGCAAACAAAGAAAAACCATGTCACCAACTTGAAAAGTGCGCTCAGAATGGTGTTGATCGGCTTGGTGTTTCATGTGGGTTCTGGCCATGTGAAGATTGTCCTACAGAATGTGAAGAATCTAATGTCAGTTTCAAAGAACCATGTCAACTTCCTGAACTGGTGAACTGCTAGGGGTGTATGGAAGGATTACTAGAGGTGTGTGACCATAAACTACTTCATATGGAGTCATTGGATATGTAGTATGGTAGGAAGTATTGTACCACCATTTAGCGAGAGGGAGCCACTTTTCCCATAGATGTTGTTCTTCAGAGGTGAAACAACGAAGATAAGTTTCCCAATAGTTGTTGATGACTTCACTCAGACCATCTATTGGTGGGTGATAAACTGAACTCATATTCAGTTTGGTGTCAGTAAGGAGAAAATGGCTTGTGAAATTTGTGTTGCCATCTGATACAATGGAAGAAGGGATTCCATGAAGAAGAAATTATCTTGTCCATGAAAGTTTGTGCGATTGAGGAGGTGGTATATGGAGGGATGAGAGCACAAAAATGATGATATTCGAAGATCCGATCAACCACAACCAAGATTATGTTCTTCCCTCCATATTTAGGGAGCCCTTGAATGAAATCCATCAAAATATATGTCCAAATCCTTGTAGGGATGGGAAAAGGTTCAAGCAATCTGGAAAGGAGTGTAGTTTCACCTTGGTGGCGCTGACAAGGAGCACATTCAGAAACCATCTGTTGAATTTCTCATTGCATTCCCTTCCAAAAGAAGTGACATTGTGCCCTCTCATATTTTTTCATGAACCTAGAGTTCCCTGCCAATGGAGAAGCATGGAGTTCATAAAAGACTGCATGTTTAATATCTGTGCTGTAGGGAAGCACCATACAACCCTTGTATCTCAGAGAAGAGCCATCCCAAGAGAAATGCGGTACCACAGAAGGGTTACTGGCCAACGGTTGGATGATTTTAGATAATGAGGAGTCATTGACATAGCTTTGTTGAACAAAGTGTAACCAAGTTGGAATAGGCATAGCAATATTTGAAAGAGAGACAGGGGCATCAAATGTGAAGGAAAGAGTACCAGTTTAACCGGTCTCAATTGAAGGATAGGATAAGTCAGAAGGATAAGGCAGGTGCAGGTAGCGGCATAACTGGTTCAAAGTGAATTTCCCATCCAGTGAGTTTATATACGTTTTTATTACTTAATAAGAGCAAGCTCGGCAGAAAAGGAATGAAGGTGGCATCTAGTGGTGGCTATCCCGCCGCCCATTTATCAGTTGATCACCCAAATGGTAATTTCAATTATGAAAAGTGCATATCCTAGAGTCTTTGTTGATCTAATAGTTGATCCAAAAATCGATGCTTGTCCTTAGCCTTCTTGTAATTGATCTCATAGTCATAACCACTGAGTTTGCTAACCCATTTCTGTTGTGTTGGGGATGAGACTCGTTGTTCCAGGAAATATTTCAGACTTTGGTGATTAGTCTTGATGCAACAAGGATTCCATAAGAGGTATGGCCACCACTTCTGTATTGTGTGCAAAATAGTCATCATTTCCTTCTCATATGTGCAGGTGGATAAATTATTTCCAAGAAGGGATTTACCAGTGAATGCCATGGGATGTTCATCTTGAAAGAGGACAACACCAAGTCCATTTTCGCAAGCATCACTCTCAAGAGTGAAGGTCTTGGAAAAATCAGGCATCTGAAGGGTGCATCGGAATGAAATATCTAAGGGAGTATTTGAGACTACCGAAGGTTGCATTTGAATGAAATGGAGCTGAGTGATGACACCATGTAAATTATTCTTAAGGATCGTTTCCATGCAATGTGAAATGATGATGCTGAGAGACCCTGGTTGTAAGCCATTAAATGTGTGTTTTTTCCCATTGACTAAAAAATGCATCCATAGTTCAGCAAAATATCATAAGATGGGTCCAAGTGTGCATAACCATTGAGTGCCCGAAATCATAGAACAATCTCCTAGGGGTATGTCAAACATGTTAGAACACAAGTTATAATCTCCAATAGAGATACACACACTGCAATACTCTCCTTTGCAAGGTAAGGTGCTCCCATTGGCAACCATGAATTTAAAGCTGGAGAAAGGATGGAAAAAACAATCAACTTGTTTAGCAATCTAAGGGTCAATAGGTGGTTGTAGAATGTCATCCTAATCATATATTGGATCCTGAGCAATGTCACAAATTTCAAGTGCAGGCGAAGAAGTCACATCCAAGAAATAGGGCTTGTGTTCAGTACATTGATGTCCCCGGGTGAATTTATCATCACAATTATAACAAAGTCCTTTTTCCCTATGTGCCTGCATCTCAGCTTCAGACAAATGCTTGATAGGAGTAGTTCTAGGAGTCAGTTAAGGGATTGGATGTCTTTGGGGAACCATATTTCTGAATGGAACAAAAGTGGATTTGGGGCGTTGCTGAGCCCTAATCTTGTCCTCCACCAACTTAGCCAACCCTAGGATTTCCATCATTGTGTTGGGACATAACATTGTAACGTCAGATCAGATTGTATCCTTAAGATCACTGATAAAACAACTCCTATAGAATGCATCAGGAAATCCTTTTGTGTGCTTGACTAAGTTCTCAGATTCTGTCTGATACTCTCTCACAGTGCCAGTCTAGAGAAGTTTGGTGAGTGTTCCTGTGAATTCATCTAAACCACTAGGGCCAAATTGGTGCAAAAGGAGTTGGAAAAAATCTATCCATTGGGGCTCTTCATGATCCTTGATGTATCAATAAAACCATTGAAGGGCTTCACATTCCAAATGAAATGATGCAAGTGGGACTTTGGTGACATCAAAAGTGTTATGCATATTAAAGTATTTTTCTGCCTTGTGTATCCATCCACTTGGATCATCACCATTGAAGTGAGGGAATTCAATATTCGGCCCACAAAAGTTGCTAGAAGCAGAGAACGTAGTGCCTACAGTAGACTCAGGATGTTGCTGGTTGCGCATGGCTGAATACTGAAGATGGAGGTCGAGAAATCTTTGATCTAGATCTTTGAGTTTGGTCTTGAGGGTGACAAGTTCTTCTTCCATTTGTCTATTTGCTCCTGCGAGGGTGACAACCATAAGCAATATATTTTTTTTTAATCAGAAATGGGTGGAAAAACAAAAACAGAGAGGGTTTTAGGAAAGGAAAATTTTGAGTTGGGAAAAACACAAGTGGGTAACTAGGTTGTGGACACTTTTTGAGGAAATGTGAATTTCAGAAGCGGGGTGAAAGAAGGAGATGGAATTTCGGGCTTGGAGAAGTGGACTTGGGATAAGGTCCTCAATGAATGAAATATGTAGAATGGAATGACAGGGGTTACAGTAAATTTTCAAGGGAAATGGAGCTAAATCAAGGAATATATGGCTAGAAAACATTTTTTTTTTCCTGAAAAAATGATCTGTGGCGGTGCTAGAAAGTTGTGCTTTATCAACTTGAATTGGAGTAAATGATCTGTGAAAGTTTTGGAATTCTATGTGTTATCAACTGTAAATAGATATGGACCCCAGGTATATTTGGATTCCTAATGGTTCAAAGGTAGTCACTCAACCACCAAGGTTGTCTTAGGCTTGAGTATTGGGGCAGTACCCCTCACTTCATGGTGCAGGTAAAATTGCTAACTGCTTGGAAAAAACCGACAGCTATTTGGTTTTCCTCATGGATGGGAATCTAGTCAATCTGGTGGGGGTCGTTTCCCTTTTCGCTTGGTAGGTCCTCTCAATGGCCAGCTACTTCGGGGTTCCTGTGGTACTCCTAACAATGAGTTTTAGGGCAATGCCCAAGTACTTCCCACAGTTAAGCAGAAAGGGTTTAATCCTTGATCCAAATGAAAAATACCGCTGCAAGAAGAAGAACTACTACAATAATCATAGTGCCAGAAAAAATGTGGCAGAAATTCCACTCAATGCTCAAAAACCCGTAATTAGAGCTAGGGTTTTGAGACAAAAACTTTTAAAATGAGCATAACCCGATCTATATTGCTCAGAATCGCTACTATAGCCTATTTTTGGAACTGGAACAACCACTCCGCTTCTACCCTCAAAATCAGAATAGAAATCTAGGCACCTAATCAAAATATTTTCGCTCTACAATTTCGTGGCCGTCACCAAAATTCTGAAAAATTACTGATTTTAAATACGTGATATCTCCACTTTTAGAAATCCAAATGAGATGATTTTTTTTGAAAATGCATATTTTTGAAAGAGGAATTCAGATATGCAACTTATTTTTTTTGAATCGGCACAGAGAGTTTCGAAAATGGATGTGAAATTCATTGCCCAATTTTGCCCCCTTTTTTTTTTGCAAAAATAAAATAAAATTCCCACTTGTGCCAAGGAAAGTGCTCTGATACCAGATGTGGAGAACCTCCTGCAATGAACTATCAAAATACACGATATAACAGAAATATTGGAGCACAAAAGAGATTTTATTGAGCGCGGGCCACTTCGAGGGGGAAACCTCCTTTGAGCAAGCTCAATACAAAATAACTCTTCGATGCTTTCATTAGACTCAACACATACTTATATACTAATTCTAATCTAAACAAATATTACTCACCATGAATGTAGGATAATGAAACATAATAACTAGAAAACTTAACAACTATTACTTACTCCCGGTGAATGTGGGATAATACAACATGCTAATGGGACGACTTACAAAGCATATGCGTCCGATAAAATATACTAACAAAATTAAGAAGAGGGTTGACATGGGTTCTTAACAACTAACCAAGTGGCTCGACTCTTAAGTATTCAAGTTTCTTCATCCCTCCTTAGAATATTAGCCTTCATTGTTTCAAGAATTCCTCTTCTAGAGACTTCTAATTACTTATGAGGTCACCATTTTCATCCTTCAAGTCCTAGATAACATTAATGTTTCTTTTGTGATTAGCATAACTATGGATAAAATTAGTATTATTATCTCCATGAGCTAACCAAGTGGCTTGACTCTTAAGTATTCAAGTTTCTTCATCCCTCCTTAGAATATTAGCCTTCATTGTTTCAAGTCTGATCAAATTTTCCTTTCTTGAAGAAGATAAATAGTCATCATCCAACAAAGATTATAAGTATTCAATCTCATTTTCTATCCAAATCAATTCCTTTTTGTTTTCCTTCTTCTTCTCTTTGTCGCAAACTAAGACATATTTTTTAAGTAACATAAGTTTTATTTTCACTAATCTCAGAATCAGAGTCAAATGATCAGTATGTGTTGAGATTGCAACATCATGAGTCATTCTCCAATATTGTGAGTAATATCAAGGCAATAGAATTGTGAGTAATATCAAGTTATACAAATATCCTCATATGACTGAGGTGGTGATGTTGTAAATATTGTGAGTAATATGGATACAATAAACTTCTGAGTAATATCAAGTCAGTAAAATTGTGTGTAATATCAAGTGACTCTTGTGAGTTATATCAAGGAAATAGATCGGTGAGTAATATCAAGTCCTACAAATATCCCCATGTTGTGAGGTGGTGTACTTTACTGTGTAAAGTAATTATACTATGTGATGTATTACTAGTCATGGCCAATAAATGTTATAATTCTCCTTTAGGAATTAACTACCCCTAGAGTGATTTACTTTAGCATATGACTATATGACCCAGGGTAATACATATGATCATAGGTTGGAAAAAATTATTCTAAGTATGATATGATAAAGATGATTAATTAATTAAACACACGGACCATGCAAAATTAATTAAATGATACATGAGATAAGAACTGAGATAGAGTACAGATTCGAATTTCCTACATGTCAAACCTCCAGTGAACTCGAATTAGAAATAAATCTGATAATTCTAAGTCGTGGAAAACAAGTTTAAGTTAAATAAGGAATCTATTCATTAATTTATGCAAAGTGGTTGTCAAAGATGACACTGATGGTGAAGAACTAAATACATTCAGTTTAAAATCCTAACTAATGGCTAGGAAATTAGTTATGCAGTTCACATTCAGTTCTGCTCAGTTACATTCACTCTAGTTCAGTTTAGTTCAATTACATTCAGTTCTGATTCAATTCATTTCAATTTAGTTCAATTGATTAGCACTCGGTTATAGGTATTTAACACCAGTGAATTAATGGAGGGCACATATATCCAGCATGGGAGGTAATTACGAGGTGACAACTTGGAACCAATTCAAGGAAGGTGCAATAGGTAATGTGGGAAGTGTGCACAGAGTGTGCATAGTGTTAATAGTTCCCAAAAGGCATGCAACCATTCACTACCTTCCATTGTATGATTGAATAAGCTTGTTATTAGAGTGTTATGCACTTGGAAAGGATATGCCAATATTCCAAGTGATCTCTATTCTCTAGTGTTGGTTAGATATATCTTATCGAGCAATATTTAAGTGTTGTAAAATCATTTTCTACCATTATCTATCATACTCAAATATTTTTTTTCTGGATTTTTCATCATTCGGATTTGTGGAGGGTTTTTCCAAGGTACATCATGTGACATGTATCATAGAAAGGGCATGCAAGATCTTATTATTGTGCAAACATTCTAAAACTACATAGGATCTTGAAGCATTGAGAAAATCTTGAAGTAATGGCATAAATATCTGCTTAACCAAAATATTGACTTGAAGGCACATCAAACTTCAACACATGCAAGGCGAGAGTGATCAATATTCTCAAAGAGCACGATCTTGATTCCTTTGTGACTATCGTGATCGGAGAGCCTATTTCAAATGAAGGAAGAACCAATTACAAGAAGAATCAAGCAAGAAAGGAGGATCATATATGACTCCATGAAGGACAACCTCATGTTGGTGATCACACCATTGAAGAAAACACAGGAGTTTTTTGACACACTCATGAATATTTATGATAAGAAGGCCCCTACTCAAAAGAGGAATTTGAAGAACAAGTTGCACAGCATGTATATGGAAAGAGATGATACCGTATCCTCATTCTTCACAAATATTTCACAGGTGAATGATCAACTTGCAAGCATCATTGTGGATACATAGGAGAATGATCTTCTTCAAACCGCCATCGATGGGATTCCTGCTTCATGGGATACCTTTATTGTTTCAATAAATGTAAGATAAGAGGAGCCCAAGTTCAAAAGAATATGGCATGATTGCATTCAAGAAGAAGGGCACATCTAGAACAAAGTGGTGCACACAAAAGAAGATAATCGACCTCTCACGGCTAGAACTAAGAAAGTGAGGAAGCCATTCACTCCCAAGTAATTATTTCATGCAAAGAAGAAAGAGTTTACAAATTTATTTGAAAAATTAAATTTTAAATTCTTCTATTTTGGAAAGAGCAGTCACTTTGCATGAGAGTGCAATAAAAATAAGAAATATAAAGAAAAAGGTTCATGCCTCTAGTGTCATAGAATAAACTTCACAAAAGAATGCACCTAAGGAGAAAGGGACAAGGAGGTGACAAGGAGGGAGTATTACCTTGCCTTTGCTTTGTTTGTATCTCTCATCATGGGAGAATATACATGGATTATTGATAGGGGTGATTCAAAACACATGTTAGGATACAAAATCACCAACATCAAAGAAAAATTGTTTGCATGCATGGTAGAATTGGGAGACGATTCCACATACTCAATCTAAGGAGTTGGATCCACATCCTTCTAGCAAAAATCAAAAGACAGACTACATGTGGAGTACATTATTTATGTACCCGAATCGAAGAACAAGCTACTCTCTATTTACGTCCTTGAAGACAAAGGATTCCGAGTCATTTTCATGGAGAATCAAGCATACTCATGGTTGAAGAACCAGAACATTGATACTCCTACTATTATTGGAGTCCGAGAAGGAGGAATTTACAAGGTCCAAGGAAAGTATATTGCAGTAATGACACATCATACTATCACCCCATGCGATATTTGGCATAGGAGGCTTGGAAACCTCCAATTCAGAGCACTCCCTGGCTTGCAGCAAATGGTGAAAGCTATGCCTAGTTTTGATTCTATACATGAAACTGTTTGAAGAGGTTGTTATTTAGGAAAGAATATTAAAAACAAGTTTCCTAGAATCCATACTAGATATAAATGCATATTATATTTAGTGCACTAAGATATATGTGGACCCATGTATTCCCCATTCCTTAGTTGGATATCTCTACTATATTTTATTCATTGATGGTTTCTCTCATAAGGCCCAGATTTACTTCATGAAAGCCAAAAGTGAAACCTTTAGTAAATTCCAAGAGGCTAAAGCCTTAGTTGAGAACCATAAAAGTAGGAATATATGTTCCATGAGGTCTGATAATGGTGGAGAATTCGAATAAAGTTCCTTTAATGATTTTTGTAGTGATGCAAGGACATGTAGATAATTAACAGTTCCTTACAACCCACAACATAATGGGGTTGCAGAGAGAAAGAAAAAAATTGTGCATGAGGATGCAAAATCCATGTTACACGATCATGATCTATTTACTTATTTGTAGACAGAAGCTACTAGTACAACAATGTACATACATAACAAAACTCCGCATGTAGTTCTTGATGAGAAAACACCTAAAGAGGTGTTCACTAACCAGACATATCACATCTTCATATTTTTGGATTTCCTGTGTATATTCACATTCCAAAATAAAAGAGAAACAATATGGAACCTTCTGGAAAGAAGGGAAATTTTGTGGGATACAATGGGACCTCCAAGGCATTCAAAATTTGTGTACCTGGAGAGAGACATGTTGAGGTTAGTTGGGATATGAATTTCCATGAGGAGGCAACATTCAAGCGGTCAAAAGAGATTGAATGTGATCCAGATATAGAGTATGTTGAGGATCCTATATCATAGGATGATGATGATGATTCTTCTTCTTCTGATATTCAGAGGGAGAATCCAATAGATCATGAAAATATACCTATTATTGATAAAACAATTGAAATGGTTAATGAACCTTCTGCAAAGAGGAGGTCATCATGGTTCCGAGATGTATTGAGAGATGATAAGAAGCATGGAGCACCATTAGGAAACTCCAGAGAGTGCAAGCAACCTGATAGGTATTTAGGATATGTTGCATTGATGATCAACATCAACAAATTAGATACTTCATCATATGAAGAGGCTGTAGAGCATCAAGTGTGGAAATATGCTATGGCAGAGGAATATCATTCTATTCTTAAGAATGGTGTTTTGGATATTGTTCCCAGACCTAAGAGGAAGTGAGTTGTAACTTCAAGATGGATTTATAAGATAAAGCATGCTGCAGATGGGAGTGTGGACAAGTACAAATATAGGTTTGTTTTCCGTGGATTTTCTCATAAAGAGGGAATTGATTATGATTATGCTTTTGCTCCAGTGGCCGGGTATACTACTATTAGATCTATCATTTCACTTGCATCAGTATTGGGATGGAATATTCACTAGATGGATGTGAAGGCTTCCTTCCTCAATGGTGAGGTCGAGGAAGAGGTTTACATTGAGAATCCTGAGGGTTTTTTGATACATGGGAAGGATTCTCATGGGTGAAAGTTGGAGAAATCCTTGTATGTTTTAAAACATGCTCCTCAAGCTTAGTATGCCAGAATTGTTAGAATAATAAACCCATAGTATTTACCCACTTAGACATTATTTCATTTATTTTGTCTTAATTGCCTAGTCCATGAGTCCCACCATGTGCAAGTTGTCAATTGCCTATCCATAGAGGTCAAACTTGCCATTATTGACTCATGGAGTGCTTTGGAAAGTCCTGGGAATCAAATCTGCTTTATTCCTGGCCTCCTAGGCGCCCTTCTACTTTTTCTGCTTTGTTGACTGCTTTTCCAGTTTTTAAAGCACATAAGGAAAGCTAGACTAGGTGAGGTGAACCTGTTTTATTCCCCTTTAATCCTCCACTATTTACTCCATGAAAAAGCATGTATGAGCTGCCATTTGACCACTCTTTAGCTTGCCCATGTGCCCTTGCTAATTCGTGGGGTCCTTGATAGATTTGGGATCAGCTTTTTACACCTATGGGGGATTTGCCTATTTTGGGTAAGCCTGCTTTATGCTAGATTTGGATGCTTCCTTATGCATTCGATTTGCTCATGTATTCTATATATTCAGTAGCCTATGTTATTACAGGGTTGGCTATTGTACACTCAGTTAATATAATTTTGTGTTACAGCTCCATATTCAGTCTCCATTGTTGATAATTTGCATGATCAATTGTTAATTGCTGTGAGTGAAATTAATCTACTGCAGGCCTGAATTTCTAAAAGAATAGACAATTATATTCAGAAACTGGGTTTCTTGAAGAGTGATGCAGATTCAAACTTGTATTTCAAAGTAGTGGAGAATGGACCTATGGTACTAGTCCCATATGTGGATGATATTTTTGTCACTAGAGGAAATACAGATGGATGATTGTTAGAGGGATATTACCTCATAGTTTGAGATGAAATACTTAGGTCTTATGCACTAATTACTAGGAATTGAGATCTGGAAGAGGAATGATAAGATATTTTTATCTCACGGGAAGTACACTGTGGACATCCTGAACAGATTTGTCATGGTGGATTGTAAATCCATGACTACTCCTATGGATTCCAATTTGAGGAAAATCCATGAGATTGAGACTGGATCAGATCTGATGGACCACATATTATATAGACAATTTATTAGCTTGTTGATGTACTTGATACATTCAAGGCCATAAATTTTCTATGTAGTTATCATTTTGAGTTAGTTCATGACTAATTCTAGACACAGACACTGGATTGTAGATAAGCATATTTCAAGATACTTATGTGGTACAATTTATTATGGACTCAAGTATGCCTCCAATGGAGGAGTGTTATTAATTGTTTATATTGATTCTTATTGGGGTGGAATCATTGTTGATTGAAAGAGAACTTTTGCGTATTGTTTCAGCTTGGGTTCTGCTACAATTTCATGGTCTAGAAAAAATTGGGATTTAGTTTCCTAAAGGACCATAGAGGCTAAGTACATTGCTGCTAGTACTGCTTATAGAGAAGCAGTGTGGCCGAGAAATATACTTGGAGTATTGTTCAGTGTAAAGCTAGAGCCTAAAGTGATCAAGTGTGATGACCAGAGTTGTACAAATATTTTTGAAAATACTTTGTTTCATGACAAGTAGAAACACATAGAAATGAAGTATCACTTCATTCAGGACATGGTCCAGAAAGGAATTGTAAAAATTTAGTACATATCTACTGATAAGAAAATTGCATATGTCATGACAAAGCCTCTGTCTTTGACGATGTTAAGATACTTTTGAAATAAGCTTGGTATGGTAGAGAATGTCTCCCTCATTGAGAGGGAGTATTTAGATTACAACATCAGGAGTCATTCTCTAGTCTTGTGAGTAATATCAATTCCTACAAATATCCTCATATGATTGAGGTGGTGATGTTGTAAATCTTGTGAGTAATATCAAGGTGGGTCTTGTGAGTAATATCAATACAATATACATGTGAGTTGTCACGTCCCCAAGCCTTCGACCGGCGAAGAGGACGTGACCCAAACATTATCCCACTGGGCTAAGAGCCCCATGAACATGTACAGGCATAAAATTGCTGAAAACAGAATACTAAGGAAAATGCATTGGGATAAAACATGCACTTATGGAATCAATTATCAGACACAGTGGAAAAAAACAGCATTCATACATGCATGTATTCATTCAACATGTTCATCAATTTCATTAACAGAAAATAAGATTGCAGAAGTAAAATGGATAAAATCACTTATCTTATGAAAGCTTGGATCCACAACCAGCTACATCGCTGCAACGTTCCACCCAACCATAGTCCAGCATGCTCCTTAATCTCTCAGCAGCACTGCCACCCCCGAGCTGGGCATGATTCTCCAAGGAATAAGGGAACAAGCACGCTTACACATAGCCAAGGATACACAAAACATAGCCAAGCCAACATAGTTGGGTTTATCAGGCCATTAGGGAGTTAGAGAAGGCAGATTGCTAAGCCGGTGAGCTCATTACAGAGCCAAGGACACCTACACCTGAACTGGCCTGACCTCTAAGACATCCATCCACACCCAACACAAGGAATCAATCCCTTCTCTGCTAAACAGTCCCTCAGGCCCTGCATTCCCTTCCAGTGCTATTCAGGGGTGATGGAGAAGAAGGCCAGCCCTCTAGCTCTGTCTGTGTGGTTCCAGCCACCAGGTTTATCAAGCAAAACTAAGCCAACATCCCTGCTCCTCTCACAGTCCGAAGACCAACAATTGCACATACGTAATCAAGTCAACTGTCATAGCTTAAAAATGGAAAACGAATTCTGAGTCATTATTGGCCCTATCGTGGCCAAAGTGACTCTCAGGCAAATTTACAACAGCCCCCAGCATGTAAGGAAGACCACAACCAACACAACCAACAATGTGGAAAAACACAGCCCGTCCTGGGCACGAAATCACCCAGAAAACATACACAGACCAAGTTGGGGAAGAAATTACAGTTTCCCAGCCTGTGGGTGAGCGTGAGCAACAATGCAAAACCCAAAATCATCCCATGAGTACAGGATACGGCCACACTATTCACAAATCTGTAGAGGAAAACTGCTGTGTGGTAAATCCAGCAAAATCCTGTGCGTGAAGACCAAAACGGGAAGTAATCCCTCTGTGTGAGAATGCACAGCAATGGATAGGATGCGAATTTGCAGGAGAAAATCGTGTGGGTAAAACCCAGGGAATTCTTGTGCGTGAAAACAGTGAGCAGCCAAATGGGAAGTGCGTGAAGGTGAAAAAATACCAGGAGGACGCGAATTTTCAGTGTGTGGGTGCTCAGCAACTCATGGAGAGGAGAAGAATGTCTGCGTGATAGGTGATAGTCGTTTTTCCTTTCCATTCCGAAGTCAACTATGGGTGGAGTGTGCGTGGAGGCATGGACTGACAGTCCTGCCACCCCACTCCCAAAACAATTAACTACCATAACTTCCCTCAGCTACCAGCAAAAATTATTAACTGAAGGTGGTTGGGATAAAATAAAAGAAAATGACACATGGGTTTTTCCCCCTTTTGGCTCAAGGTTTGACAAATCCTCCCCCCACATCCTTATCCTTGGGAAAAATCATGCCCCATTCGATTTAGTTGCCGCGACCGTAGCTGGTTGTGTTCATTAATTAATTATGATGCATATTTACATGATACTGAAACTTAATATGTGTCGCATGCCCCGATATTCAATCGGTGACAATTTAAATCCAAAACATAACATTACCGATCAATGGTGGGGCCTTGGCATTTAGCTCCACACCATGATCATTTACAATATATATACATCATATACATCTAGTGCAACGGGGTCAAAACCAGGGCATTACATTCCCCTCCCCCTTCAATAGCACTGTCCTCAGTGCTTTAAAAAATTGAACAAAATGCTACACTGGCATCGCCTCAGTGTTCTACAGAATTGAACAAAAATGGATGGGCCAATCGCATGGCATCCTCCAACTCCCATGTAGCCTCTTCAGGTCCGAAGTG
>LPNX010499863.1:89233-111739 GCA_001517045.1 Pseudotsuga menziesii | reverse complement strand
ACAATGGTCTGTTCTGAGCTCAAATCTTCTACCCATCAAGTAATGTCTCCACATATTGAGAGCATGTACTATGGCTGCAAGCTCTAGATCATGAGTGGCGTAGTTCTTCTCATGCTCCTTCAGCTTTCTCGACTCATAACATATCATGTGGTTGTCCTGCATAAGGACTCCTCCAATCCCTTGTCCGCATGCATCAGTACACACCACAAAATCTTTTTCTGGATCTGCAACTTTCAATACGGGTGCACTAGTGAGAAGATTCTTCAACTGCTGGAAGCTTTCTTCACACCTCGATGTCCATTCGAACTTCATCCCCTTCTTTTGCAAAGAAGTGATAGCATGTGCAACTTTGGAGAATCCCTCAATGAATCTCCTGTAGTATCCTGCAAGTCCCATGAAAGATATTACATCCGTCACATTTCTTGGAGTAGGCCAATTCATAATGGCTTCAACCTTTTCAGGGTCCACAGATATACCCTCCTCTGAGATAATGTGACCCAAATACTGAATTCTATCCCTATAGAAGTCACACTTGCTCAATTTTGCATACAAATGATGCTCCCTGAGCACTTGCAATGTCAGTCTCAAGTGTTCTTCATGCTTCTCCTCATTTTTAGAATAAACAAGAATGTCATCAAGGAAAACAAGAACAAACTTATCCAAATATCTGCTGAAGACACTATTCATAAGGCACATAAATGTAGCTGGTGCATTTGTGAGACCAAATGGTACCACTACAAACTCATAATGCCCATACCTTGTCCTGAAGGCTGTCTTATGAATGTATTCATCCTTGATCCTTACCTGATGGTAACCAGACCTCAAGTCAATCTTGGAAAATACCCTTGCTCCTCTCATTTGATCAAAGAGGTCATCAATCCTAGGCAAAGGATATTTATTCTTCACAGTAACCTTGTTCAATTGCTTGTAGTCAATACATAGCCTGAGTGTACCATCTTTCTTCTTTACAAACAGAACGGGTGCTCCCCAAGGAGACACACTCGGGCGGATATACTTCTTTTCCAACAACTCTTGCAGTTGCATCTTCAATTCTAGCATCTCTGGTGTACTCATCCTGTAGGGTGCCTTGGACACTGGTGCTGCTCCTGGCACAAGTTCAATTGTGAAATCAATGTCCCGCTTTGGAGGAAGCCCTGGAATCTCATCAGGAAACACATCCCCGAATTCCTGTAACACCTGATAGTCCTCCAACCTAGGAGTTTCGTCTCGCGAGTCCTCCAAAATCTGAGCTACATAGAACTGGCAACCCTTCCTACAGAACTTCTTTAACTGCATTGCTAAAACCTGCCTCACTGAAATTACCTTTGGAATGCCTTTCACAACTACTAGGTTCCCTTCTTCATTCATGCATTCAAAAGTCTTATTGTAGCAATCAAGCTTCACCCTGTGAGCTTCTAACCAATCCATCCCAATGAGAACATCATAGGAACCAAGCGGTAGCACATACAGATCTACACAAGTAACCAATCCATTCATGACCAATGGGCATTTCTCTACCACTTCACTGACCTTTCTCTTAGTTCCAGTGGCTAGCTAAACTAACCAAGACTTCCTATGCTTTACTTTCTTAAAGGCACAAATATCCACTACTCTAGGAGTAATGTAAATGTGAGTAGAACCAGGGTCAATCAAAATAGAAACAGATTGCTCAACAATCTTACCTGCTACTTCAACCACAGCTGACTGGTGATCTGCTTGGCAGTCCTCCAGTGCTGCATAAATCCTAGGGACTGCCCTTGCTACTTGACCCACTGTTTCTGCTTCTTGAACATTATAAGCTAGTCTTGCACTCTCATTCTCAAGTGGACAATTTCTGCGCATGTGGGGTCCTCCACATTTCCAACATTGAAGTGGCCCTCTATTCTGTTGTGGCTCTTTAGGCTTTTCTCCTGTCACTCCAACCGGCTTACTCGCAGCTTGGGATGGCTGCTTTTGCTGATTCCTGAAATTAGATGGTTTGAAACCTTTCTTTCTTTGGTCAAACTTCTCATTCTTCTTGTCCTTCCATGCCTTATGGTAATCAGGTTTACCTTTTCTTTGCTCATAGCAATACTTAGCCTTCCTTATTGCTTCTTCAAGAGTTCTAGGCTCATAAAACTCAATCCTATCTTTGTAATACTGAGGTAACCCACTCAAAAAATGCTGGATCTTCACTTTTTCATCTCTGATGTACCAGACATACCTCAACAGCTCCAAAAACTTATTTGCATACTCTTCCATGGTCTGCTGTCCCAATCTCAGCTCATGGAACTCCTTAATCTTGTCATCATAATACCTACCAGATAGGTATTTCTGCTTGAAATACTTCTTGAACTGTTTCCACTTCAGTCTCCTTTCACTGATCCTCTTTACTTGCTTGAAGTGTTCCCACCAAATGGATGCTCTTCCATTTAGATTGAATATGGCAACTCTTGCCTTCATGTTTCCTGAATAATCATGCACTTGAAATTACTTTTTAATACCAAGAAGCCAAGCTTCAGCCTCTTGTCCAGTCTTTACCTCACCATCAAACGTAGGAGGTTTAGCTTTCTTGAATTCATCTCGAGTGCGATCCCTATGGTGTCTCTTTCTTTTTCTTTTATGGGAAGATGAACTTGAATCTCCGCTGGATTCTTCAGAATCGGATGACCCACTAGAAGTCCTTCTCCTTCTCCTAGGACTGCTCTTACTACCTTTTGGTCTTGCTGTACCTCGTCCAGAGTCTATCTTTCTTTGCAAATATGTCAAACTTTGCAACATAGCAGCATTCAACTGATGCTGCTCTTCCTGGGCCTTAATCAAGCTTCTCATGGTAGCTGCAACATCTGACGGGGTCTCTTGGAATCTCCTTCCATTAGACTCTATGTCATCATTTCTATTACGTACATTTTCTCCCATGGCATCTCGGGCATGCTCATCAGAATCCCGAGAATCATATCCGTCATGGGTTCTCATACTGAACCACCCCTTACTTACCAAACCGCACTACCTAGAATACTTCTCTTGAAGGTGACTATAATTCTGCAAACGTGTTAATAACACAATTGTTAGATGCATACATTGATACAAATCAACATTACCTACCTTCTCTTGGAATAATCATAAAATAACAAATTTGCCCAACATAGAATTTTCTTCCTCAAGGAATGACTGTCTGAAGGGGGCGACGGGGGTCAAGGGGGCTTGCCCCCCTTCCCTTTTTTTTTTGTAAATCATTGTTTTTGCGCAATCTGGTGCATTATATCGCTGCCAATTTTCTTATTTTCAACCCTGAAATTTCATTGAGAAATAGTCAAAAATCCCACTGGAAAACAGTTAAAATCTACTGGGAAAATCTCACGGAAAACTCAAATTTTCCTCTTGCACAGAATCGGATGTCGGCTGTCTTTCTGATCGGCTGTCAGAAGCCTTTGTGCTTTAGGTGGTTTCGTCATTTAGGCAGCCGCAACGGCAGCTCTCAAAAGCTCCAAACCTTTCGACGTTCGCTCTTACTTAGAGGAATATCAATGTCGGGCGTCGGCTGACTTTGACATCGGAAGCCAAATGGATTTGGCTTCCACAATGGCGGCTCACCAAATCTTAACTTCTCCCGATCGGCGCTTAGAACAACTTGAACGTTGGACGTTGGCGGACTTTCACATCGGAAGCCAAATGGCTTTGGCTTCTGCAACGACGGCTCACTAAAGTCCGAATCCTTCCGACGTCTGATCTTACTTGGAGAATTTTCAACTTTTCGGACGTCGGCGGTCTTTCTGGATCGGAATCCTTAATGCTTCCGCTTCCGAAACGGCGGATGGGGGACTTCTCCAACCCTTCCGCAACGGTGGATGGGAGATCACTCCCCGCTTCTGATTTCCCAACACTTAGACAAATTTTGAAAATTTTTCTTTCTTCGACCGTGTCGGCAATCGGACCCATTACTACGTCGGCGGTCTAACCCTTTTCATAGCCACAACTACAGGCTTCCAAACGCCGAATCCTTCCACCACAATGGAAGTTGATTCCACTTAGTGCTCCGATGGACCACTGTTCACACACTTAGGCGATTTTTGAAACTTGCTGCTGCTCTGCTGAATAGAGAAGGTAATTCTACCTTCTGTCACTGCATCTTCTTGGCCCATAGAGGCCCATTGCTGCAACCCAGAGCTCTGATACCATGCTGTCACGTCCCCAAGCCTCTGACCGGCGAAGAGGACGCGACCCAAACATTATCCCACCGGGCTAAGAGCCCCATGAACAAGTACAGGCATGAAATTGCTGAAAACAGAATACTAAGGAAAATGCATTGGGATAAAACATGCACTTATGGAATCAATTATCAGACACAGCGAAAAACAACAGCATTCATACATGCATGTATTCATTCAACATGTTCATCAATTTCATTAACAGAAAATAAGATTGCAGAAGTAAAATGGATAAAACCAGCGTAGATCCAAATCCTAGGCTCTATCAAGCGCCGAGATGGATCAAATCTCTCGAGGTGCAAACCTCTTCATAGGTATCCATTGATTTGATTCAAACCAAAAGACACATCTTTTTATTTAAGATCCACATATGATTTGATTCTTATTATGCATGGCAAAGATTGTTTATATATACCTGTAACATACCTAAATTTAATATTTCTTAGGACAAAAAGTTGATTTAAGAGCATTGAACCTTGCACCTCACACCCATTATCCCAACACCCTCACCAATATACCACAGGAAGTTCCCATTATGCATGGCAAAGATTTTTTATATATACCCATGACATACTGAAATTTAATATTTTGTAAAACAGAAATGTGATAAAGGAGGATTGAATCTTGCACCCCACACCCATTATCCCAACACCCTCACCAATATACCGCAAGTAGTTCCTGTAATGCATGGCAAAGATTTTTTATATATACCTAAACTTAATATTCATTTATATTAAATTTAAATATTAATTTATATTAAATTTAATACTAACTTATGTTACATTTAAATATTAAATGTAATTATTAATTAATATTAAATATTAATATTAATATATTTTTAGATTAATTTAGATTAATTTTAATAATTTTAATATCAAAATTCAGGCATCATGATAAATAAAGATCCATTTTATTTATTTATAATGATTGGACGACCTATAATTCGAAGTCGTGCAAGTCTTTGTTAATGGATATGAGTTCAGTATGAAAATCATGTTAAGTTGATCTCTGTGGCCTCACTATGATAAGCATGTTAAGTTCTTTTCTTTGGACCTCTTTGTCACTCGATGAAATTGTGTCTCTTAGAGTGCGTGTGGAAAGCATTTATCTACACAGCTTTGAGTGCGTGTGGAAAGCCACCTCGTTTTTTACTTGCCCTATTTTCCGCGTCCCTTCTTCCCAACCCACTCGACTTTATCTCTGGAGCCTTCTAAACATTTCTGCTCTACACGTCGTTATGCATATATCTTCGTTTTGCTTTGTTCACGTATTTAATTTACCGACTCATCATCCACTCCACTACTTTATTATTTAAAAAATAGAGGTGTGTCATTACGCAGAAAATCAAATATGATACGCAGCGATTTCTTAATCCTGGCTGTAGTTAGTGCTATTTGTTATATCAGCACTTTGTATGGGTAGATTAAATCCATTTGGGTTTGTTCATCTATAAATATGAGTGCAGTGCAGACATAATGGAATATTATGAAATCTCCATGTCCTGAAAGTTAATTAAATTACTTGCACTGCAAAGAGGAGGAGAGCAGAAACTCCGGTCCTTACTCTGCCTTCGCAGTTGTTGATAGGATAGGGAAGGGTGTTTTTAGAAGGTTTTGAAAATATGATTAATTTGATTATCAATGGAGAAGATGATTGAGAAATCAAAGCCCTATGTAGCGATGATATCGCTGCAGTTTGGATATGCAGGCATGAATATTATCCTAAGGAAATGAAACTTATGAGAATTGGGCATAATCTTAAGGCATGTGCAGGCGGCAGGGGAGGACGTGGAGGGGAAGGGGTTTCCAGTGGAGCTGGAGTTGCCGAGGAGGGGAGGCTGCTGCCGCCAGTGGAGCTGGAGTTGGGAGGAGGTACAGGCAGCTTTTTCTGACATGGTTCAGAGTTTTTTGAAAAAAAGAAAGAAATGTTCACTATAAAAAAATTCATGTTATTTGAAATGAAGAATTAAAATTATGCAATGTTCACCTTGTTAAAGCGATCAAATTCCTGGTCTGGAATAGCTACTTGATCATAATCTTCGTCTCTAATAGGTCCTTGAGAATCATGATCAGAATCTTCGTCTCTAATAGCTCCTTGAGAATAATTTTTTTTTTATATAATATATTTTTTGTTTGTATTAATATAGGGAGTGTATTTCAAATGAAACGTTATGACCTTATTATTAGGCCGACAAAATATTTACAACTTTTTTTTTACATTAGTTATTCAATATGGCAAATTTTACATCATGTTGCAAGATCTCTCCCATAATATTCACTTTCCCTATTATTTTTTGCCGACATGTTAGTAACGTTACATCACTTTACAAGATCTCTCCCATAATATTCACTTTCACTATTATTTTTTGCCGACATGTTAGTAACGTTACATCACGTGACAAGATCTCCCCCATAATATTCACTTTCACTATTATTTTTTGTCGACATGTTAGTAATGTTACATCACGTGACAAGATCTCCCCCATAATATTCACTTTCACTATTACTTTTTGCCGACATGTTAGTAACGTTACATCACGTGACATCACGTGACAAGATCTCCCCCATACTGGGCTGGAGAGCGCCTCTCGGCACAAATATAATTGAAGGGGTATAAAATCACTCAAATGACACAAATGATTAAAGTTCATGAAGGTCCCCCAAAGCTCAATGTTGTTCTTGGTCCGACATATACTTGAGGCCTATACTTGATTTGATTTGGTGCCTAACCAAATGGACAACAAGGCTTTCACATAAAGTTAGTGGAGAGGTGGTTGGATTAATGAGAAGGTTCCAAGTAGGGTGCAATTTATTTCTAGATTGAAGCTTTTGTACTGAGTCATACTCGTAATCTTTTCTGATCCTAGACTATGTTCTCAATACTTGAATCCTTGCAGGTTTCTTCTTGCTCATTTTTATGACGACTTATATTTGATAAATATATCTACTCTACTGGATGTTATGAGTATGAATCCTTAAATAAGAATCATGCATTTTTTATATATTACTTGTGACTTTTTTAGTTCCTAACATACAAACATAACTCATTTCTATAAGGTAGACAACATCATAACAATTTCTTTTCCCATGCTTAAGTATAGAGCTTACTAAGATATATCTCTAAGAGTATACATTGAGTTTGATGCATGGGTTTGATTACATATATGTTGCTTATATTGTTATTATATATTATGACTACCACTATGCTTTTTAATTAATTTTCAAACATTGAGGAGGAGAGACCCTAGGCATTGCATGTTTCTATTTTTATTCACAGTGTCTTGTTGACCTATATTGGTCTTCAATGGAAATAAAAAATAAAAAAATAAAAATTGCATATTGAGGATATTGTGTGCCAAACATCTAGACTGTCAAAATGAATTCCTTTTTCTAAATATTCCTAAGATAAATTTATAGTGTTTATTGAAATAATAGAATTATGATTTGTATATTACTAAGTTGAAGTTTTGTAGGATATATTGATATTTCTAAATTATATTCTTGAAATTGATTATCCAAACCTATTAAATCTTCATGAAAAATGCATTTTCCCTTTAGAAATAACATCATGAAATCCCCCCTTTTCATTGTAACCAGAGATGGAGGTCTACTGCCACCATGTATGAGTGGCTGGTAACCCCAAAGGGTTCTATAGGAATGTACCCTGTGAGCTCCTATTGGCGTTGTACATTTCACAATACATGAAAACCAATCAAGATATTCCTTGGGGGGCCATGGATAAAACATAGTTTATGTATACATACCTTCTTTATTGTTATAAGTAGGGAACACATTTTTTAATGATTATTTTATATTATCATATAAGATTGGGTTATACTGTTATGTTTTAACATTTGTTTGTTGTAAATTAGATCCTTACCTCCAAGAATCTATTGGAAGTGTTTTATTATCATAAATGACAAGTATTTAAAGTGTGAAATATTTTATGCTTACATGCTGGTATTTTATCAAATATGTTACTATTGAGGAAGGTGGGAGAGCCATACAATCTCTTCACAATAAACACACATTACCGAGGGTGAGTTTGTACTTTTGAAAAATTGCAGTTGTTAATTTGTGTGGCAAGGAATATTTGGATGATTTTAGCCTTTAGGCTTTGTTTTTAGTACATATTTTCATTTTGTAAGGGAACAATCCCTTACAAGTTATATTTGTTGATGGGGAGATGGAGCAGCTAGGTAGGTTTCAATTGCCTATCTAATCAAAAGATCCTATGAACATTTAGAGATTTTGTTTATTTTTAAAGCTTTTGTATCCATTTTTTGATTCTTAGCTTGATGTATTGATAATTATTTTAGTTTACTAATATCATTTTGTACAATGCTCCTATATTTTTTAAATGCATTGTCATCATTTTTTTTTGTTGAAACCTTACAGAAAACATATTTGACAAGTGTAAATGTGTGTGTTCCTGTAAGCAATATTTATTATGATATCATTGTATATGAGAAGTATATGTAATCCTCATGTTTTTATTTATTTATTTTCTATGTTAGGCATAGAAGAGCATAAATTATTTATTTTTTTCTTAGAAAAATAAGCATAAAAAAATAGAATTGAGGAGGTGATTGTTTTGTGCATAGTATTGTCCCGTCTTAGTAAGAGATTATGCTCAAATATATAGTTGGAGGTGTAATGTTTTAGTTATGGGATGTTTTTGGCATTTAATATTGAATTTTTGTTAACTACATAGTTATGACTATTTTATTTCTCTTCACATGAATTTGAAATATTCGTATATGTAATGTCGCTAAAATTTCGAAAATAATTTTTTTTTATAGGCTAGTTAAATGATACCTTTCAAGGACATTGTTTTAACTTCTGCGGAATGTATCTGTCATTGTTAATAACTCTAAGTGTCATAAGCTGTCTTTCCCTTTTTATGTGTTTTCCTATATAATGATGATATGTTTATGTGATGTGATTATGTTACTTGGATTTGTTTATATGATTACTCTTCTCGTCTCTACTAATAACGGGCATTTGTCATTTCTAGTTAAGTTACATTTTACTTCTTATCCATATGTCTTATTTTTTATTTATGGTTTTATTTATTAAAAAGGCTGACTTGCTTTTGAATGTCAAGGGGTGAAGTGGAGGGGTTTTATACCTTCAGGGTCCACTTGGAAAGGTAAGGTTTCTTTGAGGGGCTTACTTAGTTCATTGTGAACTTATACAAGCTCCTACTCTTGCATAGGTTATTCCGGCGGTGAACTCTGTCTATGACCGTGACAAGTAATAACATACCTCTTCACTACATCTACACTACACTACCCTATTCAGGATGGGGAAAGGAGGACTAAAGTCCTAAGCATATCTATGGCTAATTCCTATGTTTATGTAAAATCAAAAGTGTATGGTTCTATATTTATGGTCATCATTATTGTTATGTTTAAGGTTTTGAAACCTTATCCACCTTGAATATTTATATTAAATATATTTTGTAAAAGGTTTAGGTTTTTTATGGCATGTCCGATATGCCATCGAAAACCTTTTGATAATGTAGCCAAGAGTGGGTTTTATTATGGTTTATCGTTGGGGTGGTGCACTATGGAGTTTCATTGTGAGCTTTACTATAGGTCTGTGGGTTTGTATTTCCTGGGTAGTGGAGGACAAGGTGGTGCTTTAATTGCTCTTGGAGAAACGTGGGAAAGAAGCCTCAAACATTGGTTATGGTCGATATGCATTTAATTTGGTTTTCTCTCTGGTTTTCTGAGTGGTTTCGAGCTCTCAGGAGCTATCTTGTGAAACACTACAACCTTCCCGCTCATCTGGCAGGTAAAATTTCAACGTGGTCTGCAATACTCTAATGGTTTGTTTGATTTTGTTAATGATGGCATACTTCTCATGGTTTCTGTGTGTTTGGTTTACATGTGGTAGAGGTGGCTCGAACGTAGATTGATGGTGGCTCTTTAGATGGTCTGCACAACCTCTAAGCGGGTAATCCCTGCAAAAATACAAAGGCCCTTACCTCTACGTGTTTATTTTGATAGAGTATTGAAATTTGGGTTGGGAGAATTATCGTTGTGTAGTTTCGATTGTTGGGTTGATAATTGGTTTGGGTTCTTTTGATAATTTGGGAATACAAGGGATGCGACTGTATTTAGTCTTTTCCATGTAAATTTGTATGTAAAGATTTGGGAAAAAACTTGGTTGTCCAAAGAATGAATTGGTTTTGTGTATAAAAATTTGTCGTGCTGCAATCACTAGTAAAAAATGAGGAATTAGCTACTAGGTGACTAAAAATTCTAGTCACCACAGGTTTTTCAAGTGATTTACTACTAAATATGAGCAATTTTGATTGACTCAACTATAAACGACCAAAATTAATGACTAATTTAGTCACCAGTTAACAAATATGACTAAATAATAAGTGACAGAGTTAAAAATGACTAACATAAATGACTAATTTACTCACGGCATAAAAAATGACTAGCTAGAAGAATATGAGTTAGTCATTTTTAATTGTGTCCTGGAAAATTGCAAATTTGACAATGAAGTGTAAATCTTGTAAATTGTCTGCCTTCTATTAGTAATATTGGTGCCATGCACCTCGATCTTCAGAGATCCAACAAAGCAATTGCACGAATTTTCTCTTGACCATATGTATCCCTGTTGCACCATTGAAGCAAACCCGGTTAAGCACGTGCCAAAGGAAAATTAGGTTCCTACATCAATTACGAATTAAGTAATAGAACGAGTACCATATCGATACCTAGCTAGAAGAATCATAGCTAGTTGTTGATCCTTCGACAATGTAAGAGTCCCTACAAGTCCCATATGTCTGAAGTGCTTTTCTAACTTCAATATAACTTTTTTTATGATTTGCGACCATCAAATGTCTAGCTGCACCAGTCGACGTAGCTTCACCAGGATGAGTTCCTTTAAAGTATCCCTGCTAGCAAGAATGAAATTCACAACTACATTTTGTAGGAATGTATCCAAGTAGTCCTTTCTATCGTCATCCTTCTTCTTTTTAAGCCTTGAAAACAAATGATCACCCAGTGACCCATGGGTATGTTTGAAGTAGATGATATTTTCCATGAACTAATCCTTACAATAAAAATCTTCTTCCAATAAAAATCAGTCAAGTATTTTGGCCACAGCAGCATTTGCCACCCGCCTATTACGTTAGGTAGGAGCCAAGGGTCTCAGTTCAATATCCACCAATTTGTTATTTTTAATGTATTGTCGAAACCAAGGGGCCATCTGTTTAGTCCTAGATTTGGAGCCCCATGATTCCTTAAGTAGTGGTGGTAAATTTGAGGTCCCCCACTAGAATTTCGAGGGGAAGAAAAACCAAGGACTAGACCACACCTTTCAATAGCTTCCCATAAGTCCAATTGATTAACATAAAACCCACAATAGTTAATAATGTGTAAAGGTATATCCAAAACCCTACAAAAACATTTCAATAAGATACCCCCACAAATACGAAATGAATTAAGTCTAATACGAGCAAGGTTCCAAGTAAAAAGAAGGATTCCTGAAAGGCATGTAGCATTAACCAAACAACAATCCCATGTGGGGAGAATAATCCAGAGAAACTCCCTTGCTTTCAAACCAGATACCATCATTTCCTAAAATAATAGGACATCCAAACAAACCAAATGTAATAACCTCTTGAAGGCTGCAATCTTCGGGGCACCCCCCACCCCTCTAACATTTAAGGACAATATCATCATTAGGTAACAACCTTTATGGCCGAATCTACTCTAAAAGGTCCGAAAACATCTAATAGTGCATCGTATGAATACAAAATCTCATTAACAATTTCCTTGACTATTGTCGACTTGTTTCCCCACATTAGCTGATCCGAGTGGACTTTCCTCCTCTTGCCATTGTTCTTCCTAATGGTTAAATTTATATTATTGGAGACTAATTGATCTAGGTCAGTATCCTACTTGGAGAAAACCAGGATAGGATCCTACAAGAAACTCCCCTAGGAAAATGGGAGGGAAGAATCAAATCATTGAAGCCCAATGACTTATCAACCAACCCATAAGCCGATATTGAGGCTACACCATCACTTAAAACCTTGGATTTCGAAGACAACACTGAGTTTTCCTTCTGTAACATTAGCACCGACCTCAACAACCCAAGTACGTTCTTTTAGACAAGAGACCAAAACCTCATGCGTATTAGAAAGATCCCCAAGGGGAAAAGTTGGAATTGAAAAATGAGATAATTTTGTCTCTTTATCTTTATGAACGAAGATGACTTGTTTTCAAAATATTCTAAAAGTGTTTGAATAGGGATTTTATGCCTTTAATAAATAGATTCAAATTGTCAATTTACTATTTTTAAAAATGTAAAGTGTTATAATTTTTTTCACTTTATTGAAAACACATTGTTACGCCAAAGTAACTAGAAACTCAATCCAAAATAACATAATTTTAAATAATGAAAATAATTATAATTAAAAAAAACCATTGTTATATAAAAGGTAGAAGCCAAAATTAATGAAAAGAACACTCATAGAGACTTAAACACAATGAAGCACCTTGATATTACTTGTTGGAAAGAATTTGGGGAAAATGAATGGGTTTTTGTACTTGCTCAGCTGTGCAAATGGCTAGAGTTAGTAGTTGGCCACACGGAGGAATTGGCAGAGGGAATTCATGATGTTGTGAAAAATATCAATGTTTCTATAAGAATAGAAGTTGATCTTACAATAGAGTTAATAGAAAATGAAGTTAATAGGTCCAGGGATTGTCCAATGGATATGGCAGAAACAACTGTTTTCATTTTTTTTCTTCTCTTTGGACTTCACAATGTAGACAGAGTGAAAATGACCAGTTCATTGAACTCCTTAAAGGATGTCAAGTAGGAAAGAGTAGAATCCTGTTCTTTTGAAGACATTCTTCAGATATTTTTTGCTACAAGTATAGATGAATCAATTGCATCAATCTCTTTCCCAGTCGATAGGTTGTTCAGAAATTTCGAGTTCCTTTAAGGGTTTTTCTCGAGGCCATGACTGCGGGTATGTCTGGCATGGTATATGATAACTCTACAATGATATTTGATGGAAATTTGAGTGGTTCGTTAGAAGTTTCCAATGATTTCGTTTACATGGCGCGGATGATGAAGAAGGGTTACAGTTCTCTTGGGGCAGTCACGCTCAAGAAGTCTAATTTGGATACATCACAACGTTCTAAGACCTTTACACCTTAGGTACATGGTGTGAACTATCTATTACTACTATATTTTAAATTTTTGGTAAAGGGCTCTTTGTCATTCCCGCTTAGATGCAATGACCCCAATGGGTATTTTCTGTTACAATCACTAAGGATTTGCACCTGGCATCGTACATTGAGATTCATTACCTAGAATGAATTGTTTAGGTTCAGTTAGCCATAAGATATTACAAAATAGAACAACAATTGTCCGCATCAAGACAACAACATGTTTTCAAGGAATTAAATCTAGGTCTCTGTGAAGGAAAGTGGCTTGATTTACCACTTGAGCATAACCCACTTGACATTGTTAACAATCTCAGCTAATTCCCAGTGATTCGAGAATCAAATT
Organism: Pseudotsuga menziesii; assembly: GCA_001517045.1. NCBI lineage: Eukaryota > Viridiplantae > Streptophyta > Pinopsida > Pinales > Pinaceae > Pseudotsuga > Pseudotsuga menziesii. The sequence goes on along the minus strand of LPNX010499863.1, from coordinate 98,004 downwards.
TAAATGCAAACATAAGGTTATTTGGTGTGATTTTCCTATAGGAATATCCGGATGACATTGTTCCCTTGGTGAAGTTGCAATAGTGAGATCAGTTTGGCACCCTAAAATTTATAGTCCAATTTTTTTAGGGAAATGCTTCAAAGAATTACACCCCAGGGAGATGCACAATATAGACCAGTCTTCCTATGGATTTATGTCGAAATTGTGTAGGAGCTGGTCCCATCCTCATTCCTTTGAAACTCATACCATTCAAGTGGGCCAGACACCAGCTAGATTCTATTTTGTTTTTTGTTTATGCTCGAGCCTCGAGTTTGGAAACAATGAAATTTGGAAAAACATTACCAGTACAACAAAATATGACAAAACCCATGATTAAGTTTGAGATAGCAGCAACAACGATGGAGGCATTGCAGCTTGAGGTGTCCCGCCTTTCTAAATTTAGAATAGATAATTACGAAGGACAAAGACCCCAACTCAAAAAATAAATGATGACTAATATTACAAAAGTGGATACTCATATAATGGTTTTTGAGCAAGATTTAACAAACTACTTCGTTGAATGATGTGCTCCATGATGTAATCAACTTGGACCTGTAGGTTTGCTCATAATAGTTTTCCTTTGAGGTGCATAATTTGTGATGCCCTTCTTGTGACATTTTCCTACTGGCTGCTCTGAAACATTCTAAACCATCCTCTTTCTTCCAACAATAATTCCTTTCTTATGTTCTACTGTAAGAGATACATTGGGAAGGAATTGTTGTTTGATTTCTACCTCCTGAAAATCACATGACTAGAAAGTCTGATGTTCCACTCCTCCTTAGGCTCTTCCATCTCCCTGTCTAGCATCTTATACTGTGCAAGCTTGTCCTGATTTGAGCCAAGATGTGTTTTTATTTCAAGGAACATAAATCTCTTCCATCTCCCTTCATTTCCCCCTCCTATAATAGTCACACATGCCCAGTTTCAATGCTTTTTTAACCCCAAGGAAATTCCTCTTTTATGTCCCAAAACTTCTTCCATCTTTTGCACTGAAGCCCCATGTATTCTTCATTCTCTACAATGTTTCCTTGATGATTTGGTGCAATAATTTGCTGTTGTTCACATCTGCCACTCTTTGTCTATATAAGACTATCCTCTATATTCAAGTGGGTGTAGATCTGTGTCTATCAACAATATTTCACATTATGTGTAGTTTTTAATTGCAAAACTGATCTCATTGATTGTTTTTTTTATCATATCCCATTTATTTTTTTGATTTCTTGGGCCCCACTTTTCACATTATTCCTATGTGCGTGCCAAGATGACTAGTGGTGTGCCTTCACTCAGTGTGCCCTCTATTACCAGAATTACATGATGTTGCTGGTTACTAAGGAGGGTCCAACTAGAGCTAGGGATGTAATTCTGTATCCTTACATTTGTAGATCGCTTTATTTGATGACCAGCCTCCTATTGTGATGAATGTGTATGGTCCATATGGAAAGAAGCAGTTATTCTGGGATAAATTTTTCACTTTGTAGGTGATTAAAGAAGACAGATTGATAATTAATAGATATTTAAATCTCATAGTAAATAGGCACGAGGTTTGGGGAGATACAACCAAAGTAGGTAGGTTGGCCGTGTTACCCACCTATTTGCATGGGTGTCCACATTAGATGTTCATGAGGATTTCTAGGATGGCCTTGGCTAACCTAGACATAGAAGAGGCATTCTTAGGTATTTTTGTGTGTGAGAACAACAATGAGGCATTGCTATGATTATTTTGAACATCAAAACCGATAGTTACAATTCCAATCCCAGAACCCATAGCTGAGTCCCAAGTAACAAAGCACATATCAAAGATGGAAAAAGCACATGTTGAATTATAATCCATTGATTGTTTCCCATAATACCTAGGTGTGGATGCAGTCCCATGGACACTAATTTCAGATCAATATCCAGATCCATACCCATAACCACCACCGATAGTAGGGTGTGATATGGAGGAGAAAAAAAGATGATGAGGGCTATGTATAGATTTCTGATGCAATGTCTGCAAGGGGTCTTCTGAATCTGGAATGGCAGTTAACTCCAGTTTGGGATTTTGCTAAGAGAAATCATAGGGAAAGGCTTGATGATCAAGTGCAGCAGGCTCCTATGGCTTAACACAATTCTTCAAATCTGTTGAAACTGTGCAGTTCGAACATCCTTGTTTAGTTGAATCACCAGTCATGTTATTGTCCCAGTTATTACTTACGATGGAATTAGAGGAAACAACCAGAAAAGGAACAAATCTTAGGTAGACTATTGAGCTTCCCAGTTCTAACTCATGTTGAAAAATTAAAGAGTAAAATAGATGTGATTGGTGTAGCAAGAATACTGATTAAAGAAGAGCTCTTTTAAGTTTTTTCTTTATTTGACTTTAGCTGACTTTGTTGGATGGACTTGCTGAGTTTGACTAAATATGGTACTTACCTAGAGAGTTGGCCCCATATTATGTCATCATCTATATTTTTATGCTCTTACAATAACATGGGTAAACTATGGGCAAGATTTTAGATGGGTAAACTATTTCACGTTGAAGAATTTGTGATTGGATTTCATTAATTTTCTTCTCTTAGGAAGGTAGCCATCAGAATATAAGTCTTATGAATTTTATGTTAGTATGGCTGTGAGAAATTAATCTATTTTATGTTCTTTTATTATGTAAAATATAATACTCTATTTTGATGGCTTATTATTATGAATTTTCAGAGTTAAGAGCTCAGAAGAGTTAGAGCAAGAGGATTTGCAAAAGATCACAAAATTCAAGGCTAGTACATTTAATAAAAAGGTACCAATTAACAAGTTTGTTTTCTGTCCATACTCTGCAATTTTCTCTATCAAGTTTCTGAATGATCTTATGTTTACAGATATTCTACACTAAAGGGGATCTTGGTCTATTTTGTAATCTCAAACGTCATGTCACAACACCCATGGTAGGATGGATGTAATAAGGTTGATGCAATTAAAAGTATTTTCAGGCTCATTTCTTATAAGAAGATATTAAATTGTTTTTTATCTGAATCAGGAATTTCACTTTGCAATCGATGAGCGCCTTCCTCTTCCTCCACCAATTGAACTTTTTAAAAAGGTCAAGAACTTAATCCAGATAGATGATTGATCAGGAAGAAAGTCTCAGCTGTTAGGTGTCATCTTTTGGTTATTATTATCCAATTGATATTTTAATAATTTGGACATGCTGTGTTTTTTTATCAGCTCTCTCTCAATTCAAAACCTCATCATGACCCAATGCCTCAACTAACAGTTCCTCATCCATTCCATCTCCTAACAGAGGTTTGTGTCCCTCCCTTCACCATGGAAATTGAAGCATGGTTTGTCATAATTTGATGGTATTCTTTTTGCAACTTTTAGGAGTGTGGGGCAGAGAAGGAAATGAATTTTGTGACAAAGTTGCTAGAGGGTGAAGAGAGAGAGATGGAAGCATGGATTCCAAAGGCTAATCTGTATCCTTACACCACCAATTATCCTCTAGTAAGCACTTTAACAACATTTTGCCTTTGGTTCCATATGTAAGATGAAGAATATTCAGGATATTGTGAAGATCATAGAGTATTTAGTACATTTATAATTAAACGGTATAATATTTCAAAGTTAACGTGTAAAGTGTATACCTAGCAACAAATATTCAAACAATTAAACGACCTTTTGAACATCTGACAGATATTTATTTCAAGTTATGTGTGAGAGATCCCGTCTAATATTATATTTAATATTACATTTATATAACATAAATGATTCCTTTAAAAAGAAAATTGGGACAATAGTCATCTGATATTCCCACTACCTTCCAGGTTACACCAAAGCCAATCTCCAGGGATTGTACCAAGCCAGAGCCTTTTCAACTTGAAAGTTTAATGAGGCATGAAGAGGAGCTATAGCGAAGGGTGGAAGAGCTTGCAAGGATTGAGAGGGAGGAGCAAGAGATGAGAAAGTTTTGATCTCAACCTATTATAAGCAAGTAAGTCATCATATAGCTGAATATTTGAAAATTTTGTCAATGAAATGAAAGAAAATCTACCAACTATTTAGAATTTGTTGCATATAAAATATTAAAAACAGTTTAAGCATGTGAACAGTTTATTATTTTAGCTGAAAGAAAATCATAGCATTCTTACATAGGTTTTGTCATAACTAAATTCTGCATCCCTAACTTATTAAGGTTCTAAGAAAGGGAGCTGTTTGTATTGTTTCTATCCAACTACACTTTTGGAAAATTTTGGTGGGTTGCTTACTTTATAAGATAAAACATTGTACCATACCTTGGCAACAGAATCCATAATTTACAATACAACTTTGTTGTCATTGAAATAAAAGAAAATCTACCAACTATGTAGAATTTGCTGCATATTAAAAATGACCAAACCCAGGCACAACAATTTAAGCATGTGAATAGTTGTCAGTTCTTTAGTTGAAAGAAAATCATAGCATGTTTGAGACAGATTTTATCATAACTAAAATCTGCATTGCTAACTTAGCAATTTCTAAGAAAGCGAGCTGTTTGTATTGTTTCAATCTATTACACTTTTGGAAATGTTTGGTGGGTTGTTTGATCAAAGTTTCAATCTATTACACTTTCAATCTACACCATGCCTCAGAAACAGAATCTATAATTTGTTAATTTTTGCAGGTTAGATCAGTTTTAGTACCAGTAATAAAATTCAATGCATGAACATATAAAGAACTGAGATAAAATTCAAACTGTAATAAAACATAACAACATAAGTTTCATTTCTTTCAACTTTAACACTCTGCTGGTCACTGCGTTATCTTAACGCTCTGCTGGTCACTGCGTTAAAGTTGATCATTGAAATGTTTCATCAATTGTCATGTACAGAAAAATAATAAATAACATGTGCAGTAAACTAAATCTCAAGTAAACTATAGAAGATAAAGAATCTTAACCATTGTTGGATCCACCTTATACTTAGTTAGATCTGAGTTTGATCTTGTCACTGAAAGGACAAGTCAAATTGGTTGAACCATATACATACCTTGAGAGAGAGGGAGTAAACAGACCTTAGTTTCTTCAATCAAATTAGCATTGCAGTCAAGGAGAATCACATAGATGCACTTAGAGTGAAAGATGTGCAGTCAAGCACTCTATCAATAGATTCATGGTGAACAAATTCCTGAAACCAGTCAGGGTGGATCAGATAGAAAGACTCAGCCTGTGCAGAGAATAGATCGCAGTAAATCCTATGCAGAATAACACAAAGGTAAAATCTACAGACTGTCGTAGCCCAGACCGAGTAATCCAGGCAGATTGGTGAAGAATAGGCAGAGTGATCCCATGAAGACAAGCCAACAATACAAAAATCCAAGCCTGTGGAGAAAATCGTGAGCCAAGCCGTGAAGGAACAACGATAAAAAAAAAACAAGCCCGTGGAGAAAACCCTAAGCCAGGTAGCGTGGAGAAAATCGTGAGCCAGGAAACAGTGAAGAAAACCGTGAGCCAGGAAGCAGTCAAAATCAAACCCGTGAAGAAAACCGTGAGCTAGGCAGAATGGAGAAAATTGTGAGCCAGGTAGCATGGGGAAAATCATGAGCCAGGCAGCAGTGGAGAAAATCGTGAGCCAGGAAGCAGTCAAATCAAGCCCGTGGAGAAAGCTGTGAGCCAAATAAATCACGCAGACATCAGATCGTAGGCAGCCGGCAGAGAGAGTCGTGAGAAAAAAACAAATCATGCAGATAGCAGATAGCAGGTAGCCGGCAAGAAAAAATAAATCACGTGAAGGTATATCCATAAGTCTCACATTTTGATAAGGAATAATATAACCTTTTTATAAGGTTTCCATAGGTGGGAGTGACCCTTTAAAAATCAAGTCAAAGGTGCAAAGGTAATAAGAGTGGTCCAAATAAAAATAAGATGGTCAAATAAATAAATAAAAATATTAATAAAATAAAGCCATGAAATAACAAGAAGTTCAAATATAATAAAACCAAAAGTAACATAAACTTGTTTTATGTAAAAAAAAGGTTTTCAAACATAAAACTAAATGGTCCAAAAATCTATTAATAAAATCATAAGATTTTATTAATAAGATTATAAAATAATTATTTAATTAATTTAAAATAAAGTGAAAGTCCAAAGGTTCAACATAAGGTAAGTAGTTCAAAACTATAAGTGGGTTAAAGGTCCTTTAACAAAACATAAGGTAACCATAACAATACATGGTCTAATAGTCTTTAATAAACCATTAGGTAAATACACTCCATAAAGTAGGAATCATCGTAGTCAAATGAGCACACAAGTGAGAGTGCTAGGACCAAGAGTCAACAACCACAAGATCAAGGTGAACCGTAAAGGTGGACAATCAATCAAATAGGACCAATAAGACCAAATACTTTTCTCTCTCTCAAGGTACATAGTTTTACATATATTTTGTCATCACTGTATAAGGGGGAAGATCCACACGGATGGTACAGTCCTTTTGTCCTTGAAACTGCTCCTAAAGGTTAGGTACTAGGGATATCGTTAAGGGGTGGCCAGTCCCTTGAGAATCAACCTAGAAATAATTGATTAGGAGAGGGGACATCATTATATTCCATTCTTAATGAATGGCTTTCAGCCTTAGGCTGAGTTTCAGTCTCATACTGAATCAAGTTGATCAATCCTTGGACCCTAACCGGGTCCTCCATTCTCTCGCAGAATGGTTCTCAGTACTAAGCTGAATTTCAGTCTCACACTGAAAATTGATCAACTTCCTACAGTACCTACTTGGACATCGTGTGCCTGGTCCTATACCAGAATATATCTCTGCCTCCACCTACAGGCTCTACTTGGACATCACATCCTTGGTCCCAGACCAAAATACCCTAGAGGCATATAGGGGCCCTAGCCACATGCTAGGGGCTTTGCCATGGCATCAACCTACTTGGTCCCAGACCAAGAACCCCAGGAGATTACTGGGGGCCCTAGGGTACCTTCTAGGGTCTTACCTTGTCCTAGTCAACTGACTAGGAAACCATTCTCTGAGAATGGGTCTCGCAGCTGCACTAAATTTAACATAATTTGCAAAAATTGTTCATGGTCAAAGTTTGAAATACTCTAGATTTGTTTAGATGTGACTAGAACTGTCTAGAACTGTTTGATGGGCTGCATTAGTAATCAAGACAAATGGTATGACAAAGAATCCCCAAATCATCAGCATATACGAAGCTGTGAATAATTATATTAAGAAGGCAACAACCATAATTTGTTCCTATATTGGCCTAACCATAATACTCTTGCCGAATTGGGTGTAAGCTAAATCAAAGAGGGGAGATGGGACACCTGTGTTTCTGTCCAGTGGTGCTGAAAATGCTATCTGTGAGCCTTCTTGTTTTGTGAATCTACACCATTAGTCGTGTAGAGTGACATGAGAACAATCTGAAACCTGTCTTGAATCCCTGACTTGTTGCAACCAATTAAATAAAGGTTTACTTGGCATTATGTTAGTTTTCTCAGAGGTCAATGACACAGAAGGCTAGGGCCTTTCTAAACAGAGATTTCTTAAATAATGGCTCCTAACTTGAATCCCATTAATGGCATGATAGCTTCTGTAAAAGCTTACTTGTTCTTTTTTCCAAAAGATTTATTTCTGTAGTAAATTTCCAATGTAAGTGGATGAGTATCTTTTTATGCTAAATAATGTAATAAACTATGTTATATTAATAAATCCAAAGCACAATCAAAACACTATAGAAATCCAAAGCAAAACAATCATCAACAGAGAAGGAAATATAGTACAGGAACAAATAGTGACTAACCTAGATCATCTTTAAGATACAAGTGTTGTAAATGAAACTAAGTTTCATACCACTTCATCACACCATGGGGAAAGAACCATCATTTTGTTATTGAGGGCTTGCATAAATTCATCCCATTTCTCTGCCTTCACAAAGCATGAATCTCTTTTAATCTTTTCCCTTTCAAACATGTCCTTTTGAATCTCTTCCAAGAGTTCTCCAACACGACTGCTCAAGCAATCCAAAGCCAAAGGAACATTTTGTTTTACAAAATTATCTCGACGAACAACTACAAAATGTATCACATAATCATTAAACTTCGATTACAAATTCAAACATGTTAGAGAAAGGCATAATTTAATGTACACTAGCACAAATGTTAAATTTAATTTTATTCATACAAAACTGAAATAGTGGCAACAGAATGTAAGTTGGGTTCAAAGATAAAATAAATGTCTTTTGACAACATGTGCCAAGCTTCCTGACACACATGGTGATTTGTGAATGAACCTATTCAAATAGAAAATGATGACTGTCACGTCCCCGTCCCTCAACCGGCGAAGAGGACGCGACAAACACATCAACACAACCAGGCAAATAGTCCATGAACATAAAACAAAAATCAAATGCTGAAATTAAGCATACACAGATGCATTTATCTTCATTCATACAGTGGAAGCAAACACACATTCCAGCAATTACATATTCATCATAATTCCATATACAATTGATATAATTGCAGAGATAGACTAGCAGCACTCATCTGTCAATGAAGAACTCGCCCGCAACCCACTACGTCGCTGCAACGTTCCACCCAACCATAGGCCAGCGTGCTCATCAGTCTATCAGCAGCACTGCCACCCCCGAGCTGGGCATGATTCCTCCAGGATAAGGGTCAATTGCAGGCTTATACATAGACAAGGGGACATAAACAACAAACCAATCACAGCTGGGTTTCACAGGCTGTCAACAAACAAGCCAAGCCAGCATAGTCCAAGGGATGA